>CM062294.1:387161216-387537882 GCA_031216915.1 Pictodentalium vernedei
TATAAACGTTGTTTACATTTATTTTGATTTATATGCACTCTTAATATATCTTTTTTCACCTTCAATCTATACAGAGACGCTGAGCATCGCTGACTCCATTGTTTTCAATACAAACAACAGTTGCATTGTCTGTGCTTGCATTGTTGCTGAACAACAAGCTTTCCGCACAACACATAGAATGACCACTACACTCGTCACCCGAAATCACATATTTTCTGGGTTCAAATACAGTTCTGCGGAAGTACATGCATTAAAACCATCATTCGAGAACTGTGATCTAAAGACTTACAACTCCTTTCTTCTCCTCAGTGATGATGTGAAAAAAATTATTTAATCTTTTGGCATCCTTCACAACAGACGAATAAGAAATGCAGCAAACGACGACATAAACAATTTAAATCCCAAACTGTAAATGTTCAAAATCTTATCCCTATTAACTTAGTCACGACCGATTCCAAATCTAACGATCTCAAGTTGTGCCTAGTGAATGCTCGTTTGATAGTGAACAAAACTGCAAGCTTACTCGACACAATCGACGATAACAATATTTCAATATCCATGATAAATAAAACATGGTTAACGCCAGACGACACATTGACTATCGGTGAGATCATTGCCAACGGCAAGATTCTCACACACAACCCCAGGAAGTCACAGTGAGGTGGAGGTGTGGGTGTAATCTGTGATAACCCTGTGAAGGTTAAGCATAAGGAATCTCAGACTTGGGTTACATTTGAGTGCATTGACACCATTGTAACAATCAACTCACACTCAGTCCGCCTCATTGTCATTTATTGACCCCCCACAGAGCTCCAAAAACAAATTCACTGTCAACCAGTTCATTAGCGAATTCCAAGACGTCCTAGGAAGCATTACTGCACTGCCAGGAAAATTCATCATTGGAGGTGATTTCAATTTCCTTATGGAGAAGAAAACTTCCAGTGATTCTTCTAAACTATGTGATCTTATCAATTCAATGAATTTACACCAACATGTTCGTGGCACTACCCATAAAGATGGCCACACAATAAATCTGCTGATCACCCGAGAATCCAAGGCTGATCTTGTTAAAAATGTATTAATTGTTGATCCTGCAATCTCTGACCATTTTATGATTATCTTCGATTTGGCACTTCCTTGTCCCTCTCGTGTCCGGAAGAAAGTCACATACCGTAAGTACTGAAGTACTGACCTTGCTAAGTTTGCGGATGCTATTGCTTCGTCTCTCGTCGCTAAAATTAACGAGGTGCAAACTGTTGACAGCATTGAATACATCCTCACTGGCTCACTTCAAGAGGTTATTGACAAGTTTGTGCCTAAGCAAACACGCACTTTTAGAGTACGCCCTTGCTCACAGTGGTTCAGTGATGAGATTAGACGCGCAAAAGATTTATGATGCAAACTAGAGCTTCAGTGGCGGCAAACAAAACTATGTGTTCACAGAGAGATGTTTGTCAACCAGCGAAATGCTGTTAACAAACTGGTCAAATCCGTGAAACAGATATACTTTTCGGACTTTTTGTCAGCTAAAGTTAATTCCCCTAATGCGCAGTCTGTCGTTCTTGAGAAGCTTCTGTATCGTCAAAAGACAACCGTACTCCCAGAGCATTCATCATCCAAAGACCTTGCAAATAGATTTTTCTTTCTTTTCTGAAAAAATTGAGACCATCAGAGCTTCGCTTGATACAAGCTCACAATCCGATCTTCGACAGATGGCCAACATGCCATGCACCTGTGTTAAAGCTGTTGCACAGTTGTCCCAATTCAAACCTTTGGCTACAACAGATATCCAGAGGTTAATATCCAAGGCACCATCTAAGCAATTCATGCTAGATATCATTCCAACTTGGTTGTTAAAAGCATCTCTTTCGGAGTTAACTTCACCGATCTTGAAACTGGTCAATGCCTCCCTCCACTCTGGCATCTTTCGGACAAGCATGAAACACACTTTAGTAAAACCTCTTCTCAAAAAGCCAACACTTGACCCAGAGGTTCTGAAAAACAACTGACCGGTCTCTAATCTTCCATTCCTATCAAAGCTAATTGAGTGTGCGGTGGCTTCTCAGCTGAATTCTCATTTGGCAGCCCACGGCCTAATCTGCATACAGATCTAATTGCAGTACAGAAACAGCACTTCTAAGGGTCCAAAATGATATCCTCCTATCCACGGACAGGCACAACCTAACATGTCTTGTTTTGTTGGATTTAAGCGCCGCTTTTGACACCATAGATCATAACATACTTATTGAAAGACTAGCAGTGAGAATAGGCCTTACTGACCGAGCACTTAATTGGTTTTCATCGTATCTTAATGGTCGCACACAGAGTGTCCTTATAGATAGATATTTTATTTAACGGCATATTTTTAAGTACATGTAGTTGCATTTCTTACAATGTGTAATACATATACAGAAGTAATAATCTATACCGTTGGGAGATGACATAGCCAGATTGGCTGTCTTCCTGTCATTCCCGTAGTACATCCCATAAAACACTGACTACATGATCTGCGTCTTAGGCGTTGGTAGAAATGATCTGAGGACAGTTATGTGTAAATTTTTAACTCCAGACCTGGTGACCTTCCACATTACTGTATAGATGGACGAGATTTCCAGATTCATTAATGAAATTTAACCCCTTCGGATTAAATTGGAATCCAATCCGAAGGTGCAGGGACAGATATCCACACAAGCCACATACATTAATGTAGCCTATGCGGATGCCTATCACTACCCCTGCGGTTCAAATTACAATCGTGTTATAATTACCAGACCCGACTGGGAGGAGGTTGATTTTAGAAAAATATGATACGGTTCGAGTACCCAACATCAATCAAAAACGTAGTATGAACCATATTATACATACTACGTCCCAGGTTTGTCGACAGTTCAAGGCAGTTAGATTGCCGATTTGCAAACCCTACTGTGGAGTGCAACAGTCAGGGCAATATGGGTTGTCACATTGATAGCTATCTTGATATGAGGACAAAAGTTTTGTTGTTAATTTATTTTTAAATTCTTTCCTATTTTCTATATTTCGTAATCCAGGTTCCAATTCATTCCAAATTTTGGGAATTGCAGGCAGCCTGTCTAATGCTTTTGTTCGGGTTTTCTCAATACGTACTAGACCTGTTTGTCTTGTATTCATGTTTTCTCGGGCAGTGGGAAAGGTACAATAGTGTTCGAAAGAATCCGGTAGATTTCCATTTTTCCAGTCAAACATAAATAGGCAGGCATGTAGTTTGTACAAATCAGTGACTTTCAGTATCTTATCTTCTACAAATAATGGGTCTGTATGAGAATTAAACCTTTTATTATTTAATATTCTAAGTGAGCGTTTCTGTATTTTCAGTAGTTTATTGATTCCTCTCGAATTTCCCCATATCTGAATACCATACACCAAATGACAGTGGACCAAGGAATAATAAAGCATCTTCATGACATGCTGTGGTAATAGTTTTTTTGCCTTGTTCAGAGTATAATTTGCCCATCCAATCTTAGAACATATTTTTGATATATGTGTTTGATAAAATAAGTGTTCATCAATATGTATACCTAAAAAGTTCAAGGATTTCTCTTCTTCATTTAAACCCACCCTTTTTAGGTTTTTACCATTCATAAGAATATCAGGATGTCTGCAACTATTAGCTTTGTGGTTTGGGTTAATAATAATGTATTTGGTTTTATTGGCGTTCAGGGCGAGTTGATTTGCAGAACACCACTCATATATTTTATTGAGTTCATGATTAAAATGGTCAGCTATGGAACTGGATTTGGGGGCTGAGTCCAGAGCAGTTGTGTCATCCGCAAATGACAAGAGGTTGAGAAATGTAGAACGACTGATATCATTTATGTATAATAAGAATAAGGTCGGCCCAAGAACTGAGCCCTGAGGAACTCCACACGTCAGTTCTATCAGTTCAGACCTTTCTTCACCATGTTGTACATATTGCACTCTATTCGAAAGATAGCTTTTAAACCAACAATTACTAATGCCTCTAAATCCATATTTTTCCATTTTGGTTATCAAGATGTTGTGGTTTATCGTATCGAATGCCTTGGATAGGTCAAGGAATGTCGCTAATGTATTGTTTTTACTTTGCTTGTTATTTTCGGAACCTACAGATTTCAATAATTGCATTACTAAATATATGGTAGAATGATTTTTCCGAAATCCATATTGATGTTTATATAAGATATCAAATGTTTCAAGATATTTCATGATTCTATTGCCCATGAGCTTTTCTAATACTTTAGACAAAACTGGTAAGATACTTATCGGCCGATAATTATTAAATACATGCTCATCTCCAGTTTTAAAAATCGGAATAACTCTCGCTATCTTCATCCTATCAGGGACTATACCGTACATAAAAGACAAGTTAATAATGTGAACTAAAGGAAGAGCTATTGTGTTAATTGAGTGTTTGATGAGGTTTGAAGTAATGCCATCACTATCCTCAGTATTTTTGGATCTAAGTGAATTGATAACGGCAACTACCTCGTATTCAGTTGTTGGAGTTATGTAGAAACTGTTTGGTTGATTATTATCCATGAAGTCCAGGAAGCTTTTTTGAGGTTTATTTATTTGTTCGCTAGTGCGTTTTCCTATGTTTGCGAAAAAGTTATTGAATTCCTGGGCTATTTCATTTGGGTTGTTTATTTCTTTATTATTTTCTGTTACGAAAAATTGTGGCAAAGCAGTACAATGGTTGGTTTTAAGTAGAGCATCGTTAATAATTTGCCACGTTCTGCGTAAATTGCCCTTGTTTTCTGATAATATGTTTGAATAGTACATTGCTTTACTTTGTTTTTTAATCTTGTTAAATATTTTACAATAGTTTTTATATTTTCTAATATTCTGCTCAGTTGGGTGTCTGAGTTTTTTGTTATAAAATTTAGATTTATTATTTGATGAGATTAAGAGTCCTTTCGTCATCCAGGGTTTTTGTCTCATAGATTTTTTTCTTAATCGAGTATTTTTCAGAGGAAAGGCATTTTCAAAGGCTGATAGATAGATGTCCATAAAACTGTTATATGCAAGATTCGGACAATTACATTCGAACACAGGAGAAAAGTCACTTTGAGACAGGAGCATTTTGAAGTCAGCTATACTGTCTGGATTAATTTTACGCTTTTGAATTATTGGAAGAGTGTCATAGGTTTTCTGGCCTGTTTCAATATGAAAGGTTGCGAAATGATCTGAAACATCTGTGATGATTATTCCCGATAGGGATGTTAATAAGACATTGTTTGAGAATATGTGGTCGATTAATGTGGCAGAATGACACGTTACTCTTGTGGGCTTAGTAATATGTGGTAGGAAGCCCTGGCTGATCATTGTATCTAAATAAATGTCGGTCTTCGCATGGACACCCGATTTCAGTAAGTCAATGTTAAAGTCCCCCATTATATATGATTGTTTATTCTCCTCATTTATTTTGTCACCTATTTCATTTAATTTAGTCAGAAACAAATCAATGTCTGCTTTAGGCTGCGTATTGGGTCTATATATTACCCCTAGTAGTTTAATAGACTTATTGAAATAGATTTCGATAAACAGGGATTCGAGGACGTGTGGGATAAATACTGAAAGATCCCGGCGAATCTTAAAAGCTATATCTTCCTTGATGAACATTCCAATACCACCGCGTCCATCATCACCATCGGGTCGTGTACTACTTATAAGGGGGTGGTAACCATTTAGTGTGTAAGAACATTTCGGAGGAATTCGAAATATTTCAGACAGGCCTATGATATCAAAGTGATTGTGGGAATCTTGTGTTTTAAACAGCAACTCATTAAACAGATCCCAATGAGCTTTAAGACTTTGACAGTTTAAATGGAGAATCGAGAATTGTTCTTGCTGTTGCTTAAGTTGGAGGGCATTTCTTCCGGTAAATAATATTTACAATCCTTTTTAAGAATATTAGAGGGCAAACCACTGCTAAATGGTGTCTCACGGGCTCTCTCATTAAAAATTGATTGTAAATCATAGTCCAGATTATTCTGGATCTCGTCCAACGAGATGCTATTCGACGACATTACAGCAAGGGGGTCGGTCACCAGGTCGTAGTCGTTCATGCCACTGAGCGTCCACATGTGCATTCACAGGAAAACATAACTGAAAATCAATGTATTCACATTTGAGTACAAATTTGAATTGTTCAAGCAGAGTCATATGCAGTGTTGAAAAGGTTAAATATATACACCCGTTAAAATACAAAAATATAAACAAAAACATATATACACATTTCATTTTCATATAAATGACTATGTTATCAAAATTTTGAAGGAGGAGCATAGTTTAATATTTTAATATACAAGAGGTTTCTGTCTATTCTAGTGGGGGGGGGGGGGGGGGGGGGGGGGGGGGGGGGGGGGGGGGGGACTAAATGTACTAATAATTATAAAATATAATATATCTAGTCTCTAGTGTGTGTGTGTGTGGGGGGGGGGGGGGGGGGGGGGACTAAATGTACTAATAACTATAAAATATAATATTTCTAGTCTCTAGTGGGGGGGGGGGGACTAAATGCACTGATGACAATAAAATATAATGTTTCTTGTCTCTAGTGTAGGGGGGGGGGGGGGGGGGACTAAGTGTACTGATAACTATAAAATATAATGTTTCTTGTCTCTAGTGAAGGGGGGGGGGGGGGGGGGGACTAAGTGTACTGATAACTATAAGATATAATATTTTTAGTCTCTAGTGTACTGATAACTATAAAATATAATGTTTCTTGTCTCTAGTGTAGGGGGGGGGGGGGGGAGGGGGGGGGAGGGGGGGGGGGGGACTAGGTGTACTGACAACTATAAGATATAATATTTTTAGTCTCTAGTGGGGGGGGGGGGGAACTAAATGTACTGATAACTATAAAATATAATATTTCTAGTCTCTAGTGTGGGGGGGGGAGGACTGAATGTACTAATAACTATAAAATATAATATTTCTAGTCTCTAGTAGGGGGTGGGGGTGGGACTAGATGTTCTGATAACTATAAAATATAATATTTCTAGTCTCTAGTGGGGGGGGGGGGGGAGGGACTAAATGTACTGATCACTATAAATATAATATTTCTAGTCCCTAGTGTGGGGGGGGGGATAAATGTACTGATAACTATAAATTATATTATTTCTAGTCTGTACCCACCCTTTCATACAACCATCCAGATTTCTGTCAATTCTAGTGTGGGGGAGGGGGGGGGGGGGGGACTAAGCATACGTAGGGCCAGTAAGTGCTGACCTCTTATGAGATGGTAGTTTGTTTGTTTTGTTTTTTTTTGGGGGGGGGGGGGGGTTAACGGGAGTGGAATATTCTGACATTTCTCATTTCCATTCACTCCGTGCTCACGCGTCCACCCACTCATCCATTCCATCATCCACAACTGTTGAGTGAATGGATAAATGCATGAATTAGCACATGTTTTTTTTTGGTTTTAACGGATTGGAATATTCTGACTTTTCTCATTTCCATTCACTCCGTGCTCACGCATCCACCCACTCACACATTCAATCATCCACGACAGATTAGTGAATGGATAAATGGATGAATTAACACAGTTATAAGTAGTTGTGCCATACAATTGTTTATTGAGGTTCATAGTCAATCCACCGTTCAGTACTGCGTCATAAATTAAACATGAGTACACCTGTAGGCCAAATAAATAGTTGAATGTGGAAAATGCATATAATATATATTTTTGCTACATTACAGTTTAAGGTTTTAGTGCTCACTTATTCCCCCGCTCACCCATTCGCCCACTCGCTCGCTCGGCCATGGATGAGTGGTCGAACGAACGAGTGAGCGAATGAATGAGCAAGGGAAGAAGGAACAATCAATAAAAAAATGAATGAACGAGTGAACGAACGAATATCGATTTCATCAACCGAGTGAGTGACTGACCGAACGAAGGGCGAACGAACCAGCTCTCGTGTTAGTTTTGTGAATGAATGGATGATTACATAAATAAGTAAAGGAACAAATAACGAATACATGGACGAATAAAGAGTTACACAAAGGACGGATAGATGGATGAATCAATGAGTCAACCAACATGGTATGAAATATTAGTTATTTGAATGAATTTGAATGGATGGACGATTACATGAATGAGTAAAGGAACAAATAACGAATACAGGGACGAATAAAAGAGTTAGTAAATGGACTGATGGATGGAAGAATAAATGAGTCAACCAACATAGTATGAAATACTTGCGGACATATGATCAGTTATGGCGGTTTAAGGTCACTTTCACTGATCGATACCGCTTTATTAATTCAGTTCTACCCACATGGATTTGAGGCATAGAAACCAGAGAAATATCTCTAAAATTTATAAAGACGATGTTGCCACCCCAGATGCCGTCTAGGGAAAGCTTCCCTAAAGGAATTGCTAGGAATCAACATCAGGTACAGGCAACAACACTGTGTTGTTAGAAATTAACATCAGGGACTCTCAGCATGTAATTGCATATAATGATAAGTCTTGTGCATTACCACATAATTTAAAACAGAGAAGCCAGAGAAACAGCTATACAATTTCCATGGACGATGTTGCCACCTCCGATGTTGTAATGGGAAAGCTCTCTCAAAGGAATTCTTAGGACTCAACATCATGGGATGGCACCACCGTGGAAAAAGATAAGTGTTTTTTATTTACTTATTGATTTTATTTATTTATTTATTGTGTATTTTACACCGGTGATTTTATAACTATAGTTTTTTTATGTGTTTTAGCAGCTTTAAGAACGAGGAAAGTAAAACAGTTGTGCAGTTCAAGCGGTGTTAGTTGTGTTTAGCTCCTGAATAATATCCATTTGGCCATCCGAAGTTAGTGATTTGAGTTCTAGACTGGTAAAGTCTGTGTCCAAGTCAATTGTTACGATTTTATTATTTACAAGTTTAACAGTTATTTTCCCATTACTGGACCACGACTCTTTCACAAATTCTTGACTTTTGGCCATGATCAACAGTTCCTGGTTTTTACGAGTAAGGTCTTCCCTTATAACAATTTTAGATCCTTTTAATTGTCTTCGTCTCTTGATAATTTCAATTTTATCCTTTCTTTTGAATAGACGTACAATTATTGGCCTATTTTTATTTTTGTTTGTTTTAGGATTTCCTACCCTGTGTGCCATGTCGATATCATCTCTGGTTAGTTTCAGCTGAAGCCTACAGTTGATGACAGAACACACTTTATCGGTACATTCTTCCCATGTTTCACCTTTCCTATCTCCATCTATTCCCCAAATACGTATGGATGATTTTCGGGAATACTGTTCATTTCTATTGGAATGAACCAGAGCTTGAAAAATTTCCTTCTGATGATAATTTTGTTCGGATTTCATTATTGATTCAGTGGCAGTGAGTCGTCAGACAAGGTCACACTACATTTTGGCATCCCTGAAGGATCGGTGTTGGGTCCCCTACTGTACATTGTCTATGTCTTACCTCTCAGTGACATTATCCGAAGCCATGGCCTTGACTTTCATTTTTACGCAGATGACACACAGCTGTATATTAGTTTTACTCACGTCTTTGAGCCTGAAGCATGCAGTAAGATTGAACTTTGTATTTCAGACATCAGGGCATGGATGATTAAAAACTAACGATGACAAGACAAAAGTAATATATATAGGTCTACCTTATCAACTTTCAAAAATATCCAAACTGTCCCTCAATATTGGAGGTTCTGCGATAAAACCCAGTAGCTCTGTTCGAAATTTAGGTTATTTCATGGATGAAAATTTGGCTGCTGATGAACATATCAAACATGTCTATCGCAGTGCATTTTTTCATCTTAGAAATATTAGCAAAATTTGATCCTTCATTGATATGCAGACGTCACAACAGCTTGTCCACGCCTTTGTTGCTAGTCACCTCAACTACTGCAACTCTCTTCTGATTGGCTCTAAAATATCAATTCTTGAAAAGCTACAACACATCCAAAATTGAGCTGCACGGGTCATAACGAGAACTCAAAAGTACCGCCATATAACACCAGTACTCTCTGAGTTAACCTGGCTACCCGTTAAGCAAAGAATTAAATTTAAAATTGTCCTTTTGGTGTTTAAGTGTATCTCAGGATCTGCACCATCCTACCTGTCCGATCTGCTTAATAACAATAATAATAATAATGTTTAAGCCTAAAATCCACACAGTGCTCTTTGGCTTTACAAGCTACACTGTAGTGACGTAATGTATGGGATTCATGTCCATGTGGTCCACAAACCACCAAGGTCTCTTAGGTCATCAGGTCAACTCAATCTGGTTCAGCCCGTATCTAAATTTACTAGTGCTGGTGATAGGGCCTTTGCGGTTGCTGGTCCAAGGCTTTGGAATTCTCTTCCAATCGACATAAAAAGTAATAAATCACTTGACTCATTCAAGTCTGGTACTAAAACCTACCTTTTTCGAAAGGCATTTCCTTCAGTGGTCTTTTCATTTTGGTCATAAACTGACATTACCATGTGCGTGAGTGTGGCCGAGTCAGTGAGGATTGCCTCGTTACTCGTCAAGTTACACTCACATACTTGTTTTGGTAAAGTTGTAGTTTGTTTTGTTTTTTTTTCATTTTGTTTTAATTCAATACCCCTTTTTCTTTTAAGTTCTGTCGCTTATCGCCATGATATAGCCTTGGTTGCTGATGTGGCGTTGGGCACCAATAAATGATAATAGTGATCCATGTATCAATGTATCTGTGTGAAAATGTATGTGTATGTGTGTGTATGTATGTATGCAATTATTGTACAGCCATTGAGCACCATGTGTGGATTCTAGGCTTTAAAATTATTATTATTATTATTAAATATTGTCTTAAAAACGTTGTTTCTGATCGGGTGAAATGAAAATACGGCACTTACAAAAATAAGGTTGCTGATCCCAATACACTGTTTGCTGCTCCGGCATCCATAAGTCGTGAAAAACTCACAGGAGATGATATCGGATTGGTTATCGAAAACTGAATCCATTCTTCCAGCTAACCTACACTGAGGGAGGTGTTGATAAACACAAACTAGATGTGGCCTGTGTCAACTTGGGACCAAGAATACCCTCCGCGACACACTTTCTGATAGTGAGCAACAATAATGCCAAGTACCATTAATATCCTTCAAAGCCATCAAAAGTTCTGAGCCGGACATGACTTATAGTTGGATTTGGAGGTGGGGGTATGTAAACTTGAACTAAGTCTGTGACCTTGTCCTTGTAAACAGACATTCCAACCAACCTCTAGTGGTGGGCAACATTAATACCAAGTATCATTAATATCCTTCAAGGCTATCAAAAATTCTGAGCCAGATACGACCTGTGTATATTTGGATATGGGTATGTGAACTTAAAGTCCGTCTGTCACCTCGACCTTGCAGGCAAGCAGTCCAACCTTATTCACGACACACCCTCGGGTGGTGATGAACATTAATATCAAGTATCATCAATATCCTTCAAGGCCATAAAAGGTTCTGAGCCAGACATGATATGTGTATTTGGATATGGGTATGTGAACTTGAACTGAGTTTGTGACCTTGACTATGTAGACAGGCATTCCAACCTCATCAAGCATGAGACTTTAGTCTAATAAAGGGAGTGTGGTGGCTCATTGGTAGACTGTTGGACTTCTATACTAGAGGTTTTGAGTTCGATCCCCATCCGGGGCAACCCACGTTGTGTCCTTGGGCAAGGCACTTTATCTCGGTTGCCTACATGGGGCACAATGACGCCGAGTACTAAGGCATACTGCACATCGATGGTGCACGTCTTCAACCGCTGTAACCCCAGACCTCCATTTTAATGGCGCGCAATCGCTCACACGTGCAATCGCTCACGCAATTACAATTTGCAGCGAACATTCAATCACGCACGTGGAAAAAATAACAGTTACTGTTTTAGTTTACGTCAACAATGTCAGAGTTTCAGATACTTCGTAAACACTTGACTGTATTGCCTATTCGATTAATCGAATTAATCGCCTATTCGATTAATCGAATAACCGGTGAAAGGTGCTATAGTCTACTATTATTTTTCATAGTCGACTTTTTTTTAAGCCGTATACATCATGCCACTGAATGATAATATTGGTCTGCGAGGGACACTTAACGTTTCTGGGTACATATTATCATTTGTATTCATTGTTTATATCACGAAAATAGGCAGTAATTTTTACTTTACTCTCGCACATTATTTCATGAAATGGACGTTGTCATACCTAAACTCTGCTCTGGATCAAGCTATTATGAGCAAACTGTTCATAATCCAAGTTAATTTTTGCCATTTTAATTTTTAAATCCGATAAATTTAATGGCGATGTGGAATTTATTGACACTAAATTTCTGAAAGAATGAACACACTTCAGAGTTCAGACGGTGCTTTGATTTTCACTTACATGTATGTTGTCAGGATTTTAAACTGCATTTACATGTACCTCGTTAAATATTTGACTGTATATTATGCTTAAAAGTTTGAAATTTAGTGGTAAGAAAATGTAATTTTTCTATCATTAAATTTAAACCAATTTGCACTTTATTTCAGTGTATTATTTCATAAATTACGTAATTGCATCTCCTTTTTCATTGTTTTGCCTCAAGAGGCATTTTCCCAAATCGGCGCGCCAGCAGAGGCGTTTTCCCAAATCGGCCTGCCTTGGCGGCATCTTGGGCACCCGATGTATAGCGCGCCAGGATTTTTTAAAATGAAGGTCTGTAACCTTGCTTGAGTGGAGCTTGAACAGAGTTAGAATGTTGACAAACTGACAGATGCTTGGTGGTTCTCTCTGGGTACTCCGGCTTCCTCCACCTGTAAAACTGTCACAGCCACGATTAGCCATTGTGCATAAGTATGTGACCCTAAACACCAATAAATAAATAATAAATATTCGACTAATAAAAACAAGGGGCCTTAATCGCTCACATTTCAAAGTGGTTCAGAGAAGTATTTGGGGTCACATTCAGTTAGACATGGTTCATCAACACTACAAAGGAATGAAGTCATGAGAGGAAAATTTTATGGAAAAAAACTGAGGAATGGATTTGAACAAACCTGAACCTAACATGCCCTCCCTACCCACGACCCATAGAGCCCAAATATTAAGCCAGGGGTTCAAACTGAACAAACTTGAATCTGATCCCCCTTGAGATGTCATATACCAAATATGAAAGAATTCTGACTGGTGGATCTGAAGAAGGTTTTTAAAGAAATCACCTCACATTACACTAAGTTAAACATTGGGCTCAAATAGGGAGCCAAAATATTAACCCAGGGACCTGATTTGAACAAACTTGAATCTGACCCACCTAGAGATGTTGTATATACCAAATATGAAAGGATTCTGATTGGTGGATCTGAAGAAGATGATTTTAAAAGAAATTCCCTCATATTGCCCTTAGTTAAAATTCAGGCTCCCATAGGCAGCCCAAATTAATAACCCAGGGACCAGATTTGAACAAACTTGAGTCTTACCCCCCAAGAGATGTTGTATACCAAATATGAAAGGATTCTGACTGGGGGATCTGAAGAAGAAGATTTTTAAAGAAATTTCACAACAAACTTCAATCAGATCTACCCCACAATGCTGCATACAAAATATAAAAAAATATTCTACCTGCTGGTCTGGAGAGGAAAAATTTTAAAGCCATTTGCCTGAAATGCACTAAGTTCAAATTCAGGCTCGAATAGTGAGCCCAAATATGAACCCAAGGGGTCGATTTGAACAAACTTGAATCAGATCCACTCCACAATGTTGCATACCGAATATCAAAATATTCTGTTTTCTGGATCTGGAGAAGAAACTTTTTAAAGAAATTTCCTTGAAATGCACTAAGTTCAAATTCGGGCTCCAATAGTGAGCCCAAATATGAATGCAGGGGGCCGATTTGAACAAACTTCAATCAGATACACCCCACAATGCTGCATACCAAATATCAAAAGATTCTGCCTGCTGGATCTTGAGAAGTTGAAAAAACTTGAATCAGATCCACCCCACAATGATGCATAGCAAATATCAAAAGATTCTGCCTGCTGGATATGGAGAAGATTTTTAAAGACATTTGCCTGAAATGCACTAAGTTCGAATTCGGGCTTGAGCCCAAATATGAATCCAGGGGGCCGATTTGAACAAACATGAATCAGATCCACCCCGCAATGCTGTATACCAAATATCAAATGATTCTGCCCACTTGTGCTGGAGACGAAGATTTTTTAGTAATTTCTCGAATATACATAGGATGCTATCAGCGTTATGCCCCCTATAGAGCCCCAAGTGGGCATGTTTATTTCATTTGAACAAACTTGAATTGACATATGGTAATGAACATCAATACCAAGTTTCGAGCAAATCGACCTAGTGGTTTCAGAGAAGTTGTTTGAAAAAAGTTTACGGATGATGGACGGCACAGGGGGCTGATTTTAACAAACTTGAATCAGATCTACCCCACAATGCTGCATACAAAATATAAAAAAATATTCTACCTGCTGGTCTGGAGAGGAAAATGTTTAAAGCAATTTGCCTGAAATGCACTAAGTTCAAACTCAGGCTCCAATAGTGAGCCCCAAGATTGAACCCAGGGGGTCGATTTGAACAAACTTGAATCAAAT
This sequence comes from Pictodentalium vernedei, assembly GCA_031216915.1. Classification (NCBI taxonomy): domain Eukaryota; kingdom Metazoa; phylum Mollusca; class Scaphopoda; order Dentaliida; family Dentaliidae; genus Pictodentalium; species Pictodentalium vernedei. Next base: position 387,175,806 of record CM062294.1, read on the forward strand.
ACACCCCACAATGCTGCATACCAAATATCAAAACATTCTGCCTGCTGGATCTTGAGAAGAAGATTTTTAAAGAAATTTGCCTGAAATGCACTAAGTTCAAATTCGGGCTCCAATAGTGAGCCCAAATATGAACCCAGGGGGCCGATTTGAACAAACTTCAGTCACATGCATCTCACAATGTTGCATAGCAAATATCAAATGATTCTGCCTGCTGGATCCTGAGAAGAAGATTTTTAAAGAAATTTGCCTGAAATGCACTAAGTTCAAATTCAGGCTCCTTTACTGAGCCCAAATATGAACCCGGGGGCCGGTTTGAACAAACTTTAATCAGATCCTCCCCACAATGTTGCATAGCAAATATCAAAAGATTCTGCATGCTGGATCTGGAGAAGATTTTTAAAGAAATTTGCCTGAAATGCACTAAGTTCGAATTCGGGTTTGAGCCCAAATATGAATCCGGGGGCCGATTTGAACAAACTTGAATCAGATCCACCCCGCAATGCTGTATACCAAATATCAAATGATTCTGGCCACTTGTGCTGGGGAAGATTTTTTAGTAATTTCTCTTATATAGGATGCTATCAGAGTTATGCCCCTATGGAGCCCCAAGTGGGCATGTTAATGTTTATTTCATTTGAACAAACTTGAATTGACAAATGGTAATGAACATCCATACCAAGTTTCGAGCAAATCGACCTAGCAGTTTCAGAGGAGAAGTCGTTTGAAAAAAGTTCACGACGACAGACGGACGGTACAGGGGGGCTGATTTGAACAAACTTGAATCAGATCTACCCCACAATGCTGCATACAAAATATAAAAAATATTCTACCCGCTGGTCTGGAGAGGAAAATTTTTAAAGCTATTTACCTGAAATGCACTAAGATTAAACTCAGGCTCCAATAGTGAGTCCAAGTATGAACCCAGGGGGGCGATTTGAACAAATTTGAATCAGATCGACTCCACAATGTTGCATACCAAATATCAAAACATTCTGTTTGCTGGATCTGGAGAAAGAGATTTTTAAAGAAATTTCCTTGAAATGCACTAAGTTCAAATTCGGGCTCCAACAGTGAGCCCAAATATGAATGCAGGGGGGTCGATTTGAACAAACTTGAATCAGATCCACCCCACAATGTTGCATACCAAATATCAAAAGATTCTGCCTGCTGGATCTGGAGAAGAAGATTTTTTAAGAAATTTGTCTGAAATGCACTAAGTTCAAATTCGGGCTTCTATAGTGACCAAATATTACTTGAAACAGATCCACCCCATAATGCTGTATACCAAATATCAAATGATTCTGCCCACTTATGCTGGAGAAGAAGATTTTTTAGTAATTTCTGTAATATACATAGGGAGCTATCGGAGTTATGCCCCTATGGAGCCCCTAGTGGGCATGTCCATTTCATTTGAACAAACTTGAATTGACATATGATAATGAACATCCATACCAAGTTTCGAGCAAATCGACCTAGCGGTTTCAGAAGAGAAGACGTTTGAAAAAAGTTCACGGTGATGGACGGACGACGGATGGCAAGTGATATGTTGAGCTCCCTTCAGTGAGCTAAAAACTGAAAATAAACTGAAATTGTGCTTGCATGAAGCGAAATGTATCAAAATCATCTATTATGGCCCCAATTATATGATAACCAGTTTGAATAATGCTTTGATGGGACCTTTATTTCTTTGAATTCACATGAAAATGGTCTGAAAGACCATTTTCATTTTCAGACCATTTTCATGCGAATTCAAAGAAATAAAAAATTTTTTAAAAATTCGAAAAAGACTGAAATCCGATATACGGATAACTAGATATCACGGAGATGGAATCCATCTCTGCAGACCCCGCAGCAACTAACCGATGTTAGGTATAAACTGATGTGAAACGTAATACTAAAATATTTCAAGCAATAGGTAAAATCTGATTAAAATTCCTTCCCGGACACGAACTTGTCAGAAAAAAACCCAAATTCTGAATAATTTGACCTTGAGGTCAAACTTCAAGGTCAAAGCATGGCAACCTTGGTACGCGACACATCGTCTTGAGATAATATACCCACATACCAAATATCAAAACCCTATCTATTAAGGGAAAAAAGCAGCCCAGACACGAACTTGTCAGAAAAAAAAAAATCTGAATAATTTGACCTTGAGGTCAAACTTCAAGGTCAAAGCATGGCAACCTTGGTACGCGACATGTCGTCTTCAGATAATCTACCCACATACCAAATATCAAAACCCTATCTATTAAGGGAAAAAAGTTACAGCCCGGACACAAACTTGTCAGAAAAGAACCGCGAATTCTGAATAATTTGACCTTGAGGTCAAAGTTCAAGGTCAAAGCATGGCAACCATGGTACGCGACACATCGTCTTGGGATAATCTACCCACATACCAAATATCAAAACCCTATCTATTAAGGGAAAAAAGTTACAGCCCGGACACAAACTTGTCAGAAAAGAACCGCGAATTCTGAATAATTTGACCTTGAGGTCAAAGTTCAAGGTCAAAGCATGGCAACCTTGGTACGCGACACATCGTCTTGAGATAATTTACCCACATACCAAATATCAAAACCCTATCTATTAAGGGAAAAACGTTACAGCCCGGACACGAACTTGTCAGAAAAGAACCCCAAAAACGGAATAATTTGACCTTGAGGTCAAAGTTCAAGGTCAAAGCATCGCAACCTTGGTACGCGGCACATCGTCTTGAGATAATATACCCACATGTCAAATATCAAAACCTTATCTATTAAGAGAGAAAGATTACAGACCAGACGCACGGACAGAGCAATCACTATAGGGCGTCTGCCTCACGGCGACACACTCTCATTAATACCAAGTATCATTAATATCCTTCAAGGTCATCAAAAGTTCTGAGCCGGACAAGACTTGTGTATATTCGGATATGGGTATGTGAACTTGAACTAAGTCTGTGATCTTGACCTTGTAGACGGGCATTAGAGATGCACAGTATTCAAATTTCAATACCTGTATTGGTATTGAAAAAAAATACCACGATATACCGGTGTATCAAAGGCCAGTTCAGAATCTGAGCGAAGACGCCAAAGTTATCAGTGCCTGTGACTGATGGTCACTGATACTTTTGATGCGTTCAGATTGCTTAACTAATTACACATAAACAGGGGCAAAATTTTGACGCAAATCTGCAAATCGAGATGCATAGATTCGCCGAACTCTCCAAGTACGTGAATCTTAGAAGATTCATGTGAAAAAATAGTTTTTGATTGTGGAACACTTGTTACTTTCGGCTTTATGGCTATTTCATGACTGCAATCACTACCTTATGTTCAGCTGCAACCAATATCTTGAATAAAGCATTTTTTTACAAACATGCACAGCATTATTTTTTTTTTAAATCACATCACAGAGACAGCTCAGGCATGAGAGAAAACAATTAAGTGCCATGACTTTTTTTGTTTGAAAAAAAATATCTCGCAATTTGTCACTGTAGTGTTTATTTTTCCTTTGTTCACGAATATCAATTAATACAGCTGTTTTGAGTGTGTGTGCACTTTGCACCCTGCATTTTCCTCCCCATTGTTTGGTTTTTCTTATGACCTATTGTATTTTAAGTGTTGATAGATATGGTCAGTGGTATGTTTGTGTTAGTAATTAATGTTCATTTAAGCGGCCATTATTAATGTCTGAATAGATTATTATTGTGCAGGCTTCCCTTTCCATACCCCCAAAATTGCACCTAATGTGATGCGAGGTTAGCACAGTTCTTAAAGGGTTAAGATATAAATACTAGGTTTATTTGAATTCATTATTAATTTGTGAGATAACATCTGTAAAAAAAAGAAATATTTGAATTTACAGAAAAAATAGTTAAGTTTCAGATAGCTGGTTGTCATTGTTTTAAAACTGGTACGAAAAGTGACAGGGACATCCAACCCACATCTTCACTGCCATGGAACAGATTATTAATATTCATAACTTCTAAGTTCACAATGACAGTGTTGATGCAAAGTTGATCAACTTGGCTTCAGGTTTTATCTGTTTTTGAGAGGGATTGAATAAAATAAAGCAAACACTCCCTATAATGATTTTGTGAGTAATTTTATTATCCACATGGGAAAACGTGAGATGACCTACACAAATGTGTCAAAGTATTCATTCCCTGCATTTGATGCACTCACGAAATATTCAACTTTCAGTTTCAGATTGCTGGTATGTGTATACTTATTTGTAACTCATGTAACTTACACAGCTCAAATACGCTACACACTGTGTTTTCCTTGGTCGAATGAGGATTGATTGACATGGACTTCATAACAGGAGTTGTCAGTCTGGGAGAAGTTTCAAGTAGTATTCATCGGTTTTCTATGATTGATAGTGCTGAAATGGTTGGCCCATTTTTGTAACCGGCTAACCATCAGGCATAACCGGATTTCAACCTGATATCCATTAATTTTAAACACTGGGATTATTGCATTGTCTACACAGCAATATCAGTAAGGAATGGCAAGAAAAAGTTCAAAACACTGCCACCTGACTTCAGCAAAACATAAACAAACGAACACCATCGAGTGTCAATGGGAATCGCAAATGTGCAAACGATTGTTAACAATTTATATGACTGAAATAGTCCCACATAATAGTGATGATACAATGTAACTGTGGTCACCCTGCATTGCCCGGTCACAAAAACAGGCCTTGCCATTTGAAAATCACAAGGGCGTGACATGTGAAAATCACAGCAGCACAGCATTCCATGCTGAACACCTGAAATAAAAATTGCATGTGCAATCTGTTCCCATGTGTGCATATTTGAAGTGAGGGATAAATGACATTGATATAAGTTAAGAATTTTCCAATTAGTTTGTAAATGGTAGTTAGGCATGGTTATTAGTAAATTGTATTAGCAAAGAGCCTCTTACCTTGAGTGGCTTGAATTCGATATGATAATCGGGTAAAAAAATAATCCTAATTTTTTTAATATCTTTTTCTTTTCACTGCTAAGACAAAAGTCGGTCCATGTTTACATTTACCTATTCCTCGTAATGAAATTTCTGGCGGGAATATGTTGCGAGTCATGAAAGTGGTGTGGTAAGAAATTATTATATGCCCCATTGACCAAGTGACCCTCGTTGTCCGACATTGTTCATTCAAAAACAAATTTTAAAATGTTAAATTTTAAAATAGTTTTTTTTTTTTTTATGACATACGTTCATACTTTTAAACAGTTCAATAAAATCAAAACATCTTTTTTCTGAAACACGTTTGTAAAGAACCAAACAGTCAATTTATTTTGAAAGCACCGTTACTCTCACTGAGGGATTTTTTCAGCATTATAATCTGAAATTAACAACACCTCATCAAAGAGAAGAATGTCAAATTTGTCTGTAGAAGACAATGTTACACTGACAGGCACATGCTCACTGCTGCTCACGCAGAAAACAACCTGCAGTGCACTAGACTGTTGGCAGTTTGATACACAGTATCAAACATTTATCCGTGACTTGACAGCCAAAGCGACCAAAATAACTGTTCATTCAACATTCCAACACCTTAACCCTTTTATGTTACAGCGAGTACACATCATTGTAAATCGACAAATGTTTGGTAGCTTTGACAAAGCTTGTGTCGGCAAAAGAATTCTAAAGTCTCGCGGTCAAATACTATTTATTTTCCTGATACTATCCCATAAACTATAGGTATAGTGGTTATCCGGTTAACAGCTTTTCCAACCGGTTACTCCAATAACCAGTTGCAGACGGTTATCCGGCTAACTGTTTCAGCACTAATGAATGACATTTATACATCGACTTCAGCTTTGATAATTTGATATAATCCTGTATCTTACAATATACCGGTAGTTTTAAAATAATACTGGTATTCAGTCAGTATCATTCTCAATACTGGTAATTACCAGTTTACCGGTATACCGTGCAGCCCGAACAGCTTCCCTGGTAAAGTGAGGTTAGGATTTTCCAGTTTTCGGAAATACTGAAATTGGCAGCTTCCACCCTTTACCACAAACAGTGATCTATTTAACCAACTTTGTGAAGAATCCTGCACTGCTCATTGACTCTTCTATCATTTCAAGGCTCTTCCCGGTGTTATGAATCACCAAAAAAGGACCGAAATGGACCTCTGTTATAACAATAACAGCACCCACCCTGCCTGATGCCCACACCTCTGCTGTGATGGATGGATGTTGGGAAGATGAAAAAAACATTTCTTACCTTCGTATATGTCAAGGAAAGATAATTTGACTAATCTGGGGAACTTGACTGGAAGGATTTACGTGAAAAACACTGGCACAGATGTTGATCACGAAGTTGTATAATGGTCTTCGATTCTGCCTCAGGCAATTAATCATTCTTGTTGGGCCGTTAATAAACTTTGCCATCCTCCATAATCATGTTATTGTTATATTATTATTGACCCACCAAGAATGATTAAGAGCATTTGGCATATTAACGTCCCTTGGCTCCACCTCAATCTGACCACTAATACAAGCCTCTCAATGAGTGAAATGAGGGCGAGTGATTCATCACTCTCCTATTTCTAATATTAGGTGAGTTATGGCGAGTGGTCTAATGAACTGAATGGTATTTTCTACTCAATTTACAATATTTGAGGTGAGTGACAATTTACTGACAAATCACTCACCTGTTGTTCATTTTAGGCGAGTAGAGATGAGAGGCGAGTGTTCACTCGCCATTCCTTGAGAGGCCTGCTAATACAAAGTCCTGTTGACCACTGGCTGCTAATCCTTCCTGTTGGACCATTAATAAACCCTCACAACCTCCAAAATCCTGTTATTGTTATAACAGAGGTCTGTTTCGGTCCGGTTTCAGTGATTCATCACACCCTTTTCTTTGAGAGCAAAAAGCACTGACACTCAACTTATTATCTGATTTTTATCAATTTTAATAAAATATATATTATATTATCAATACTAAAAAAAAAGTACAGGTATGACACTTCCCAGATCGAAATTTTCAACAATCTCTAAAACAGCGAATACCTCATCGATCTCGCTCAAATAAACGACAAAATGTCATGTAATTCGCAGAGCCACTGAGATTTTAAGCCCAAGATTAACAAAATTTTACTTTTATTTGCATTTTTTTCACTTTTTATTGACTGAATCGAGAGAGTCGGCTATCCACGGCAGCTGTTATCCGGTAACCGAGCAATGAATGTCACGCCGCACATTCATTGGTCAATATAAAATTCTACATATTATTTTCACTCTAAATATATCTCATAGTCAACAATGAAAACGTGGTCAGTAAATTGCAGTTCATTTGAAGATGTCTCATTCAGAAATCGAAATTGCTGCTGAAAAAAGCCATAAGGTTATAATAACTGGACAGGCTGGTGTGGAAAAAACATTTTACCTCAATAAAATCAACATTGGACTGACACATATAAACAATAACATTTATACACTCAATAGAACACAGGCATTGCAAGCACCAATTAGCCTCACGGTTCAATGACTGTGCACACGTTTTGTTTTAGCGGATGGCAGATTTTCCGACAAATTTTTGATACAGAAAATCAAGTTTGATGACAATTATCATGATGTAAAAGAGAGGATGTTGTCAGCATATGTTATTATTACTGACGATGTATCTATGCTTTCCTTAAAACTTTTTCGACAAATAGACACAATTTGTAAGGAGATAAGAGGGAATCACCGAAATGTTTTTGGAGGCATCCAGATGATTTTATGTGGAGATTTCTTTCAGCTGCGATCGGTACCTAATGCAAATTTCAATGACCCAGGAGACTTCTTCATATCTGCAGAACTTAGATTTCATGTGTTTAAGCTGTCCACTGTGCATCGGCAGTCTGAAGGAAAGTGAACAATTCGAATTGAAACATACTGCAAAGGATTTATTGAATATTATCTAAACACTGAAGGAGTGGATTTTCTCAAAGAGCCTAAGTCTCAACATTTTATAAGTAAAAAGAACAAATCATCTACATTTCAGCTAATGGACCCCACCCCTTGTATTTATCAAGAGGTCTTCTGAGAGCAGACTGAAACTTTGATTCCATTTGTGCAATAAATGTAAGATGCACTGTGACCGATAAACAGTATAATGGGCCTACATAATGTGGGATGTTAATGTTTTGTACGTATGTGAGTGTGGTGGCACTTGGGGGGGGTATTAGTAACTGGCAATCACTAAGGTAGCCAGACAGAGTATGCACAGAAAAATGCCCATGAGCGAAATGTCCATAGACATAATGTTCATAAGCCATATAATTAATCAACATTTGAAATTCCTAATTAAGTTCAGTTCCATATTCAAAGACGCATTCACTTCACTTTAAAAAATGGAAACATTAAGTTGAAAATTTAAGTTCAAATTTAAAAGCTTTTTCGGAGTAATAATATGAAGTTTACTCATTTATTCTGAAAATAAGTGGCAATCAAAGAACTGAGGTTTTTATAAGGATAAATTTTTTAGAAGTCTTTTTTCATGTTGGTGATTTTTTTTTATTTCTGTGGGACCAAATAGGTCAACTAACAGAATAAAAGAAAGTAAATTGGTTGTATGGGCAGGTTAAATTAAGAAAGCAAAGGAAGATCAAAGTAACCACATTCAGTTAATTCAACAACATAGGGCACAAGTTAATACTCAATACATACATACATGAACATGCTACTAGTTACAAAAAAAAAACAGTTTTTGATTGAATGCTGGGAGATTACATGTAGGAGGGAGTGTGAGGGAGGAATATCCTGACCAGGCACTGGGTTAATGTAGGCCTCCTCATTAGAGGACCACAATAAATCAGCGGAAGGCCGAAAAATTATTATAATTATTACTTATTCAATATATAAGCACACAGGTTATTTGCTAAGTGCATAGAATATGAGAAGAGTGGATTTGTACTAAATCATGGTAGGGTAGTTTTTCCACCCGCCAACTTATTATTGCTCTTCGGAAAAGACCAAGCAACTTTCCAGCTTACTGAACACCCAGGGGTCCAGAGACAGGTGACTATGAGTATCTGAGGGTAAATATAAACATCACAGGAAGAGGCATCTACCGAAACCACACAAATAAATTGATTCTGAAGGGGAGGCGAATCCTTAACCAAATGAAACTTATATGGAGAAACAGTTTCAATAAAGTTTTCGTGGGGGAAAACAATTTGGGAAATGGTGGGTTTGCCAAGTATAACATATGGTACAGAAGTGGTACCCCTAAACCAGATGGCTGCAATGAGCTTGGAAACCCTGTAGAATGATGCAGGTCAATGGATTATGGGGTCCAGTAATGCCACAGCACAAGAAGCAATCAGGGGTAAGCTGGGGTGGATGAGGATCAAGGACAGGATAGACTTATTGAAACTCGGTTATCTTAATTATTTGGTAAATCTCCCCGACAGCCGATGGTGTAAAGTAATGTTCCAGAGAATTTTCAACTCAAATATCAAGACAGGGTAGATGGTCCAAGTGAGGGAGCTAATAGAGACCTACTCATTGGAGATCTCGGACCTAGACGTTGGGGCAAACCAGGGTAAAAAAATCGTCAGAGAAAGGGTCAGGGAGGATGGTAACCTTAATTTGCAAGAGGGGGTTAAATCAAAGCGGTCTTTCGATGGCCTGCGTGATAAAGAAAAGCCTGGTTTTGAAGAGTACCTTGATGGCACCTTTGGGGGTCACTGTTGTTCAAGCTGAGGTCACAGACCCTGGAGCTGAGGGGAAAAACAGTGAAAAGGAGTGCCAGATGTGCAATTTGGGCATGGTGGAGACCCTGGAACACTTTCTTCTAGAATGCCCAAAATACCAGTCAAATAAAAGAATAAGATTCACTGGGAGTATAATGGGGAAGTGGGATGGGAGAATGAAGGACATGATGTGGTTAGTGAGAGACTCAAAGGAGAGAGTTAATATGCTAATCAGAGAGATTGGGAAGAATGGGGCAAGGGATGTCATCAAGCAGTTTGTCTCAGAGTGTTGGGAGAAGAGAAGCGTGGGAATAGGGAGGCAGTTGGCAGTACAGGGGTAACCAAGGCCTTCTCACCCGAGAACCACGACAAATCAGCGGCCGGCCAAAGTGTTATTATTGTGGATGAATTGTCATTGGTGTGAATAAATTACATAAGCATTATAATAACTGGTGTCAACTTATATTTCAGAGATTTCTCCACAGGTCTGAACAGTTTCGATCAAAATGTCTGTGTCTTGGATCCTTTCCAAACAATGGAGCTTGTAAAATACATGCAGAAAAATATGAAACAATAAAATTGACTTAAAAATGCAACATGTGATATTCATCATTCAAACTTTTATATATTTTCCATTTTTGTTTCATAAAACAGTCCTTATGGTCCCTCATTGGAAGGTGTGCATCAAGTTCTTTCCAATTCTTCAGTTATTCAGGAAAAGTATGGCAAGAGTTGTCCCTCTCTCTCTTGTATTTGGCAGCCCTCTATAAGGGTTGCTTTCCTGTCGAAGCCCACCTGACAAAAGGGGGGGGGATGCAAAAGACTGCCCCATGGACAGATGCCCATAGTACAAAATGCCCCACAGCACTAAAAATCCCACAGAAAAAAAAAAAAATCCCTATGGTGAAAATGACAAAAGATCAATGGTAAATATAAAAAAATAAAATTTAATTAGGCTTTCTCAAACCCAGTTTGGGAAAGACTCTTGGTATTCTTCTTTTTCAAAATTTTTCTTCTCTATTTTTTTTTTTATTTTTTTTTTCGCCGTCAATTTTGTCTGTTGTACTGCTCAAAAACAAGCTGTATGATTTCAACCAAATTTGGCATACTTATGTAATGCCATAAAATCTAGTGAAATGAGGTATCGACATATGTGTGAAAACGCATATTTTTAAAATATTCTGCCAAAACCTTCAAAATTTCACCATATTGCAACATAGCTCAAAAGCAAGCTGTACGATTTCAACCAGATTTGGTAAACTTATTTATTGTTAAAATATCTAGAGAAATGAGGTATCGTCATATAAACACTTTTCAAAATTCTGTGCCAAAACCATCAAAATTTCACCATTTTTCAAAAGTCTCGGAATTGTTTACAGTTATCTGGCTTAAAGTTTCCATAAATTTAGAGCATAATATGGTACACCAAAATCACCACACAAATATTTCAAAATTAACCACTGCGGGCCAAAAATGAAATTAATATAGCAGTTTTGTCTTCAAAATTGACCAACTTCAAGGGCAAATTTCTCTATTTACAAGGTTGTTGTAACAATTATTTTGGTATGGATAGATGCAGCAATGATTGCAGAAGAAAGTTACTGTTTACTTTCTAATCTCAGATTTAACCCCCAAGCACAATGAGGGCAAGAATAAGAGTGTTGTTTGAAAATGCCAAAATTAGCCAACTTTGGTTGCTTTTTTCTATCATTATGGAAAGGGTTAATTTCAAACACTTTGCATGTCCATATTCACAATTAACTACCAAGCATATTTGCTGTTGTAAGTATGGTTCACCGTTGTAAAGTTTAACCCTATGACCATTCTGGTTGCATAAATGTAGGTACCGTCCAAATAAACTCCCATTTTTTTCAGAATTTGATAAGTTTAAGTGACAATTTACTCCATTTCGAATTGATTGAGCTCTAAATGTTTTCTATGGCTGCATGCAGCAGTAAAGTATGAAATATTTTGTTTTCTATGTTATTATTAAAAGTTTAACCCTTGGCAGATTTGAGACTTCCCATAAGGGTACTGTCGGAATAATTGTTATTTTTGCCAAATTTTACATGCGATTTCTCAGCACTAAAGCCATATTTTCTCAAAACGTTTCCCATGAAAAGACAGGGCATTCATCCAAGAACACTTTTGCTTTTACATGTTATATTCCAAGTTCTCACCCTCAACCAGTTGTCAGACCTTGAATTCAGGGTATTTAATGACTGGATTCGCATCGCAAAATGCTAGTCAAAAATGGCCAAATGCTAACCATTTTTCTTTCATATTGGCCTTATATTCACTATTTATCAACACGTTTTGAAACCAAGATGGAAACTGCTAACCAAATTTTTAAAAACAAAAAATACCCTGGAATTGGAGTACCCTCAAATGGTAAATTTTCATCTAAATACCAAGATTCAAGATTCCTCCAAGCCTCTTACCAGAAACTCAATCTGTGATTGATGTCCACACATTTAGAGAATAAAATGATACACCAAAATCATCACATAAATATTTCAAAATTAACCCCTACTGGCCACAAATGATATGAATATAGCATTTTATCTTCAAGATTGACGAACTTCAAGGGCAAATTTATCTAATTGCAAGGTTGTTGTATCAATTATTTTGGTATGTATAGATGCAACAATGATTGCAGACGAAAGTTACTGCTTAATCTCATCTTTAGCCCTCAAGCACAATAACAGAGAGCATAAGAGTACCATTTGAAAATGCCAAAATTAGCTAACTTCAGTTGCATTTTTCTATTAGTTTGGAAAGGGTTCATTTCAAACACTTTGCTTTGCTATAGGTAGAGATGCTTAATGAACAAATCCGCTGTTGTAAGTTATGCTCTGTGGCTTAACACTTAACACAACATATGCTTTGGCCACTTTAGGAATAGTACTGTCCGAAAAAACATTTTCAGTGAACTTCGCAAATTTCTGTACTTATTTGCTTGTTGTAGCAATTATTTTGGTATGGATACATGGAACAATGATTGCAGAAGAAAGTTACCGTTTACTTTTTGAACTCAGATTTAAGCCTCAAGCATAATGAGAGTGAGAATAAGAGAACAGTTTAAGAATACCAAATTAGCCAACATTGGATGCTTTTTTCTATCATTTTGGAAAAGGTTAATTTCAAACCCTTTGCTTTGCTATATGTAGCCTGTCTTTTCACACTAAAAAGCTGGGAAAGCCCATAATTTATCCAACAAATTACAATTCTCTAGTTTATTTATTTATTGGTGCTTAAAGTCACATACTAAAAGTGCGCGTGTAAAATTCACAACCTCCAAGAAATACAGTACTAGGCTAGCTGAAATAAGTTGTAGGATATCCATTAGATAATTTCTGATAATCTCTCTCCAAGAGTTTTAGAAGTATCACTGTACAAATTTGATACAGGAGGGGTGGGGGGGGGAGGGTTTAAGGGAGAAAACCTCTCACTGCCCCCTCCAAATTTTTTCTTCCCATGGTAAACTACTTGTATTTATGGAGTAATGATAGTAACTAGGGCAACAGACACTAAATGAATTTCTGATTTGGGGTATCAGATTAACTTGAGAATTTTTTGAAGTTTGCATGCGGATGAGACATGCCACCTCCTCCACGCAAACTTCCAGTTCAAATATCAATAGCACGACTAGTAATGTTAATTTTAAGTATCTTATATGACATGTTACTATGACAACATCATTGTTGCTATTGACATTGTTTTTCGATTGATTAAAATGTTTTTATTCACCGTAAGTTGTTGTGTTGTTTTGTGTTGTATTGAGTAAAGCATAAACAGACTTTTGTATTTCCCGCAGTTGTGTCTGCTAATAGACAACAAATGAACGCATGGCGTGGCATTCATTGTTCGGTTACCCAGGGATTCCGCTAGACCCGCTGCGGCTCCATCGACCGGACCCATTCCCCCCACCGATCATACTATGATCAGTCAGAAAAGCTGGTCATTAAAATGTCGAGTACAATGCTGTATTGTAACGACACTCAGGATCCTTTGTTTCCATGTAATATAGGCATAATTATGTTGTATGCTATGCCTACTATTACTGGCGAAACCTGATACTTTATAACCCCCAGACGAGAGGGGGAAACAAAGTTCAAATCCTAAACGTCACCTATAAAATTTCGGACTCAAAATTGTCGTGTTTGGTCCGAAATCCCTAGCTTTTATTTCGAGCGATAAATGATGTAATTGTATGTGCATGACATCACACATCCGCATCATGGTTCTTTTCAAATATCGGGTTGTATAAAAAAAATTCACGCCAAGCGTCGCAGTCACTGTCAGGATTCGTGGATTTTGTGTTGTTTTGGGGTTTGTATTTTTATGAAACCTCCGACCAGATGTAGTATTGTGTGTCCCGGGGGATTTAGAGAATTGTAGGAGGAAAAAATAACATATTTTTCACCTCAATTATTCAGCATTTCAGCAGCAAGAATGCCCCCAGAGAGCACCTAAAAATCTAAATTTTCCTGCGGGGAGGACCCCCCTCTATATGCACGTTTTTTCCCTAGCGGAAACCCTGGGTTACCGGATAACAGCTGGCATGGATAGCCGACTCTCTCGATTCAGTCGATAAAAAGTTAAAAAATGGGAATAAAAATCAAATTTTGTCAATTTTGGGCTCCAAATCTCAGTGGCTCCGCGAAATTACACATTTTGTCATTTAACTGAGCAAGATCGATAAGGTAATCACTATTTTAGAGATTGTTGAAAATTTCAATCTCGGAAGTGTGATATCTTTACTTTTTTGTTCTGATAATATAACATATATTTTATTAAAATTTATGGTAAAGGCCAAGAATAGAGGACCGCACGTTTTTTAAGAAGATAAAACATTTTTTACAACTCTTTTGGAGTTTCTTATCATTCTAAGACATGTTTTACACAAAATTAGCCCAAAAAGCCGATACCTACTGACAAATATCATCACTTTTAACCCTTTTTACACTCTGTTAACTTTATTCTCCAAACAATTTCAACAACAAAACCTGCGGTAAACAGGTACGCGATTCTTTGTTTTTTTCCGCTATCGTGTATACTCCATTTGATCGGAGTATACGAGGGTGTAATTACAATGGGAGAACGAATTAGGGTCAGTTTGGGATGGATACGGGTTAGCTAACCCATACCCATCCTAAAGTGACCCTAGTACGCAAAGAAGGCAATGATTAGAATACGGCGACCAATGCATTAGGGTCAGTTTAGGATGGGTATGGGTTAGCTAACCCGTACCCATCCTAAACTGATCCTAGCATGCAAAAAAGGTAATAATTGCTCCCCTGTAACGTCACATCGAAACATCCACAGCTCCATTTCAGAACGCAATCAGAAATTCATTTTGTTTCAAAAGCCTGTCACAAAGAATAGGGTTAAAAGTGATTATTTTTGTGAGTGGGTATCATTGTTTTGGGCTAATTTTGTGTAAAACATGTCTTAGAATGATAAGTAACTCAAAAAAGTTGTGAAATATGTTTTATTTTCTTAAAAACGTGCGGTCCTCTATTCTTGGCCTTTACCAAATTTATAAAATCTGATATACAATATATGAATTAATACGTTGAGTGCCTGTGGCAAAAAGAACCAATTTTTTTTTTAAATCAGTGGTTGGTCAGTTGCCAATACAAATTTTTTTCACGCAAATGCAGGAAAACTCGATAATTCACAACGACTGTATTGTATTCGAGAACGAATACGCCCAAACCGGCCTCCAGCCAAACCGGCCTCCGACATTTTTGCCCAAACTGGCCTCCACATTTTTACCCAAACCGGCCTCCAATATTTTCATCGTCGGCGACGGTTAAGCATTGATCATCCAAACCGGCCCACACTTTTTCACCCAAACCGGCCTCCATTATTTTAATTGGCTGTCTGCATTAAACATTGATCACTCAACCCGTCCTCCGAAATTGCATTTTGTGGCGTCTCTAAAACATCAATATACTTAAATAGAATGTCTTACAGCCGCAAAAAATGCAATTGCAAAAGAAAAATAATTTACATAAGCGAACTTTTCCCAGGAAACAATTGGGGTAATCTATGGGATTTTAAAAGAAAAACAACACTGAGTTTCGAAATAATAACTTTAATGGCATATATCAAATGGCAAAACAAACATTTAGATGGCCCAACATCATCAGACACTTCCTCGTTAACACTTTCTTCTTCAATTACATTTTCTCCTGATATTGACATTTCTTCGGCGAGAGTTCAGTGATTTTTCAACAAACAGCTTTGAAGTTCGGATAAGGGTAATCATGACACTTCATTTAAAAGACCGTCAAGCTGACTGTTGAATGCTGTAAAAACAACCGTTTGTACCACTGGCACTGAGATGAGTGTGACAGGTTGTTTTGATAATGATTCCGACCACGCTAGCATTTCTCAACTCAACCTGTTTGAATAAGGACATCCAATTATCATCCAGTTTGGATGGCAGCAGACTGCCTATCGGGAAACATCTTTCACAACTATCAGATATATGGAACCAATAGGTTGTGTTAGATTTCGTAAAGGATATAACGTTCCGATGGATTTTTATCACTTTTTAATAGGATATCACTTTCTGTAAAATGAGGTAGGGCATTTTTTTTTATTGAACTATTTATCCAAAATCTCGTCGTTAATTTTTTTTCCAAAGATTACAAAGAAATGGGTATGAAATAAAATTGTAGAAGATTTAAAAAATTAAAAAAAAAAAAAAATCTGGCAGAGGCCGGTTTGGGCGAAATTGTGCAGGCCGGTTTGGACGAAATTGTGCAGGCCGGTTTGGCTGGAGGCCGGTTTGGGTGTAATTCTTCGAGAACACGGGCAGGTGAGGACAGTTCAGAAATTCAGTATCACTTGCATTTCGCCATTCTTGGTGTTTAGGCCAGCCTCGACATTAGGCAACAAAAAATTCACAGGAAAGCCGATAGAATATGTGATATATCTCTAATTCTCTGTCTTTTGAACAATATTTATTCTAGTATAGGTACTTCGATTATTTTTTCTTTCTTCTTTTGTTCTGTTTTTTTACTTGGTTCTTGTTTCTTCCCTTTCGGGGGCATCGTGAAATAAAAATACACACGAGATCTGGCAATCTATTGCACAAGCATTCACAATGTCACAGTTTCGAATTTATCAATTTATCTAAGCAACGGAATTTAGGGAAAAACAGAACAATACTAGTCCATATATTAAAGTAAAAATAACGTGAACAATTTTTTAAACTTATTTTCTAAATTGACAGAAAATGTTGGGGTTTTTAAATCGGTAAACTGAAGACACGTTAAAACAGGGATCTTCATAGAAGGGTTCGAAGCTAGTCAAGAGCAGACCGCATAATGCATGGAGAAATCTGCAACAGAGCAACAAAATGGATGTCAGTTACATGAACGTGTCGACCGACTCCAAATGAGGGAAAATTAAGACTCGAGTGGTTGTATAAGGGGTATTCCCGCTTCAGGTGGCTGGGGCAGGTGAACCCCTTGGAAGATTATGGAATTGAGCGTAAAGTTGGAAGACTTTTGTGTCTAATCTAATCTAATCGAATGGTTTTAGCGTGTCAAAGGCAAGCCCCTTTCGACCCTCGTTTACAGTAGATAATATTATTCCATTAATTTGAGACATCGTCATCAGCATCATGCCTGAGCGGTGTAAAGGTGGAAGAGGGCGGGTGTTGCTGTTCCTTGTTGTTGTTGTTCTTCAGGTAAGTATAGTCTGCCGCTTATAATATTGTAGATTGGATAAGGCCTTCATCGGCAAGCAGACCTGCCTTGGGCTCTTGCTGGCGCGTACGGTTATTGACTGGCATCGAAAACCCAAAGAAAACGGACCTTAACAAGGCTGTAATTCGATTTTTTTTGACTAAACATCATGGACTATTTGACTTTTATAAAAAAGGACAGCTTCCACCCGGCATTTCCGCGAGTATCCAAAGTGGGTCGAGATCACCCCCTGACCAGTACCGCACTTCTGAACGAGAAAAATAGTGGGTCGAGATCACTAAAAGTGGGTCGAAGTCACTCTGGGTCGAGATCACCAAAAGTGGGTCGAAGTCACCAAATCGGGTCGAGGTCACTTTGGGACGAGATCGTCATGGGCCGAGGTCACTGGACACCATTCGGCCTGAGTTGATTCGGCCGAGTCGATTCGGCCTTTTTTTTAGGCCGAATCGACTAACTTTTTAGGCCGAATCGACTCACTTTGTGGAAAATATTTAATAGTAAAAAACAACTTACCTTTTATGCGATGAATGAAAAATCCACCAAGATTTACAGAAAACAAAACTGAATACATCCAAGGTACGAAATGAAATAACATAAACGAATTGGGAAGTAAATAATCCATGTAAACATTAGGATGAAAAACGGTGAACTGAGCGTTTTCACCATTCGAATGAATAAAAGGTTTTAGCGCGCCGAAGGCGCGCAGGGACGATGTGGGATTTACAAATCCCTTGCGACCCGGTTAACCTTATTTTATTTCCTTGGATCACACAGGCCTAGCTTTCCAATTGCCCAAAATGGAGTCTGAGGGGGGTATGCACGCGGTTAGAATACCCGGCAGTTTACGTTGGAGTGTTAGATGGTCAATACTCAATCCCTCAACGCCTTTAAAACTATTAGAGAGTGGGCTCTATTCGGTTCCAGTTCGGCGATGGTAGAGGTTTGAGTGTAATGTTGTGCGATGGCAAGTTTAAGGGAAGATGAGAAAAGAAAACCAAACATCAACGCCGGTTTGGTAGCGGCCCCGGTATATGACCATAGCGGTTACAAAAAAGAAGTGGAGAAAGCTCCAACAGTTTAGTTTTGAAAAACCGGGAGTCATCCATCAAGCCTCCTGGGAGATAGGATGCCGTGTGTAATTTTTGAGGTATCTGGTTATCCTTCGGGAATTCCAAATGACCTCCTCCACCCCCCCCCCCCAAAGAAAAAACACCCTCTCACTGACACACACCTCAAGCCCTTAAAAGGGCTGTTAAATCTTTATTCAAATGTTTATTTATATAAAATGTACACTCGTTCCAGCCAGACAAGCTTGTTTCAATCCTTGCCTAGTGTTTGGTGGTTTCTTGTATATGTTGCAGAAAGGTAGGTTGCACCAATTCCTCCTACGCTTTGTCTACCATTTCCATGCGTCTTCTTGATAAGAGTGTTGCAAGAAAATTTGAGAATGTTCAATTAGAAAAGTTATAGGCAGAGAGAAAGATAGGTATCCGCTGTTGTATATTGTGCCTGCTGTGTGATTGTTGCTATGGGGTGTGTTTCTTCGGAGCCCACTCCCCACACGCAGAGTTGCGAGGCAATCCTCACAGACTCAATCCTAAAGATCTCAATGAGTAGCGAGGCAATCCTCACTGACTCCACGCAGTTTAATTCTATTGAGTAATTTTAATTTACTGTGGATTATTTTGTTTTTCTGTTTAGGGTTCGGTGTTCGTTCAGCTTCACCATTGATTCACTATCCTGGAGTATGTGGAGGGTTTTGTTATATAGATCTTATTAAACGCATTTCAATCGCGCTTCAGCAGAGTTGCGAGGCAGTCCTCACAGACTCTATCCTAAAGTTCCCAAATGAGTAGCGAGGCAATCCTCACTGACTCCACGCGATTTAGTTATATTGTATAATTTTTATTTTATTTTATTTTATTTTATTTTATTTTATTTTTTTTTTTTTTATTTTCTGGAAACTTATTTTGTTTTTCTGTTAAGGGATCGGTGTTCGTTCAGCTCAACCATTAATTCACTATCTTGGAGTCTGTTGAGGGTTTTGTTTTGTAGGTCTTTTAATCGCGTATCAATAGTTTCTATTTTTGCTAGGTCGTGAAGTTCCTTTATCGGTGTCCATTTCGGTTTGCATAGTGCCACTCGCAGGGCATAATTTTGAACCCTCTGTAGCTTCTGAATGTTGGCTTTGCTTAGGTCGCTTGTTATTATGGCACCGTATTCTAGTACCGGACGTATAAATGTTTTGTAGAGCTTGAGAAGCACATCTTTGTTTGCTCCCCAATTTCTACCTCTGATCATCTTGAGAAAATTGATACGTTTAGTAGCTCTAACCGTAATGTAGTTTACGTGACTGTTTAGACTGAGATTGCTATCTAGGATAAATCCCCAAAATTTGGCCTCTTTGTTTGCTTCTAGTTTGTGATCGTATAACTGGAGATCAATACTCGGGACTGGTTTTTTCCTTTGCCTTTTGAAGAACGTAACTTTTTGAGTTTTGGCGGCATTGAGTTTGATGCGCCACAGGGCGCACCAGCTCTCAAGATCGCGAATGGTATCATGTAGACGATTTTTAATTATGTTTCTGGACTTGCTGGCTGTCCAAATGCCTTTGTCGTCTGAGAACTGCGATAGTTCAACAAAGTTTTTCCCTACTTTTTCTATATCATTCACATATATTATGAAAAGAAGCGGGCTTAGAACCGACCCTTGTGGTGTTCCCGCTTCGAGTATTACTTCCTCTGACACCTCGCGATTAACCCTCACCTTGATTTTTCGGTCAGTTAGAAATGATGATATGATCCTTAGAATTTTAGTGGGTAATCCCATTTTCGCTAGTTTATATCTCACGCCATTGTGCCATACCGAGTCGAACGCTTTTTATACATCCAAGAAAAGCGCGGTTTCGATTTCGTTTTGACTAAATGCTGTTTTCATATAATCGACCAGTCTATATACGTGTTCGATTCCCTCTTTCTGACTCCTATACGCTCTTTGCCATTTGTTGAAAAAGTTGATTGATTCGAGATAGCTGCGAAGTCTCGTAGTGAGAATCCGCTCAAATATTTTCCCAACACAGCTAAGCAAGCTGATTGGGCGGTAGTTAGGAGGGTTGGTAAGGTCTTTGTCGGGTTTAGGTATCATGACTCCTGTGGCCGCTTTCCAGCATTTTGGGAAGTACCCACAGGAGAGACAGCAGTTTAGGAGTTTGGTAAGTCTGCAGTAGAAGATGTTGGGGCACTGTTTCATTATTTTGTAAGAGACTTCGTCTTCTCCTGGGGACGAAGATGACCTGCATTTTCTGATTATACCCATGACCTCTTCTACGCTTATTGGTTCGGTTAATTCATGGTCGTCCCTGTCTTCATGCCTTTGGTCGAAGTTCGGTTCATTGAAAATTGAGTTGTTATCTTGGACAATTTTTTTTACTTTTACTTTAAAATCGTTGTCATATCTGTTCCCTTCTTGTGGACGATGCGCCTTCTGTAGAAGTTCGGCAAAAGCACTGGCCTTTGCCTTGTCGTCTATGGCCATAGTTCCGTCGCTAATCTTCAGCGCATTATTATTGGCAATTTTGCTCTTTTGGCCAGTAAGAGTTTTAAATGTATCCCAGAACCTCTTAGGTTCTCTCAGCCCATTTAGGTTTTCGGTTGCTTTTTCCCATCTCACGCGATTGTCGTTAGCTATGGCCTTTTTTACTTCCCCATGTAGGCGATTATACGCGGTTTTATGTTCTGCTCTTTTCACTTGATCATTCTCTGATTGGTAAGCCCGGAAGGCTTTTCTTTTTTGTTTGATTATTTGAAGAGTTGTTTGGGTTATTCTGTTTATCCGCGTCTTTAATGTTTGCTTGGGACAAATTTCATCTAGTGTACTGTTGATAACCTCGTTAAGGTGGGTGCAGGCTTTTTCTAGTTCATGAGCGTTTGAGGGGTCATTTGCCTTTATTTTTACTTCGATAATGTTTCTGAAGAGGTTCCAGTCAATTTTTGATAGGTTCCTCCTATTCACGGGAGGATACCTTGCGGGACCAGTATTACATTTCAGAGTGGCGTGAACCGGCAGGTGATCACTGCCTAGATCATCATCTCCTACAAATATGTCTTGCATTTGGCTGGTTAGTGATTTGCTGGTGATAATCAAGTCTAGGATATCTGATTGATGGAGTGGGTTGTTGCTTATGTATGTTACGTCTTGATCGTTATTGGAGTTACGCCTGTGAAAGTAGCTTTCCGAGAAGGATGGAAGGTTGTCGGTGGTTCCAAGAGGAAACATGGGGGTAGAACCTTTGATGTGAATGAGGTAGGTGATGAGGTGGGGGGCTGCTAGAAAAGTACTTAGGACAGATGAGGGGGGGGGGGGGGGGGGGGGCAGGGCGGAGCAATGCTGTAACGCGTTTGGCGTGGACTATCAAAAGTGGTAGGAAAGGGGGGCCAGAGAAGCGGGTAGATAGGGGTGTAAAGTCCAAAGGCAGTGGGGAGTGCAGCACCAAAAACAGATTTGATGTGCTCGATTCGGAAGAGACAGAGGAGGAGATGGAGGTAGTTGCAACAGATAGTAGCTTGGGGTCTAGGCCAGGGAAAAGGAGGAGGGATCCGGGAGAAGACCAGGGGAGCAGTCCAGGTAGTTCGGGGCCTGGAAAGAGACGGAGGGACAAGGATAGGAGTAATCCTAGGTCAAAGATACCGATACCGATATTGATTCCGAGTGGGGCTGTTGGAGAGGAAGAGGACGCTGTAAACAATAGGAGACTAGAGGAGATAAATAGGGCGAGGGCCAAAAGTAAGTTGGTGGTTGCGGGAAGTAGCATAGTTCGGGGGATCGACAAGGTTGTCTGTGGTCCGGACAGTAAAAATAGAACAGTTCTGTGCTTTCCGGGGGCTAAAGTGGAGGACCTGAGGGATAGAGTGGACGGTATTGTAGCTGGGTCGGGGCCTGATGCGGTAGTGGTATTACATGTGGGGTCCAATAACATCAGGGAGAGGAAATCAGTTCGTTTGGTGGACACATACAAGGACCTAATTAGTAAGCTACTTAGCAGGAATGCTCGGATCATCGTTTCAGGGGTGCTCCCCGTTATGGGTGGTGGGAATGAGAGGAACTCGCGGATTATGGCACTAAACGAGGAGCTGGAAGAGCACTGCAAAGACTTGGGAATACATTTCATTGACCACTGGGATTCATTCTGGGGACAAGGAGAGTTGTATGGGCGAGACGGATTGCATTTAAGTAGGATGGGTACAGACCTGTTGGGCCAAAAAATTTTACAGTACAGGTGGCTGGGCCTTTTTTGGAGAAAAGGGGGGTAGGGGACCACAGCCGATAACCCAGAGGGGCACAAATGCTGGGAACATAGGAAGAACAACAAACATGCACAATACAGGGACATGCCAGGGTTATAATAATGTGCCAGTGATGACAAAAAACAGAGATTCATTAAGTTTGGGTACTGCAACATCCAGGGTCTGCACAAGAAAGTAAGCGAAATATCAACAATGATGGACGAAGGAGACTTCGATATAATGGGTCTAAGTGAGACATGGATACGACGGGATGAGCGGGTTGATCAGATGAAGGGTTGCGTGTGGATAGGAGCTGGGCGAACTGAGGGTCAGAAGCGGGGTGGGGGTGTTGGCATCTACGCTAAAGAGGAATTACAGCCCTCATTGATTACAGATCTCACAGAAGCAAGGACTCAGATTCCAGTATCCAACGAAATAGTCTGGGCAAAAATCAAGTTAGGAAGCAGGAGTGTTGCCGTTGGTGTTGTATACTTAGCAGTGGAGGGAAGTAAGCCCGAGTGGAATGATTCAATATATACAACTCTTAGATCGAATATCACAGAGCTTGGAAGCAGAGGGTTCAGTATTGTCCTAATGGGGGACTTCAATGGGCACATCGGGGATAAGGAGGAGGGCATACAGGGAGGTGATAGGGAAATTAACACGAATGGGAGGAAGATGTTGGACCTATCAAAAGAGCTTGGTTTAAAGATCCTGAACAGGGATGCGAAATGTAAGGGTAAATGGACCTGGGAGAGGAACGATAAGAAAACAATAATTGATTATATACTCACTGACATTAGCGTATGGAGGGAGGTTATAGATGTAGAAATAGATGACGAGGGAAAAAATGACTTGGGTAGTGATCACAACCTGATAACAGTTAAGATTATGGGCAAAAAGACGAATAGAGACAGAAATACCTTCAAGGAAGTTTGGGGACTAAAACAAGGAGCCGACTGGAAGCAGTTTCGGGAAAAACTAAAACCAAATCTTGAATGTATACCTAGGGATGCAAATGTCCAGAGTATTTCAGATGGCATAGTAAATAGCCTAACAGAGGCAGGGAAGGATTGTATAGGAAGGGTGATGGTCCCAACGAGAGAGCTTGGATACAGGGTTAACGAGGGACTGAAAAAGGCTATAAAAGAAAGGAAGGTAAAATGCGCTGCTTACAGAAGAAGTAGGAAGCTTAAAGGGGTGGATAACAATGACACGAGACTATTGAAAGGAGAATATGAACTGGCACGGAGAAAGGTGAATGAGATAAAGAATAATAATAGGAAGGAGCGCAATTGCTGTCTTGCCAGAACAATAAAGAAAACGGGGGGTTCGAGCTCAAACGTATTTTGGAACTGGGTAAATAAACAGGGGGAAAGTAGTGTGCAGAGTATCAAAGTGGATGGGGAAAGTACAGAAGATAAAGGCCGTATCGCTTCAGAGTTAGTCAAGCACTGGGAAAAGATAAACGATAGGCGATGGGGCAGTGGGTCCCCACCAAAAAGAAATACACTGGTGGAGGAGAACCTATCCAATCGTGTATGTAGCGAAATAACGACAGAAGAAGTGCGGAACGTGGTCTCGAAATTAAAAAATGGTAAAGCGGGAGGGACTGATGAAATTCCGAACGAATTCCTCAAAAATGGAGGGGAGGCACTTATTGAAGTCCTGACAAACCTTTTCAATCTGGCTCTGCGAAAGCAAGAGGTCCCCAGAGAGTGGAGGGAAAGTAAGGTGTCGTTCATACACAAAAAGGGGGATAAGGAAGTTCTAGATAACTATAGGGGGATATCAGTTAGTATTAACATCGGAAAAGTATTCTGTAAGGTCATATACGGTAGACTAGAGGAAGGTATTGAAGAGAAAGGTTTTTTAGGAGAAATTCAAAATGGTTTCAGGAAAGGACGAAGAGTCACTGATCACCTATTTACACTCACCCAACTGATAGAATCAACAAAGGCTGAAAAGAAAAAGATGTTTCTGGCATTTCTAGATGTGAAAAAAGCGTACGACCTAGTGTGGAGGGAAGGTATGTGGCGAAAGCTCGAGGGCATCGGACTGGGGGGTGACTTTGTGGTAATCATGAAAGCACTGTATACAGATGTGCAAAGCCAACTCAGTCTAGGGAGTATCACTACAAAACGAGTCCCTATGGATATAGGCCTCAAGCAGGGGTGTACCTTTTCACCGATTTTGTTTGCACTGTATGTTAAAGATTTAGGGGACGAACTAATTCAGAGTGCGGAGGGGGTAAATGTTGGAGACATAAAGATACCAGGCTTATTCTTTGCGGACGACATGGTGTTAATGTCTAGAACTGAACAGGGGCTAGAGAAACTGCTGGAAATTGTTGGTAGATATGGGAACACTTGGCGGCTCGAACTAAATGAAAATAAAAGCAAGGTAATACCCGTTGGACGCAAGGTAGATATGACGAAGAGATGGAGAGTGGGGGAGTTCTCAATCCCCGAAGGGGAAAGCAAACAAATCACTGTAGGAGAAACGGGAGAGTATGAGTATTTAGGGGTAAGCATAAATATAACGGGAAGAGGGGTGTACAGAAATTACTCAGCCAAACTGATTCTGAAGGGGAAAAGAATTCTGAACCAACTAAAACTTTTAGGGAAAAATAGTTTCAATAAGGTCTTTGTGGGGAAAACACTGTGGGAGAGGGTGGGTTTACCAAGTATAACGTATGGCACGGACGTGATTCCGTTAAACCAAACCGTTATTAAGAAGTTGGAAAGTACTCAGAATGATGCCGGCAGATGGATAACAGGGTCGAGTAATGCTGCAGCTTTGGAAGCAGTAAAGGGGAGCTTGGGTGGATGAAAATCAAGGACAGGGTAGATTTGGGAAAACTGTGTTACTTTAACTACTTGAGAAACTTGCCTGACAACCGGTGGTGCAATTTGATGCTCGATACCATTTGGAATTCTAATATAGAAACGGGGTGGTCAAAACATGTGAGGGAACTAATGGACAATTACTCTATAGAGGTCACAAACATAGAAGTAGGAATGAAAGAAGGCAAAAGGTTTGTCAAAGAGAGAGTCATGGAAGATTGCAATCGAAACTGGCGAGCAGGGGTTAGCGTGAAAAGATCACTGCAGGGGTTACAATATAAAGAAAAGCCAGCTTTTGAGAAGTACCTAGATGGCACCTTTGGAGGGTCACTGCTGTTCAAACTGAGATCAAGATCACTGGAGCTTCGGGGAAAAATTGGGAGAGATGGGGAAGAGGGATGCCAAATGTGCCACTCTGGAGTAGTGGAGACCCTGGAACATTTTCTCTTGGAATGCCCACAGTATATACCTCATAGAATAAAATTTACTGGAAGAATAATGCAGAAGTGGGGTGAAGAAACAAAGGATAGATGGCTGAAGGGGGACACGAGGGAGAGGGTAGGAATGCTTATTGAAGAAATAGAAAAAGAGGAAGTGAGGGACACTATTAAGCAGTTTATATCTGAATGCTGGGAGGAGAGGAGGGGAAGAGGGGGTGGGGTGCAGGGGGAATGATGGCCTTCTCTTATGAGGACCGCGGCAAATCAGCGGCTGGCCAAAGAGTTATTATTATATTATTATTTACCACGAATAGATCGAGTTCTTCAATGATGTGGAAAAGGGCGTCACCATTAGGCTCAGTCTTATTACAACCGAATACCTGGTGTTTGGAATTGAAATCACCCAAGAATATGCAGTGCTTGTACTTGTTGGTAAAAAATTCAAATACTTTACTGTCTACTGTTGCTTGCGGCTTGTTATAATATGATATGATGGCCACGTGTTTGTGGTCAAGTTCAATTTCAGCTGCAATCACTTCAGCATTGAGGTGGTCGCATGGTATTGATTTGTATTTGATCTCCTGCCTTATTAGTAGAGCGACACCGCCGCCTTTTTGGGCGGGGCGATCTCTTCTAATAATATCAAAGCCACATAATGAGAATTGTTTGTTTGGTTTAAGCCATGATTTTTTAAATAATGTGACATTTGCAAATAGAAGAAGCTACCAACACGGTCGCAGTTTCCCCGGTCGTGGCGGTTGAAATTCAATTGGATAAAAATACAGCTAAAGTCCCCAAATCGCATCGACAGAAAAAATCACCAAACCAAAATCGATCGAAAAGGAAACTCTCCAGTGAGTTCCGTGAAAATGATGAAATCGTGGACGTCGAAGACGAAAATGGTTTCTGTATGACTATTGATTGGCATGTCAAGAAGACAAAAATCATCAAGAAAAACTCACAGAACACCGCTACTGAAAAGGACTCGGTGGTCACACCAAGAAATGGGGACTCTGTTAACGCAACAGAGTCTACATCACCGGAAATAGTGAATGCGACAGCTAGCCCAACCGATAGAGCGACGTACGCCGATAAAGTAAAAGCCAAAACGCCCCCTAAGGTGACCAATAAATCCAACAAGACACAGGGCCATCCGCAACCAAACCCCTGTGTCGTAATCACACGCATCCACCCCAAAACGGAAAAAAAACTCGATTGATAAAGCCCTTCCAGGATGCTCGTGGGAGAGACTGATCTCCAAAGCCACGGGTAACCATACTTGGAAAATAAAAGTAAAATGCCCTAATAGAGCAACGAAATTAAATCTGATAAGCAAAGGGGTAATTATTAATGGCAAAAAATACGAAACCGAGGAATATCGTGTTCTTCCGCAACCCGTTCAGTGTCACAAGTGTCAGAAATTTGGGCACTTGTCACACAAATGCAACGGGGAGCAACGATGTATGAAATGCGGTGACAAACACATCGCGAAGGCATGTAGTGCTAAAACTCTGAAATGCCCGAATTGCGGTGGTCTACACCCCAGCAACTACCGGGGTTGTAGCCACTTCAAAAAAGTTAAAACAAACATCCAGCTTAAAGCTCTAAATGTAAGTAATGGCTGGAACTCATCTTCCCCTTATTCCACGTGTACTCTAATGGCTGGCTCTATTTTCAGCATAATGAAGAAACACATGGACACCAGTCTTTCCGACGTTTGCAAAGAGATTAGTAAAACAGCCTCTAAGTTATATAATACTCAAATATCTCACACGCTATTAGAAGCGGCCGTCAACAGAATATAATTATGTAACAATATTACAAATAGCAATTAAACTTAAATAAACTTTGTACAGTTATTCCTAAACCATTCATGGATACACTAAAAATAGTCCAGTGGAACGCTCGAAGCGTTAATCAGAAAAATTTGCAAATGTCACATTATTTAAAAAATCCGGACGTAATTGGAATTAGCGAAACCTGGCTTAAACCAAACAAACAATTCTCGTTATGTGGTTTTGATATTATTAGAAGAGATCGCCCCGCCCAAAAAGGCGGCGGTGTCGCTCTGCTAATAAGGCAGGAGATTAAATACAAATCAATACCATGCGACCACCTCAATGCTGAAATGATTGCAGCTGAAATTGAACTTGACCACAAACACGTGGCCATCATATCATATTATAACAAGCCGCAAGCAACAGTAGACAGTAAAGTATTTGAATTTTTTACCAACAAGTACAAGCACTGCATATTCTTGGGTGATTTCAATTCCAAACACCAGGTATTCGGTTGTCATAAGACTGAGCCTAATGGTGACGCCCTTTTCCACATCATTGAAGAATTCGATCTATTCGTGGTAAATAACGATCAAGACGTAACATACATAAGCAACAACCCACTCCATCAATCAGATATCCTAGACTTGATTATCACCAGCAAATCACTAACCAGCAAAATGCAAGACATATTTGTAGGAGATGATGATCTAGGCAGTGATCACCTGCCGGTTCACGCCACTCTGAGATGTAATACTGGTCCCGCAAGGTATCCTCCCGTGAATAGGAGGAACCTATCAAAAATTGACTGGAACCTCTTCAGAAACATTATCGAAGTAAAATTAAAGGCAAATGACCCCTCAAATGCTCATGAACTAGAAAAAGCCTGCACCCACCTTAACGAGGTTATCAACAGTACACTAGATGAAATCTGTCCCAAGCAAACAGTAAAGACGCGGATAAACAGAATAACCCAAACAACTCTTCAAATAATCAAACAAAAAAGAAAAGCCTTCCGGGCTTACCAATCAGAGAATGATCAAATGAAAAGAGCAGAACTTAAAACCTTGTATAATCGCCTACATGGGGAAGTAAAAAAGGCCATAGCTAACGACAATCGCGTGAGATGGGAAAAAGCAACCGAAAACCTAAATGGGCTGAGAGAACCTAAGAGGTTCTGGGATACATTTAAAACTCTTACTGGCCAAAAGAGCAAAATTGCCAATAATAATGCGCTAAAGACTAGCGACGGATCTATGGCCATAGACGACAAGGCAAAGGCCAGTGCTTTTGCCGAACTTCTAAAGAAGGCACATCGTCCACAAGAAGGGAACAGATATGACAACGATTTTAAGGTACGAGTAAATAAATTTGTCCAAGATAACAACTCAATCTTCAATGAACCGAACTTCGACCAAAGGCATGAAGACGGGGACGACCATGAATTAACCGAACCAATAAGCGTAGAAGAGGTCATGGGTATAATCAGAAAATGCAGGTCATCTTCGTCCCCAGGAGAAGACGAAGTCTCTTACAAAATAATGAAACAGTGCCCCAACATCTTCTACTGCAGACTTACCAAACTCTTAAACTTCTGTCTCTCCTGTGGGTACTTCCCAAAATGCTGGAAAGTGGCCACAGGAGTCATGATACCTAAACCCGACAAAGACCTTACCAACCCTTCTAACTACCGCCCAATCAGCTTGCTTAGCTGTGTTGGGAAAATATTTGAGCGGATTCTCACTACGAGACTTCGCAGCTATCTCGAATCAATCAACTTTTTCAACAAATGGCAAAGAGCGTATAGGAGTCAAAAAGAGGGAATCGAACACGTATATAGACTGGTCGATTATATGAAAACAGCATTTAGTCAAAACGAAATCGGAACCGCGCTTTTCTTGGATGTAGAAAAAGCGTTCGACTCGGTATGGCACAATGGCGTGAGATATAAACTAGCGAAAATAGGATTACCCACTAAAATTCTAAGGATCATATCATCATTTCTAACTGACCGAAAAATCAAGGTGAGGGTTAATCGCGAGGTGTCAGAGGAAGTAATACTCGAAGCGGGAACACCACAAGGGTCGGTTCTTAGTCCGCTTCTTTTCATAATATATGTGAATGATATAGAAAAAGTAGGGAAAAACTTTGTTGAACTATCGCAGTTCTCAGACGACAAAGGCATTTGGACAGCCAGCAAGTCCAGAAACATAATTAAAAATCGTCTACAGGATACCATTCGCGATCTTGAGAGCTGGTGTGCCCTGTGGCGCATCAAACTCAATGCCGCCAAAACTCAAAAAGTTACGTTCTTCAAAAAGCAAAGGAAAAAAATAGTCCCGAGTATCGATCTCCAGTTATACGATCACAAACTAGAAGCAAACAAAGAGGCCAAATTTTGGGGGATTTATCCTAGATAGCAATCTCAGTCTAAACAGTCATGTAAACTCCATTACGGTTAGAGCTACTAAACGTATCAATTTTCTGAAGATGATCAGAGGTAGAAATTGGGGAGCAAACAAAGATGTACTTCTCAAGCTCTACAAATCATTTATACGTCCAGTACTAGAATACGGTGCCATAATAACAAGCGACCTAAGCAAAACCAACATACAGAAGCTACAGAGGGTTCAAAATTATGCTCTGCGAGTGGCACTCTGCAAACCGAAATGGACACCGATAAAGGAACTTCACGAGCTAGCAAAAAT
Source organism: Pictodentalium vernedei (assembly GCA_031216915.1). Classification (NCBI taxonomy): domain Eukaryota; kingdom Metazoa; phylum Mollusca; class Scaphopoda; order Dentaliida; family Dentaliidae; genus Pictodentalium; species Pictodentalium vernedei. Next base: position 387,206,259 of record CM062294.1, read on the forward strand.
AGAAACTACTGATACGCGATTAAAAGACCTACAAAACAAAACCCTCAACAGACTCCAAGATAGTGAATTAGTGGTTGAGCTGAACGAACACCGATCCCTTAACAGAAAAACAAAATAAGTTTCCAGAAAATAAATAAAAATAAAATAAAATAAAAATTATACAGTATAACTAAATCGCGTGGAGTCAGTGAGGATTGCCTCGCTACTCATTGGGAACTTTAGGATAGAGTCTGTGAGGACTGCCTCGCAACTCTGCTGAAGCGCGATTGAAACGCGTTTAATAAGATCTATATAACAAAACCCTCCACATACTCCAGGATAGTGAATCAATGGTGAAGCTGAACGAACACCGAACCCTAAACAGGAAAACAAAATAATCCACAGTAAATTAAAATTACTCAATAGAATTAAACTGCGTGGAGTCAGTGAGGATTGCCTCGCTACTCATTGAGATCTTTAGGATTGAGTCTGTGAGGATTGCCTCGCAACTCTGCGTGTGGGGAGTGGGCTCCGAAGAAACACACCCCTTACCCCATCCATAGCAACAATCACACAGCAGGCACAATATACAATAGTGGATACCTATCTTTCTCTCTACCTATAACTTTTATAACTGAACATTCTCAAATTTTCTTGCAACACTCTTATCAAGAAGACGCATGGAAATGGTAGACAAAGCGTAGGAGGAATTGGTGCAACCTGCCTTTCTGCAACATATACAAGAAACCACCAAACGCTAGGCAAGGATTGAAACAAGCTTGTCTGGCTGGGGACGAGTGTACATTTGATATAAATAAACATTTGAATAAAGATTTAACAGCCCTTTTAAGGGCTTGAGGGTGTGAGTCAGTGAGAGTTTTTTTTTTTTTTTGGGGGGGGGGGGTGGAGGAGGTCATTTGGAATTCCCGAAGGATAACCAGATACCTCAATTCACATACGGCATCCTATCTCCCAGAAGGCTTGATGGGTGACTCCCGGTTTTTCAAAACTAAACTGTTGGAGCTTTCTCCACTTCTTTTTTGTAACCGCTATGGTCATATACCGGGGCCGCTACCAAACCGGCGTTGCTGTTTGGTTTTCTTTTCTCTTCTTCCCTTAAGCTTGCCATCGCACAACATTACATTCTGGCTCGCTACCATGGTGGGACTCAAACCTCTACCATCGCCGAACTGGAAACGAATAGAGCTCGTTCTCTAATAGTTTTAAAGGCGTTGAGGGATTGAGTATTGACCATCTAACACTCCAACGTAAACTGCCGGGTATTCTAACCGCGTGCATAACCCCCTTAGACTCCATTTTGGGCAATAGGAAAGCTAGGCCTGTGTGATCCAAGTGAAATAAAATAAGGTTAACCGGGTCGCAAGGGATTTGTAAATCCCACATCGTCCCTGCGCTTTCGGCGCGCTAAATCCTTTCATTCTTCTTCTTCTTCTTCAACATTCAGTTTTTAACGATGTATTCTTGTACCAAATGTAATAGTGAGGTTCGACCGCGGCAGCATGCTGTTTCATGTGATATTTGTGGACAATGGCAGCATAGGAAATGTGAAACTGGTATAAACTATGATTTTTATATGGATGCAAAAAGGCGAAGGATTGACTTTCCATTTACATGTTGCCTGTGCGCAGAGCAAGGGACCACAGACAATTCCAACAGTGAAAGCAACACAGAAGAACAAATCGTGTCTGCAGAACAAATCGACAGAGAAAACACCCAAATATTGGCACAACTGATGGACAATTCTTCTGAGCAGATATCGGAGCCCATCAGTGAAAGCAACACAGAAGAACAAATCGACAGAGAAAACACCCAAATATTGGCACAACTGATGGACGAATCCAACCAGATAGCTGTGGATCTAAACTTTAGTTTTGATATTCAAAACCGGGAAATTAATGATACGCCTGAATGCATGGAGACTTCTATAGAAGAACCAAGTTTATCAGAATCGATTGTTGAATATGATGACATTACATTCAGAATATTGGAAAAGGGAAGTAAACGAGGTGGGAAGCTGTTAGTTTCTAGTGATGGATTTTCTTATGGAATAAAACAAGTACAAAATGCTTCAACTCGCTGGCGATGCAGTGTTAGAGGGAAAAACATGTGTTTGGCTACAGTAAAGCAAGAGAACAATAACTTTGAAAGGGGACCACAGGCACACAATCACCCACTTGATAACAAACTTTCTCTTAAAAAAGAAGTGTACATGAAGGCAAAAATCACCTCTGAGCAGCAAGTTTTCCGCCCTGCTTTAAAAATTGTGGAGAACACTATTAGTGGAGTGGTTTCTGATGAGAATTTGTTCCTGAAACCTAAACAATATGCAGTTAATAGATATCGTATTGTTAATAGATATCGAGCCAGCAGGAGACCTGATGAGCCGTCGACCTTAGACTTCTCAATAGATACAGATTTTCTCAATGTTGATGAATTTCTGATTGCAGATATTAATATGGACGGTCACCGCCATTTAATTTTCTCATCACCTTTCCAACTTAATTTATTGAAGCATGCAACGAGGTGGTTCATGGATGGCACATTCAAAGTAGTTAGTCGCCCATTCAAACCCGGTGGACAACTGTTTTCCATAAATGCTTTTGTTCAGAAGGACGGTGAACGAAAACAATTCCCTTTAGTTTTTGTGTTCATGTCTAGCAGGAGAACGGCAGATTATGTTAGAGTATTAGGTGAAATTAAAGCAAAAATAGGTGAATTTGCTGTTAATGGATTTGTGTTAGATTTTGAAGCAGCTGCTTGGCAAGCTATTCGCGAGGTATTTCCTAGTAAGGAAATAAAAGGTTGTGTTTTTCATTGGACACAGGCTGTCTTTAGGCGAGTCTAAGAACTAGGTCTTGCAGCAACATATAGAGAGAGACAAGGTGTGCACAATTATATTAGACAAATGCTTGCTTTGCCGTTTCTGTCGGCTGGACATATTGGGGAGGCCTTCAACCAGTTAAAGGAAAGGGCTAACACACCACAATTGAAGGAATTGGCAGAATATATCGATAGACAGTGGATAAACAATTCGATCTTCAATATCTCTTCATGGAGCATCTTTGGACATACGGTACGCTCTAACAACGATCTCGAGGGCTGGCATCGTCGGCTCAGTTCAAAAGGAGGCAGTGGTCTATCATTCTACAAGCTTATTCCCCTTTTGCAAAAAGAGGCAGAAACTGTTAAAGTGAATGTTGTTGCTAGTGACGTGGAAACAAACACAAGGACAAAATATACCAAAATAGGCAAGAAGTTGCAGGAGGTTTGGGACACTTACTCGAATAATGAAATAACAACAACTGGACTGTTAAAAAAATGTGCTTATATTTATTCTCCCCCAACTTCATAATGAAATATTAAAATTCATTGAATGAATGTTTCCTAGAAATCTGTACCCAATGAAAATTATTTTCGATTTTAATACATCTTCTTGTTTCCACTTGGTTATGAGAAAATGTATTAAAATCGAAACTAATAGACAATTACCAGGTCGGGATAATAAGAAAGTGGGAATAATTTAATGAATGTTTCCTAGAAATCTGTACCCAATGAAAAGTATTTTCGATTTTAATACATCTTCTTGTTTCGACTTGGTTATGAGAAAATGTATTAAAATCGAAACTAATAGACAATTACCAGGTCGGGATAATAAGAAAGTGGGAGCAATTTAATGAATGTTTCCTAGAAATCTGTACCCAATGAAAATTATTTTCGACTTTAATACATCTTCTTGTTTCCACTTGGTTATGAGAAAATGTATTAAAATCGAAACTAATAGACAATTACCAGGTCGGTATAATAAGAAAGTGGGAGTAATTTAATGAATGTTTCCTAGAAATCTGTACCCAATGAAAAGTATTTTCGATTTTAATACATCTTCTTGTTTCCACTTGGTTATGAGAAAATGTATTAAAATCGAAACTAATAGACAATTACCAGGTCGGGATAATAAGAACGTGGGAGTAACTTAATGAATGTTTCCTAGAAATCTGTACCCAATGAAAATTATTTTCGATTTTAATACATCTTCTTGTTTCCACTTGGTTATGAGAAAATGTATTAAAATCGAAACTAATAGACAATTACCACGTCGGGATAATAAAAAAGTGGGAGTAATTTAATGAATGTTTCCTAGAAATCTGTACCCAATGAAAATTATTTTCGATTTTAATACATCTTCTTGTTTCCACTTGGTTATAAGAAAATGTATTAAAATCGAAACTAATAGACAATTACCAGGTTGGGATAATAAGAAAGTGGGAGTAATTTAATGAATGTTTCCTAGAAATCTGTACGCAATGAAAATTATTTTCGACTTTAATACATCTTCTTGTTTCCACTTGGTTATGAGAAAATGTATTAAAATCGAAACTAATAGACAATTACCAGGTCGGGATAATAAGAAAGTGGGAGTAATTTAATGAATGTTTCCTAGAAATCTGTACCCAATGAAAATTATTTTCGATTTTAATACATCTTCTTGTTTCCACATGGTTATGAGAAAATGTATTAAAATCGAAACTAATAGACAATTACCAGGTCGGGATAATAAGAAAGTGGGAGTAATTTAATGAATGTTCCCTAGAAATCTGTACCCAATGAAAATTATTTGTAATTTTAATACATCTTCTTGTTTCCACTTGGTTATGAGAAAATGTATTAAAATCGAAACTAATAGACAATTACCAGGTCGGGATAATAATAAAGTGGGAGTAATTTAATGAATGTTTCCTAGTAATCTGTACCCAATGAAAATTATTTTCGACTTTAATACATCTTCTTGTTTCCACTTGGTTATGAGAAAATGTATTAAAATCGAAACTAATAGACAATTACCAGGTTGGGATAATAAGAAAGTGGGAGTAATTTAATGAATGTTTCCTAGAAATCTGTACGCAATGAAAATTATTTTCGACTTTAATACATCTTCTTGTTTCCACTTGGTTATGAGAAAATGTATTAAAATCGAAACTAATAGACAATTACCAGGTCGGGATAATAAGAAAGTGGGAGTAATTTAATGAATGTTTCCTAGAAATCTGTACCCAATGAAAATTATTTTCGATTTTAATACATCTTCTTGTTTCCACATGGTTATGAGAAAATGTATTAAAATCGAAACTAATAGACAATTACCAGGTCGGGATAATAAGAAAGTGGGAGTAATTTAATGAATGTTCCCTAGAAATCTGTACCCAATGAAAATTATTTGTAATTTTAATACATCTTCTTGTTTCCACTTGGTTATGAGAAAATGTATTAAAATCGAAACTAATAGACAATTACCAGGTCGGGATAATAATAAAGTGGGAGTAATTTAATGAATGTTTCCTAGTAATCTGTACCCAATGAAAATTATTTTCGACTTTAATACATCTTCTTGTTTCCACTTGGTTATGAGAAAATGTATTAAAATCGAAACTAATAGACAATTAGCAGGTCAGGATAATAAGAAAGTGGGAGTAATTTAATGAATGAAAATTATTTTCGATTTTAATAATAGTGGGAGTAATTTAATACATCTTTTCTTTGTATTCTGTATTTATTGCTCTTATTGTTGTTTTATAGTATATGTGTACGGTATGAATAAATTACAAATAAAAGTTCAAGTGTTTGTTGTTTTTTTTTTTGTTTTTTGTCCCAACATGGTCTAAAGTATAATCCCATTCAACTTACCTTGGGGCCGAATCGACCCGGGGCCGAATCGACTCAGGCCAAATCGACTCAAGGCCAAATCGACCCGGGGCCGAATCGACTCAAGGCTGAATCGACCCGATACCTCCTGGTTCAGGTAACAGGCCTGCTATATCTTACTGGGCAGGAGTGCGGCGTATCTGAAGTGGGACGAGTCGCCGATCGGGACAAGTCGCCATGGAGTAGTAATTGATAAGTAACACGCGGCACAGGATTAAATTATTTTTATTAATACTCATGACTTATATGACAAGGCAGGTTCAATATAACATATAATAATATAACATATAAAATAATAGTTACCAACATAACAAGATTAATCAGAGTGACATACAATTCATTTTCAAGCATATTTACTCTTTTACAGATCGTGCTTAGACAAAGGTGTACAGTATGCACCTGTTCGCTGGAAATTATTTTATATCTTTGAATTCACATGAAAATGGTTCGAAAAGCCCATTTTCATGTGAATTCACAGATATAAAATAAATTTATAGAATTCTATATTATTTGAATGTGGACGGATCAGAATACTGATGCCAACTGTATAAAATATATATGTGAATATACAAAGGGTTTTAGCTTGTATCTTCTGCCGATTAATAATTGCATGTTTTTACTAAAAAATCAAGTTCAGTTCGCTGTTACTGCACTGTGTGCGCTGCTTTCTAAAGTGAGAGTGTGATGACAGAATGTTTTGATTGCAACTGTACGCGCGGGTACAAGAAGATTTCTTCAATAATCTATGATCCCAGTATAATCCACAATGCCACCTAACGTGTAGTGCAGGTCTGTTAATCCACGATAATTAAAAATAGAATTTCCCGCGAGATCCGTTGTTGTCATTTTTTAGGCTTTCCCAAACCCAGTTTGGGAAAGACTCTTGTTATTCTTCTTTTTCAAAATTTTTCTTCTCTATTTTTTTTTTTTTTATTTTTTAGGCTTTCCCAAGCCAAGTTTGGGAAAGACTCTTGTTATTCTTCTTTTTCAATTTTTTTTTTTTTTTTAGGCTTTCCCAAACCCAGTTTGTGAAAGACTCTTGTTATTCTTCTTTTTCAAAATTTTTCTTCTCTATTTTTTTTTTTTTTTTTAGGCTTTCCCAAACCCAGTTTGGGAAAGACTATTGTTATTCTTCTTTTTCAAAATTTTTCTTCTCTATTTTTAGGCTTTCCCAAACCCAGTTTGGAAAGACTATTGTTATTCTTCTTTTTCAAAATTTTTCTTCTCTATTTTTTTAGGCTTTCCCAAACCCAGTTTGGGAAAGACTATTGTTATTCTTCTTTTTCAAAATTTTTCTTCTCTATTTTTTTGTAGCAGATGTGATTGTACCTATGTTTTTAATAAACCTTATTTTATCATAATTTACTGAGCTCCTTCATAGGTTGGACATTGTAATGGTTAAAGTAATGATCAGTTGTCGGTTTGTTGTGATTGGTTTCATAGTTTTAAGGTCACGTGATCAGAGCCTGGTTGTTTTGAGTTGGATTGACATCTCTGACAAATTATATTAAGTTTTTAGATTGTTTTCATCGTATATTGGTCATCTGTAACATCTTTCATTTTTATTTGGTTAGTATTTACTTTTGCTTTATTTACTCATATATTTATTTATTCATTTATTTCTTTTTCGGTTCGCTTCTTCGATATGTCTTATTTTCGACTTACTGACTTACAGTTCTGACTGAAACTATCTGATATACGCACTTGACTGTTTGCATGAATGGTTATGGATTATTTTACAGCTAATTTGCACAGCACTGCAAGTATGGTTGGAGGTGGTGATGAATGGTATGGCCGAAGACATGGTGTATGATATGAGTGGGATTTAGATCCACAATCTGGTAAGAGTCTATATTTCTCTGCAGGTTATGAATGTTTGTGTGTGTATGGAGGGGGCTGTTGTAATTATGTATATTGATTTATTTTAATCATGAATTGAATATTTTATACTTGGAAAAATATATGGATAGGTACTCATTATTTATATCGGGTGCAGTTTAACAGAGTTCTGGCCTTGCATGCATTTGGTGAGAAAACCAGGTGCAGTCGAAGCTAGCACTCGGTTAGGCGCACACATGTTCTAGCAGACGTACGTCAGTATTTGATGTTCTTTTGGGTGATTATACATTTTGCCCATTCAGTTGTATGCAGGGAGATTGATCAGTCTGTCATTCAGCCTGATGTTTGAATAAGACTTATGGGTAATCATTATTATCATTGATATTGTACTAATATTATTCTTTCCCTGCAGTGCCATTGTAATAATTTACTTATATATTATAAGATTGTGATATTCTGAATTTCAGAATCCCTGTATGGTGATGTACCTGTGATGTAAATAAATATATGGAGTTGGACGACTGAGTTAATTGTGGCACAGCCCTAGTGGACATTTTGTGTGTTTGATGCAATGCCCAAATTATGGTCTGTAACACTGGTGCCCAAGAACCGGTTATGTAACCCATGGACAACTTCATGAACAGTTTGAATCAGCATATGTGAATGGACTTTCAACACTACTGAGAGAATTTTAGTGCACATGGACATTTCTGAACTTTCTTGATTGAACAAATATGTGAATTATTTCATTATGTGTGTGGGGAATGTACCTGTAAGTACAGCAGTAGTATGATAATTTGGTGAGTCAGATATTATATATATTCCTTTGGCCACATTTGATATAAACATTATATGCTTTTTATAAAGCAAGAATAATTATTGCAGTTTTCTTGCGGTTTCAAACAGATTAAATTTACTCTTTGGAAATCTTCGGATGATTTGCCATAAAATATTTTTGCTCACAAATTAATAAATATGCTTTAAATAAGTTAATACTGAAGTGGCCAAGGTTATATCAGTACGAAAACTGTGGTAAAAATGAGATTCACAAATAATATTGTTTTGGTGAAGGGACACTGGTGAAGGGTTAATCATCTTCGCATGTAAAGCATTAGCTATTTTCCTCATCAATTTTAAATAATTCTCTTTGCTTCAACTGTTCTCTTTCAACTGTCATTTATTTTCATTTCTAAACTTCTGAAAGTTGTTTAGAACTTTGCTGTCATTGTTGTCATTTCCATGACACAATTTTTACAATAGCAGTATTTGATTGATAGGTAGTTGTAACTTTTCATTGGCTGGAAGTATGATGTCATAGTCCCTTTGCAATTTTGATTGGCTGGAGTATTTGTTGACATGTGACGTCATAGGGGACCCCCACTGTTCTAGTTCGTCATTGGCTATCATTGAACTGGGTTAGAAATTTGCATAGTAAACTTCATTTGGGTGATTTGAGAAAGTAAACAAACTTGTACTTCATTAAATTTCAGAATTGCATTTCAGTTAAGTTAAAATTTAATTACAGATATTATTAATTTAGTGTTTTAGTTTTAGGACAGTTAATTGGTGAAATGATTAGATATTTGTAAAGTGATATTTGATTCTTGATTATTTTCTTATTTACAAACAGAATTTCAAGTGCCACACAGTTACACGGAATACAAGTACACAGATTGTTGAACAGTTTCTTGACAGAACAATTTCAGAAAAGTTTACAGAATTTTGAAGAAATGCTGGTATACATTTATTTATAAATTGTTGTTTTCAGATTTAATTTCAGGTTCAGTTACAGATGGTTTGACTTTGACAATTTTCATCATTTGAATTTGGAATTTTTTTTTGCATTTTTTTTCTTTCAGCTAAAACCAAGGTTAACCCCTTCGATGCCAACATAGTTTCCAGAGAGATTAACCCTGACACTGCAAGTCATAAATATCGAAATAATTTTTTTTTTTAGGTTCATTGCAGTGCAGACACAATTCTAAACACTGAATTTCTTAGCGAGGTGTAATGAAAACACTTCGGAAAAATACAAAATGAAATTAACCCTAAACATCGAAACTTTAGTGAAGTGTTGTTAATTCACTTACACTGAATCACATTAACCCTAAACACAGAAACTGCAGTGAAGTGTTGTTAAACACTTTAATAGATGTATACTCAACATCGTCAATGAACATATTTTTTTTAAATGCCACAGTGGTATGGAAAGAAATACTTAGTGCATCCACAGAATTTGAAAAATTATTTCGTTTTCATCTAACAGTATCATAGCCAACATTTACAGTTTGTTTAGTGTTTCATGTGTAGATTTAGATAGTACCTACCAATACAGTGTCTTGGAACTTGGAAAATTTCATGAACATTTTTGCAAAGAGTCTTCGACTAAAGTGATAGAAATTTACCGATGAGAGAATTAACTGCTTGTTCCACTTCTGATTATTACAAATAGTCAGCTGAATTATTGATACTTGGATTTAAGAGTACAATGCAATTATTATATAATAGATGGCAGCAAGTACAAATAATAGAATACATGACTGTCGAACTTTGAATGAAAAGTTCATCGTTACTGTAACATAAGAACAAGCATTCTAAATAGTATCATTTTATTGGTCAAACTTTGAAAAGTTCATTGTTACTGTAACGTAGGAACAAGCATTATAAATAGTATCATTTTACTGAAATAGTGGTTATAAATCCACAGGAATCAACATTGGATATAAGTGTCATTGAAAAAAAAAGTTTCAAGGTATTTTTAAAAAAAAAAATACGATGAACTGTTATAAGTGAGAAAAACTGTGTTGTCGACAAGTGGTTAAATTAACACAATTTTCAACATTTACTGTTTAAATGGTTCCAGATCCAAATGATTTAATAGTAGGTTGAAGAGTTGTTAATATTCCACTTTGGTAGTCAAGTATACAATTACTTTTCTAACAATTAATTGTTGAACATCGATTAAACACTTGTATATATGCTTTGACATAGTATACATTCATACTTAGTTGAAACAGTTAAACTGTTCCTGGAAATTTAATATTGTTTTAAAACAAATATATTGAAAAGAAACAAAATGTCTGTAACAAGAGAAAACATGTCGGATGAAGACTTGAGAATGCTCGAAATGTTGAAGGGGTTGAAGATACCTCCCCCAAAAGTTGAAAATCCAGAGCAACTGGAACTTTATATGAAACAGTATGTTCATGAAATTGAAAAAGGAAAGGCTGATACTGAGAGACATAAATTCAATATTGGTACCTTGCCAAAGGTTTCTATATTTTATGGAGAGCCAAACAAGGGAGAAGTTAACTTCCTAATTTGGAAATATGAAATTGATTGTTTAGTTGCGGCAGGTAATTATTCACAGGAACAACTGCTGTGTGTAATTCGTCACTCATGCAAATGGAAAGCTAGCGATATATTGCGCCGAATGGGAGTAAAAGCAACAATAGAAGATATAATGAAAAAATTTAATTCAACGTACACAATGCTGGAGACTGGAGAATCTATACTTAGAAAATTTTATGCATGTAGTCAAGAATCACAGGAAAACATTTCTACCTATTCAGCACGAGTTGAAGATATTTTTTCTCAAGCTGTTGAGCTGCATGCATTAGGATCATCACAAGAAGACATTTTAAGAAATGTATTGTATCAAGAATTGAAACCACACATTCGTCAGATTGCGGCTTATAAATTTGACACCGTCTTGGATTACGATAAGTTTAAAGTTGAACTCAGGAAGATAGAGAGCCAATTGGAAGAAGATAAAATTAAGGAGACAAAGACGAAGTGCCAAGCAGCAGCCAAATCAGAGGAAAGGAGCGAAATTGGTCAAGTGAAAGACTTACTACTGAAACTTAGTGAACGAATAGATAGATTAGAAAAAGATAAAGAGGAAGAGAAGAAAGGTGAAGCAAGTGCTAGTCTGTATGGCCAAAGAGGTTATAGCAGAGGTTCTGGGCTCTGGCTTAGGAGGCGAGTTTGTTGGAATTATGAAAGCATTATATAAAGATGTACAGAGTGAACTTAGCCTGGGAAACATTACAACAAAACGTGTGCCTATGGAGATAGGTCTAAAACAGGGGTGTATCCTTTCGCCAATCCTGTTTGCATTGTACATCAAAGGTTTAGGAGATGAACTCCTGCGTAGCGACGAGGGGGTAGCAGTTGGGGACTTGAAGATCCCAGGGCTATTTTTTGCAGATGATATGGTTCTAGTGTCAGAAAGCGAATAGGGGCTAACGAAAATGCTGGGAATTGTTGGGAAATATGGGAGCAAATGGAGACTCGAACTTAATGAAAGCAAGAGCAAAGTTATACCTGTGGGCCGCAAAGTGTACCCCACTCGAAGGTGGAGAGTGGGTGAGTTCTGCATTCCGGAAGGGAGCAGCAAACTTCTCAGTGTAGGAGAGACAGGTGATTACGAGTATTTGGGGGTAAATATAAACATTACAGGAAGAGGCAACTACTGAAACCACACAAATAAATTGATTCTGAAGGGGAAGTGAATCCTTAACCAAATGAAACTTATAGGGAGAAACAGTTTCAATAAGGTTTTCATGGGGAAAACCATTTGGGAAATGGTGGGGCTGCCAAGTATAACATACGGTACGGAAGTGGTACCCCTAAACCAGACGGCCGTAAAGAGCTTGGAAATCTTACAGAACGATGCAGGCTGATGGATAACGGGGTCGAGTAATGCCGCAGCGCTAGAAGCAATCAGGGGTGAGCTTGGGTGGATGAGGATCAAGGACAGGATAGACCTGTTGAAACTCGGTTATCTTAATTATTTGGTGAATCTCCCCGACAGCCGATGGTGTAAAGTAATGTTCCTGCGAATTTTCAACTCAAATATCAAAACGGGGTGGATGGTCCAAGTGAGGGAGCTAGTAGAGAACTACTCATTGGAGATGTCGGACCTGGGCGCTGGGGCAAACCAGGGTAAAAAAATCGTCAGAGAAAGGGTCATGGAGGATTGTAACCGTAATTGGCGAGAGGGGGTCAAATCAAAGAGGTCTTTGGGTGGCCTGTGTGATAAAGAGAGGCCAGGTTTTGAAGAGTACCTTGATGGCACCTTTGGGGGGGTCACTGCTGTTCAAGCTGAGGTCATGATCCCTGGAGCTGAGGGGAAAAATTGGGAAAGATGGTGAAAGGGAGTGCCAGATGTGTAACTTGGGCATGGTGGAGACCCTGGAACACTTCCTTCTAGAATGCCCAAAGTATCAGTCTAAAAGAATGAGATTCACTGGGAGTATAATGGGGAAGTGGGATGGGAGAATGAAGGACATGTGGTTAGGGTGAGACTCAAAGGAGAAGGTTAATGTGCTAATCGGAGAGATTGGGAAGAATGGGGCAAGGGATGTCATCAAGCAGTTCGTCTCCGAATGTTGGGAGGAGAGGAGAAGCGTGGGAACAGGGAGGCAGTTGGGAGTTCAGGGGTAACCAAGGCCTTCTCGTCCAAGAACCGTGACAAATCAGCGGCTGGCCAAAGTGTTATTATTATTCTAGATGTTATGGAAGATGATTTGATAGAGGCTGAGGACAAGATAGAGGAAGGGGACGTGGTTTTTATAATCCCACAAGACCTATTGCTGGACGTACCTTTAGACCAAGATGTTATAAGTGTGACAGTGAAGAGCACAAAATCAGAGATTGCCCAAACTAAGATGTGCCTCTGTTGCGGGGTTGTACAGAGGCACTACAGTTGAAAAAAATGGACTAACCCCTAAATTAACTGGAAGCTCTACTGAAGCAGAAATATCCATAAATGGCATAATGACCACTGCACTGATTGATACTGGAAGTTGCATCAGTAAGATTTCGATGACCTTTTATGAAAAGTGTTTGAATACAACATCTCTTCAACCATTAAAAGAGATTTTAAATATTGAGTGTGCTGATGGAAGTGAGCTCCCTTATCTTGGTTATATAACAGCTACATTGTCAACAATTGGTATACCTAACCAACAAGAAAAACAATGTCTATTTTTGATAACACCAGAAACTAATTATAGCTCACAGGTCCATCTACTTATAAGAACAAATATATTGGATGAACTTCTGAATGACTGTAAAGAAAAGTTTGGAGAAAAATATTTACAGCAAGCAAACCTTCATACGCCTTGGTACCTCACCTTCAGATGTATGTCACTACACGAGAAAGAGTTTAAAAGGAATAACAATAGAATTGCGATAGTCCGATCAGCAGAGCCAGCTCAAATTATTATTGGATCAAATCAGTCAATTAATGTCCGAGGCCAGACAAATGCGATTCTTCAAGAAACTCAACAATCGAATCTTCCAGATTTTGTAGATATTACACCGACTGTCATCAGATATGAGTATAAAAGGAATGGTAATATTTTTGTAAATATTTCAAATATTATGACACAAGCTCTAAGTATTTCACCGAGAGCCATCCTATTTGAAGTGCAGCCAGTAACAATAGATGACTCAGTTTTTAAGAAAGTTGGAAGTAAAATAGAATCAGATGTTTTAAATCAGATTCATATTGAATCCGAGCTTACAGAAGAACACAAATCAAGTCTCACTTCTCTTCTCAAGAAACAGGAACATATTTTCTCAAAGAATGATGATGATATAGGCATATGTGACTTGATAAGGCACAGGATTGACCTCATTAATGACACACCATTTAAACAGAGGTACCGACGTATACCCACAGCCATGGTTGATGAAGTTAGAGAGCATTTGGAACAATGACTTGCTGCAGGAATTATTCGAAAAAGTAAATCGCCATGGGCTTCAAACATTGTTCTTGTCCGCAAGAAAAATGGAAAACTCAGAATGTGCGTTGACTACAGAATGTTAAATAATCGCTGTGTGAAAGATGCCTATGCTTTACCTAGAATAGAAGAAGTATTTGACTGCCTTACCAACAGTAAATACTTCAGTGCTATTGACATGAAAAGTGGATACCTACAAGTTGAAGTGGAAGAAGAACATAAAGAGAGGACAGCATTTACTGTTGGACCATTAGGATTTTTTGAATTTATAAAGATGCCATATGGTTTATCCAACAGTCCAGCAACATACCAACGTCTTATGGAAGAATGTTTAGGTGATTTCAACATGAAAATATGTGTTATATGCCTCGACGACCTTATTATTTTCCCAGACAGTTTGGAACAGCATCTCGAATGCTTGGATCTAGTTTTAAACAGATTAGAAGAATGCAATTTAAAGTTAGCAGCAGATAAATGTTTTTTTCTTAAAAAACAAGTTAAGTTTCTTGGTCACATGGTTAGTGAAAATGGTATAGAGACAGATCCAGAGAAAATTAAGAAAGTGAAAGACTGGCCAATTCCATCTAACTCGGACGAGCTTCACTCATTTTTGGCATTTGCGGGATACTACCGACGATTTGTAAAGAATTTCTCAAAAATCACTAGACCCTTAAATGAACTTCTTCCTCCGACATCACCGAAAAAGAACAAGAAATATCAAAAGAAAGAATGGAAATGGACTCAACTTGAACAGGACACTTTTGAACAACTTAAAGAAATACTTACTAGCCCTCCAATATTGGCATATCCAGACTTCAACCACCCATTTGAACTACACATGGATGCCAGCACTGTTGCACTTGGAGCAGTATTATATCAGGAACAAAAGTCACACAAGAGAGTTATAGCTTATGCAAGTAGGAGTTTGACAAAATCGGAAAAGAACTACCCAGCATTTAAGTTAGAATTTTTATGCTTGAAGTGGGCTATTACAGATAAATTCAGTGATTATTTGACTGGCAAGCATTTTACCATATTTACAGACAACAATCCTTTGACACACGTTTTTACAACAGCAAAATTAGACACCACTGGACAACGATGGATATCCGCCCTGGCTGCATATGACTTTGACATTTTATACAGACCAGGTCTTCATAATGCAGATGCAGATGGATTGTCCAGATACCCTTATCATAAAATTATGGACAAAGATACTGAACTGGTAAAAATTAACAATGACACAATAAAGGCCATTTGTAACTCATCACAAGTTACTCAATACATAGATGTTTTATCATCAGCTTCCATTAACATTGTTGAAGCAACTGATGTATCTACTGAATTAGCACAAATAGAACTCCGAGAGATAAGAAAAAGTCAACGAGAAGATTACACAATAGGAAAATGGCTGAGAGCCAAAATTAACAAACAACTTCCCAAAGGATATTATGACAAGGATGATCATATTATGAAGAACAAATTTAATCAGTT
Organism: Pictodentalium vernedei; assembly: GCA_031216915.1. Taxonomy (NCBI): domain Eukaryota; kingdom Metazoa; phylum Mollusca; class Scaphopoda; order Dentaliida; family Dentaliidae; genus Pictodentalium; species Pictodentalium vernedei. The sequence goes on from CM062294.1 coordinate 387,222,041, forward strand.
CAAAGTAATCCGAGGTACTTTATATAAGGAAATTGTAGATACCAATGAGAAAATCTTACAACGTGTATTACCAGAAATATACCGAAAGACAGCATTGTTAGGACTTCATAATGAAATAGGGCATCCTGGTAGAGACCGGACAATATCTTTACTTAGAGAACGTTTCTTCTGGCCTAGAATGTCAGCTGATACTGAGAACTGGATAAAGAAATGTGATCGCTGCATTAAAAGGAAATCTGATACCAACACAAGAGTTCCATTAGTTAACATTGAAACAACTTATCCTCTAGAACTAGTTTGTATGGACTTTTTGACACTTGAACCAAGTAGAGGAGTAGGAAATATACTTGTCATTACGGATCATTTCACAAAGTTAGCATTAGCCATACCAACAAGAAACCAGACTGCAAAGACAACAGCAGAATCACTTTATGAACATTTCATCCTTCATTATGGTATCCCTACAAGACTCCACCCTGACCAAGGAAGAAATTTTGAATCATTAGTAATAAAAGAACTTTGTGAATTGTTTGGCATAAATAAGTCTAGAACAACACCATTTCACCCAAGTGGTAATGGAGCCACAGAAAGATTCAATAGGACACTTTTAAATCTATTAGGAACATTGGAGCCTGATAAGAAACCTGATTGGAAAAAATATATTTCGTCACTGGTTTATGCTAACAACAGCACAAAGCATGAAACTACTAAGTACTCACCATTTGAATTGATGTTTGGTCGGAAAGCAAAATTACCAGTTGATGCTAAATTTGAAACAGTTAACAAAGATAGAGTAGATGTCAATACAGATGAGTACATTCAACAATTGGAAAAAAGAATGCAGTTGGCAAGAGAGGCAGTTGAATTACATACTAATAAAGCCAGAAATAAACAGAAGAAATGCTATGACAAGAAGGCAAAAGCAAGCAAGATAACCATTGGAGATAAAGTTCTCGTAAAAATACTAAGTCATGACGGGAAACATAAGATTGCGGATAAATATGAAGATGAAGCATCCATTATTGCTGATCAACCCAACAGCGACATACCTGTATTTGAGATTAAATCACCGGATGGGAGAGAGAGAATTTTATGTCGGAACCATTTGCTCTTGATAGGCACAGAGGACTCTGAGGATGTATTAGGGGCAGAACCAGCTCCTGAACTAACACATCCATCAATACAGGAAGATAAACCAGTTCCAAAACCAAGGAACAGAAAAACAAAAGTAGGAGAAATACCTGCAGGAAAAAGTGATGAGTCAATAACAATAACACATGGCGACGTTGCAAGTGAATCAGAGTCAGATGATGACCAGTTAATATGGTCATATAGGAGTGGGGATGCCCACACATCTGACAGTATAGTTGAAGAGACAGATAAGATTACAGAAGTACAGGAGTCCACAGATGAAGCAGTGAATGATGTAGGTAATTCTGCTAGTCATATTGACAATGCAGAACAAGAGTCAGATGTCAATAGAAATGGTCAAGAGATACTGGAGCAAATGGTAAGTGATGAAATTAATAGAGATGAACATGAATTACCCGGAGAAATAGAGCAACTACGTCCAATTTTACCACGCAAGTCACAACGCGTGAAAAAAAGACCAGGTTATCTAGACGATTATCATTGCAGTGAATTATGTCAGAGACCAGTCGATCAAAAGACTGATGCATTTGATAAATTGTTAGCATCAGGTATACTTCATACAGTAACAACAGATATGGCCAATAAACTATTAAAAGCTGTGATGAAATAATCATTTTTATAATTTATTATTTTAGTACGTAAGCTGTGATACACATATAGATCATGCATGGCACACTTTTCATTCACTGAAAGTTTCTTTTGAAATTGTTGACACACAATTTTCAGAAAGGAGGAGAAATAGCAGACAAATCTGCTCATAACTAATGCGATTTGTTTTTAATTGTCATTAGCATTTGTCATTGTTTTAATATTTGCTACATGATTCATTGATTAATACTTTTGGTTTTCAGATTTGACTTGGAGGTACAGCAGAGATTATAAATAAATATGAAAATACAATTTTCAGGATATAAATAGTTATCATTTAATTTTGTAATTAATTGAACTATTTCAATTTCAGAAGGTCAGATATGAGAAAATTGCTTTATTTGTGATTTCAGATAGTATTTTGTACTAAAGATGATTTGCTTTAGTTGCAGGAAGATGTTCTCGTGTGGTATAGATGGATTAGAGAATAAATAGTATTTGCTGAATACCATACCACCTAACATAGCGAGTTATATTCTAGGTTGTACACTAATGATGACTGTTTTCTTTGTAGTATGTATATACAGAAAAAGTTGAATGATGAGACATCATTTTTCGGACAGGGGGAGAATGTAGCAGATGTGATTGTACCTATGTTTTTAATAAACCTTATTTTATCATAATTTACTGAGCCCCTTCATAGGTTGGACATTGTAATGGTTAAAGTGATGATCAGTTGTCGGTTTGTTGTGATTGGTTTCGTAGTTTTGGTGGGTTTTAAGGTCACGTGATCAGAGTATGGTTGTTTTGAGTTGGATTGACATCTCTGACAAATTATATTAAGTTTTTAGATTGTTTTCATCATATATTGGTCATCTGTAACATCTTTCATTTTTATTTGGTTAGTATTTGCTTTTGCTTTATTTACTCATATATTTATTTATTCGTTTATTTCTTTTTTGGTTCACTTCTTCGATATGTCTTATTTTTGACTTACTGACTTACAGTTCTGACTGAAACTATCTGATATATGCACTTGACTGTTTGCATGAATGGTTATGGATTATTTTACAGCTAATTTGCACAGCACTGCAAGTATGGTATCAGGTGGTGATGAATGGTATGGCCGAAGACATGGTGTATGATATGAGTGGAATTTAGATCCACAATCTGGTAAGAGTCTATATTTCTCTGTAGGTTATGAATGTTTGTGTGTGTATGGAGGGGGCTGTTGTAATTATGTATATTGATTTATTTTAATCATGAATTGAATATTTTATACTTGGAAAAATATATGGATAGGTACTCATTATTTATATCGGGTGCAGTTTAACAGAGTTCTGGCCTTGCATGCATTTGGTGAGAAAACCAGGCAAGTCGAAGCTAGCAATCGGTTAGGCGCACACATGTTCTAGCAGACGTACATCAGTATTTGATGTTCTTTTGGGTGATTATACGTTTTGCCCATACAGTTGTATGCAGGGAGATTGATCAGTCTGTCATTCAGCCTGATGTTTGAATAAGGCTTATGGGTAATCATTATTATCATTGATATTGTACTAATATTATTCTTTCCCTGCAGTGCCATTGTAATAATTTACTTATATATTATAAGATTGTGATATTCTGAATTTCAGAATCCCTGTATGGTGATGTACCTGTGATGTAAATAAATATATGAAGTTGGACGACTGAGTTAATTGTGGCACAGCCCTAGTGGACATTTCGTGCGTTTGATGCAATGCCCAAATTATGGTCTGTAACATTTTTTTTTCTTTTTATTTTTTTTTTTCTTTTTTTTTTTTTCTAGGTTTTCCCAAATTCAGTTTGGGAAAGACTCTTGTTATTCTTCTTTTTCAAAATTTTTCTTCTCTATTTTTTTATTTTTTTTTTTTATTTTTTTTATCAGGCTTTCCCAAACCCAGTTTGGGAAAGACTATTGTTATTCTTCTTTTTCTAAATTTTTCTTCTCTATTTTTTTAGGCTTTCCCAAACCCAGTTTGGGAAAGACTATTGTTATTCTTCTTTTTCTAAATTTTTCTTCTCTATTTTTTTTTTGTTTAATTTTTTTTCATTTTTTTTATTTTTTTTTTCCTCCCTAAATTTTGTCTGTTGAACTGCTCGAAAACAAGCTGTATGATTTTGACCAAATTTGACACACTTATGTAATGTCATAAAATCTAGTGAAATGTGGTATCATCATATTTGTGAAAACGCGTGTTTTCAAAATATTCAGCCAAAACCATCAAAATTTCACCATTTTTCGAATGTCTCAAAATTGTTTACAGTTATTTAGCTCAAATTTTACACACATTTAGAGCATAATATGATACACCACAATCAACACTCAGATCTTTCAACTTTAACCCCCACTGGCCAAAAATGACATGAATATAGAATTTTTCTTCAAAATTGACCAACTTCAAGGGCAAATTTCTCTAATAACAAGGCTGTTGTAACAATTATTTTGGTTTGTATAGATGCAAAAATGATTGCGGAAGAAAGTTACTGTTTACTTTTTAATCTCAGGTTTAACCCCCAAGTGCAATGAGGGTGAGAATAAGAGTACCGTTTGAAAATGCCAAAATTAGCCAAATTTGGTTGCTTTTTCCATCATTTTGGAAAGGTGTTAATTTCAAACACTTTTCGTGTACGTATTCACAATTGACTACCGAGCATATTTGCTGTTGTAAGTTTAGTTGTAAAGTTAACCCTATCCCATTCTGGTTGCATAAAAGTAGGTACCATCCAAAAAAACTCCAATTTTTTCAGAATTTGGTAAGTTTAGGTGACGATTTCTCCATTTTTAATTGCTTGAGCTCTGAATGTTTTCTATAGCTGCATGCAGCAGTCAAATGACAAATTTTGTTCTATATGTTATTATTAAAAGTTTAACCCTTGGCAGATTTGAGACTTCCCATAAGGGTACTGTCGGAATATTTGTTATTTTCGCCAACTTCAAGGGTTATTTTTACTAATTACAAGGTAGTTGCAATAATTATTTTGGTATGGCTAGATGCAACAATGATTGCGGAAGAAAGTTACTGTTTACTTTTTAATCTCAGATTTAACCCTCAAGCACAATAAGGGTGAGAATAAGAGTACCGTTTGAAAATGCCAAAATTATACCAACTTTCGTTGCTTTTTCCATCATTTTGGAAAAGGGTCAATTTCAAACACTTTTCGTGTACGTATTCACAATTGACTACCGAGCATATTTGCTCTTGTAAGTTTGGTTGTAAAGTTTAACCTTATCCCATTCTGGTTACAAAAAAGTAGGTACCGTCCAAAAAAAAATCCAATTTTTTCAGAATTTGGTAAGTTTATGCATACAGCCATAGAAAACGTTCAGCACTCAATCAATTAGGAAGGGAGTAAATCGTCACTTAAATTTACCAAATTCTGAAAACGAGAGTTTTTTTTTGGACTGCACCTATCTTTATGCAAACAGAACGAGCATAGGGTTAAACTTTACAACCAAACTTACAACAGCAAATATGCTCGGTAGGCAATTGTAAATACGAACATGTAAATCAATTTTCGATATTCCTTTCGAAAATGGAAGAAAAGTGAGCTCCAAATTAGCCAATTTTATGAAGAATTTTAGGGCACTCAAATTCAAGGCCCGAAAACTGGGTGAAGGTTAAAACTTTGAACAAAATATATAACAGCAAAATTGTTCTTAGCTGAAGGCCCAATCCTCTCATGGAAAAGGTTTTCAGACAATATGGCTCCAGTGCTGAGAAAGTGCATGTAAACGTTGGCGAAAATAACAATTATTCTGACAGTACCCTTATGGGAAGTCTCAAATCTGCCAAGGGTTAAACTTTTAATAATAACATATAGAACAAAATTTGTTATACTTTGACTGCTGCAAGCAGCTATAGAAAACATTCAGAGCTCAAGCAATTAAAAATGAAAGTGTCAATGACACTGTAGCTCAACTTGTCAAGACAAAGACAAAGACATGCACATGTATAGTATGTGACACAGCAATGACAAACATCTAGGTAATGACCTGATAACAAAGGTACATATAAAGTATTGTAATGGTCTGTACATAAATACTGACCGTTGCCTGTAACAAATGTATAGGTAAAGCATTGTAAAGGTGAGTGACAGTCAGATGCTAAACTAGAAAAGAAAACTTTGAGTCCCAGAGTGGGTCTGACTGAACCCCAAAATATTTGTTCTCATAGCACAGTGATAACAAAGGCACCCCAAAACACACTCGTTCCTGTCCCAAGGTGAAAACAAAGGTACCCAAGAAGTTTTGTGAAGATCAATTCATAAATACGAGCTGTATAGAACTTGTGACAAAAAACTGATTGGACCTAATTTTGGTACAAAATGGCCACTGGCAGCCATCTTGAATTTTGGACCGTACCCAGAAACACTCATTCTCGTCCCAAGGTGATAACAAAGGTACCCAAGAAGTTTTGTGAAGATCGGTTCATAAATACAGCCTCTACCCTGAGCCGTATTGACATGTGTGCTCACATTGTGCAAGTAGCACTGAATAAATCAAAGTTCATCTAATTTGCATAATTTCTGCACGAAAAAAAACCCCTTAGAATATGTGATGTATTCCATGTTACTAAACATTCATACAAAAATTTATTCAAATCAGAACTTTCATACAGAAGTTCTGTACAAAAGACTGATTGCACTAATTTTGGTACAAAATGGCTGCTGGTGGCCATCTTGAATTCCGGACCACACCCAAAAACACTCGCTCTCATCCCACGGTGATAACAAAGGTACCCAACAAGGTTCGTAAAGATTGGTTCATAAATATGGCCTCTAGTCTGAGCTGTATAGAAGTTGTGTACAAAAAACTGATTAGACCTAATTTCGGTACAAAATGGCCACTGGCAGCCATATTGAATTTTAGACCGCACCCAGAAACACTCGTTCTCGTCCCAAGGTGATAACAAAGGTACCCAAGACATTTCGTGAAGATCAGTTCATAAATACAGACTCAAGTCTGAGCCGTATTGACATGTGTACTTAATGTGTGTAAGTCGCACTGAAATATCAAAGTTCATCTAATTTGCATAATTTCTGCACGAGAAAAAAACCCGTATTATATGTGATGTATCCCATGGTACTAAACATTCACACAAAAAATTATTCAAATCAGCGCTTTCATATGGAAGTTCTGTGCAAAAATCTGATTGCACCTAATTTTGTACAAAATGGCTGCCATCGGCCATCTTGAATTTCGGACTGGACCCAAAAACACTCGTTCTCGTCCCACGGTGATACCAAAGGTACCCAAGAAGTTTCGTAAAGATCGGTTCATAAATACGGCCTCTAGCCCGAGCCGTATTGGCATTTGCACTTACAGTGCTGAAATTAACACCAAAAAACATCAAAATTAGTCTAATTTGCACAATTTACGCACGAGAAAAAAACCCGTATTATATGTGATGTACCCCATGGTACTAAACATTCATACAAAAACTATTCAAATCAGAGCTTTCATATGGAAGTTCTGTACAAAAAACAGATTTCTGCATCATCGGTACAAAATGGCGGCTGGCAGCCATCTTGAATTTCGGACCGCACCCAAAAACACTCGTTCTCGTCCCACGGTCATAACAAAGGTACCCAAGAAGTTTCGTAAAGATCGGTTCATAAATACGACCTCTAGCCCGAGCCATAGCCAATTGTTGACGTACGGACAGATGGACAGACGGACGAAGGGCCATGACAATAGCTCAAATTTGACTTCGTCAAAGTTGAGCTAATAATGAAGTAAATCACCACCTAAATTTACTAAATTCTGAAAAAATTGGAATTTTTTTGGACGGTACCTACTTTTAGGTAACCAGAATGGGATAGGGTTAAACTTTACAACCAAACTAATAACAGCAAATATGCTCGATAATAAATTGTGAATACGTACATGAAAAGTGTTCGAAATTAACCCTTTCCAAAATGATAGAAAAGGCAACCAAAATGGCTAATTTTGGCATTTTCAAACGGTACTGTTATTCTCAGCCTCATTGTGCTAGAGGGTTAAATCTGAGATTAAGAAGTAAACAGTAACTTTCTTCCACAATCATTGTTGCATCTAGCCATACCAAAATAATTATTACAACTACCTTGTAATTGGTAAAAATTGCCCCTGAAGTTGGCGAAAATAACAAATATTCCGACAGTACCCTTATGGGAAGTCTCAAATCTGCCAAGGGTTAACCTTTTAATAATAACATATAGAACAAAATTTGTCATACTTTGACTGCTGTAAGCAGCTATAGAAAACATTCAGAGCTCAAGCAATTAAAAATGGAGTAAATCGTCACCCAAACTTTCCAAATTCTGAAGAAAATGGAGGTTTTTTTTTGGACGGGACCTACTTTTATGCAACCAGAATGGGATAGGGTTAAACTTTACAACTAAACTTACAACAGCAAATATGCTCGGTAGTCAATTGTGAATACATACACTAAAAGTGTTTGAAATTAACCCCTTTCCAAAATGACGGGAAAAGCAACCAAAGTTGGCTAATTTTGGCATTTTCAAACGGTACTCTTATTCTCACCCTCATTGCGCTTGGGGGTTAAATCTGAGATTAAAAAGTAAACAGTAACTTTCTTCCGCAATCATTGTTGCATCTATCCAAACCAAAATAATTGTTACAGCAGCCTTGTTATTAGAGAAATTTGCCCTTGAAGTTGGTCAATTTTGAAGAAAAATTCTATATTCATGTCATTTTTGGCCAGTGGGGGTTAAAGTTGAATGATCTGAGTGGTGATTGTGGTGTATCATATTATGCTCTAAATGTGTGGAAAATTTGAGCTAAATAACTGTAAATGGTGAAATTTTGATGGTTTTGGCAGAATATTTTGAAAACACGCGTTTTCACAGATATGACGATACCGCATTTCACGAGATTTTATGACATTACATAAGTGTGCCAAATTTGGTCAAAATCGTACAACTTGTTTTCGAGCAGTTCAACAGACAAAATTTAGGGAGGAAAAAAAAAAAAATAGAGAAGAAAAATTTAGAAAAAGAAGAATAACAATAGTCTTTCCCAAACTGGGTTTGGGAAAGCCTAATAAACAACTAATTTGTGTGTGACAGTAACTCATATTACATGCATTTCATTGTATCTGAAACAGACATGTTGGAAAAATTGTAAAATCATGGAGTAGGAAGCTTACCCTCGTTTGTTGACAAGTCCCACACATTCACAAACAGACAAAATGATAGAGAATAAATTAATTATTGATATTTAAGGTCACTTTCAGCATCTACAGCTATATCATGACCATAATATAGGTATTTATTCAAGTCCAGGTATTCATTGCATAGGCGTACAGGGCTATTTTTCAGGGGGGGGGGGGGGGGGTGGGGGGTGAACCCTTTTAGCCCGAAAAAGTTGAATCTCATGAGGAAATGCCAAATGTGGGTATGGGAGAGGGGAGGGTCTCCCTCCCATTTAGTACCTGGAGAGAACCACCGAACAATGGCAAGCGACTCAGACTCCCGAACATACTAACTCCACAAAAGCAGGGTTAGCATTGGTTGAAGACAAGTGCACCCTCAAAGTACCCTTAGTACACATTGCCATCATGCCCCCCCACGTGGGAAATTAAATTGGGATGAAGTGTCTTGCTCAAGGACACAATGTGGTTGCCACAGACGGGATTCGAACCGAGGACTTCTTGGATTGCAACAATCATCTCTACCTTCTGAGCCACCGTGCTCCCGTAATGTGCAGAAATAGAGCTCTTTATATGCACTTGTGTGATTATAAATGAATTATATTAACGCGGATAGGGTTCCACGGAATCAACTTGTACAGTATAATGGTCAGTTTACTTGCAACTTCTAAGTGATGAGACAGGAAAACAACATTTTGTGTGGAAACCAAAATGTTTTGTGGTCATTTCTAGCAACTAAATTGTCCGACATTTTCTGGCATATTGGCCGAAAAATCGGCTCCTTCCTGACTCAGTCCTTCATGAAACCCCGCCCCGTACGCCCATAATAATTCATAATTCATATGGCCCATTGACTCCTCCCTCCCCTTGGCATACCTCTGAGTATGCCAAGGGGAGTATTGTCAAAACATAGCCCTTGTTACTCACAGGCCCTATGAGTAACACGGGCTATGTTTCGAGAATACCAGTTTTTCCATTTTACGCCATTGAAGTCATGTTTTTGCACAATTCACTATTTTTCGTTACACTGTAATTTTGCGAATATTTCGGCCCATGCTATGCCATAGGAATCCGTCAATAAACAAGCGCGCGAAAATGAGTGCACCCTGTCGGCACTTTGCAACATCAACTTGCAGGTTACAGCCAATCACACCCCAAGATATCCATATACTTGAACAATATGCATTGATATCGTCCCTGTTCGAATGCTGTCAAATACTTTTCATTCCTCATTCATATCAGCCCTGTCCTCATTGAAATGATTTTTATAATGTAATGTATCAGTAGCGTCATTTGGCTCAATGAATATTTTTCGAACAATCGAACCAGAATGTTGTCTGTCAGCATCAAAGATGGAATGCATACAACTGATTGCCTTACTGTAAAGAAAATTGTCGTATTATGATTGGTTTCCTCACCGGGCCACATGGAACTGTGCTCGAATCTTTGCCGAGGTACATAAAATCACGCGACGTTCTACGTAGTCATGGGAGATAAGTCCCGCTTGAAACCGAGATGCTTACGTCCAAAAATTAACTTCCGCGTGGTTTGGAATGTTCAGAATCAAGTAACATGGACAGATTTGCGAACCATACAACCTGAAATTGTGTGCTAGCTGCTACAAAAATAATGACAACTCGGCATCTGAAATGTTCAGTGAATATTTGCGTGATAAAAAGGCACACACCAGATTTGAACCTTATTCATCACAGCGACGTTATAAATGGGTATACGTTAAACGTTACACTTGGACGCAAGGAGTTTAGAAAATCACTGTGTTCTGTGCATATATTTCGATAGTTTCCAGTATGACAAATTCGTTATGCAAATCTTTGGCAGGGTACACTGCCCTTTGTACACTGTTAGGATTTTATGTTTCCTTCGCATGTTGTGCAGGGTACATACAATTCTGACAGAGCACGTGGGGCTGTGTACCCTTCCAATGACCTGTATAACTAATATCATGTGGTGGTGATTCATAATTTTCACTGTCCCAACAGCTCAGCTCTTAACTCTCAGAGCATAGTCATCGTGACAATAATGGTTTGAGGAATTATGTGCACTGAAGACAGTGTTTGTTTTTTTGTTGTTTTTTTTTTTTTTTGGGGGGGGGGGGTACACCTGAGGTCTGAAGATGACGACAATTTCAGAACTTTTGGAGACTGAAGACGGTGGTGGTTTCGTGGAGTGCGGTGGATTATTTGGGACTGGTGTGAGCCTTTGGGAACTGACTGGAGAGAGTGGTGATTTGTGGACATTTGATTTGGGGCGTACTTGTTTTTAAGATAATTGTTCTTTATGTAGTACATGTGGTGGTAGGTGTTTAGATGGCACCTTTTTCCTCTCTAGGGTGGGGCACCAAAAATTTGCGAGACGTTATGTGTGGGGTGGGTGTGTCTCATGGGTGAGCTAAAAACATGCGTTCTCAAATTATGCAATTTTTCATAATTATCTGCAAAACATCACTATTTATGTTCCAAACCACTGAGATAATGCTGTAAATCAACCCTAATAGGTTAACTGCAACACAGGGGACCTTTATAAGTGTTAATATGAGGTGAAATCTGTGCAAATGTCATAAATAATACATGTTGGTGGAGGGGTAGGTGTCTGGTTCTCGGTGTAGAAAATATGACGGACAATTTTTTGTGATTTTTTTTTATAATCACCAGATAAAACATGAATTAATGTAAAAATGTGCTAGTATCAACTAATATTCTATTCACTTCAAGGGCTTCACTTATTCACTGAAATGTTAAAAGGATATTTGAGAATATTTTCTGCTGTTTACTCATCATTGCTTTAGTATAATGGCAGAGAAGGAATGCAAGTGAATTGAGTGTGACAACTGCCCTGTTTCAACTTGGTTAACAGTTCCAACACGCTTTCAGATTTCAAATATTGTTGCATAACTTAGTCACAATATAATATTCAGTCTAGTGTAACTTGCTATTATTGTGTATTAAGACTTTACCACATGTGTCACTGGTAACTTGAGATTTTGGAAAATTGACAAATATCATTTTCAACTGATTTTTAATTGAGAACTAGGCAAAAATAAACAAAAAATCAATACACCATACTAACAAGGTTAGTACTTGGAGTCACTTATGGAATCAAACATGCAGACTCCTGCCAGAATCAAGTAAAAAAATAAATAAATGGATCAGAATGAATTGACTTTTTTGTCATTTTTATCTTACTCCTATGGTACAAATCAGAAGAATAATTTAAACATATTTTATTTATGTCCAATCAGGGGGAAATGGGGTTGGGCATATCTTAGACCAGCATTCAAACTTTCATGGACATTGAGCTGTTCTGGATGATTTTTTTTAAAGATTTCTGAAGCCTCATTTTGCAAACAGGAAGTGAAAGTCAACTAACCTTTCTGGGTAATAAAAAGTTGTAACAAGTACCTGGAATCACTGGTGGAATCAAACTAATCAGTGAACTACACTTCTTTCCATACCTATTATGATGTTTGTCAAAGCAATTTGTAATTTCAATGGGAAAGAGGGGGTGGGTGTCTGAAAATGGCAGTAGAAAAATTGCTCAAGGTGGTGGGTGGGTGTAAAAAATGGGACATAATATCTACAAATTTTCTACTGCCCCCTGCCCCCCCCCCTCCCTAATCTAGGGATGAAAGACATACAATGCCAGTATTGTTGAGTGTCACATAACCATTTATGATATGTTGTAAACTCCTGGTCTCAATTCACACCAGAGTCAAGTGTCTTTTTAAAGCCTCTTCCCCATTGCTCTCAGATGCTTTATTTTATTTATTAATTCTGTGTTTTAAGTCTTTAGTTTTGTTTTTGTTTTCTTGTTTGATTTCGTTATAAAAGTGACTGAAATGAAATATCTTCTTTTAGATGTCCTCCCATATTGCTTGGATGACAGTGGCATAGCCTGGTGTCATCCAGTCAAGTAGAGAAAAAGGTCACATACACTGGTCACTATCAGTAAATATATATGTAATGTGTACCTCTAGGCATCTAAATACCCCATTTTGTTGGTCAACAAGGGTTATTTAGTTGTTATTTTGTCACATCAGCCTCTCTGAGCCACTAGGAAAAAATTGACAAAACCTTACAAAAACACTATTTTTTTGGCTCAACACCATCCATACCAACCTAGGTGACAAATTGTTTTACTGCCCCCCACCCGCCCCTGTTCTGTCAGAAGTGGAAAAATCTTGTAGTTTTGGGTTAGCTGTCTGTACATTTCACTTTTAACGATTGCACTTCTGTAAGTTGTGTATTCATCACATGGTAGTATGTGTTGAGGCCACGAGAGAAGCCGGGTGTATACACAAGATAATTTGGTGGATTCCTTGCAAGAAACAGTTATAAAGAGTGTTAACTCAAGAGTGGTGCAGCAGCTACTAGAGAAGGAAAAAAGTTAAATAACACAGATGTTAAACTTTAAACAATTTTAATAGTGTACAGCTTATAGTATGATGAAACAAAAATCATTTACTGATATTCCTCATACAGAGCCACAAATATACAAGAACATTATACCTTCAAATTAAAACAATATTTTAGTCACATAAAATAAAGCATGAACATTGGGTTTTGTTTCACACTTCACTCTAAAATACATAACTTTGAATGTTTGACACAAGCTTCATTTTTAAAAATCTTAACGAAAAAACAAAACAAGAATTCATTGAAAAGTAGGTCAAACGTAAAAGTTCTTGGTGTCCACTTTTGCTGACTTTGAGTCCTCTTCCTTGTGTTATGGGTGAATCTACTGCCTTCAGAACATAACAACGGAAGCCCTCAGAATATGTTAGGCCTTTACCTAATGTGACGGCCATAACCTGTGAGCATTATTCCTAAAAAAGCCTTGCAGAAAAATATTTCAGTTGTCCAAGAATTTTTTGTGCAGTGTCTTCTGCTGTTCATATATGGTAAAGGATTAACAGGGATGGGATGTAGATAATTTCTTGCTGGGTGGTGGAGATTTTTCAACAGACCCATAAAGGTTTTACACAGATTTCAGAAGATCAAGGAACCAAATTTCTACAGTTCTGACACCCAAAAACAGGTTAGTTATTGAAAATTCCACCCCGAAACACTCTTTAGCCAAAATCTCAATAGTTTCCTTCCATTTTGTTAACTGTTGCAAAGAAAAGGACAGAATATTTTTTTTAACAGAGCCAAAAATTTTCCAGCAAACTTACTGGTGAAGGGTGTTACCCATTAAGGCTTAAAATACCCAATTCCACCTACAAAAACTAATTTTAGTGAGTTATTTTCACTTACCAGACGACTTTTCTTTGTATTCCATCATCTTATGACATACTCTGCATGAAATTAACTTCCAGTACTGAAGAACTTTGTCCCAGTATGAATATCAAGTATTTTTGACTTTCCTGTTAGAGCTTATATTGCAGGTTAACCCTTTACCTAACAAATCGAGACCACCTGCTGCATAATTTACAAACTGAGCAGTTGAAAAAAGTTATTTTTCAAAAAATTTCAAGTAAAGCATCTCATGTGACCCCATCACTGGAACAAATTCATCAAGCTCATTTCAATGAGGGGTCACATGATATAGTTTTCTTTTTTATGTTTTTGAAAAAACTGTAAGAAAAAGAAGTGAAATAACAAATTTTGATATTGTGTGTGCTGGATACAGGGTAAAGAAACCTTCTCTGGCATCAATATTCTTTAACATAGCAAAAGTCCATCAAAACTAGCTTTACCTTCAAATACACAAAAATCCTCTACAAATTCTGATGAATCATAATATAAAAGTAATATGGCAGACCGGAGACACAATAACAGTGCCCCCCCCCCCCCCCCCCCCACCCTCACTACACTACATCCAACTTCATACCAATAGCAGGACAAAGATTCATTGAAAGTGAGGCATTGGGGTCATGATGCATGCTCTCCAGGACAGTTCCTTAGTTGTCTCGGCACCAAACTATAAAATTATATTTTCGGATAAAAGAATGCTCCATATTTGTAATTTATTTATTGGGGTTTAAGGTCACATATTTTTGTACAACGGCTAATCATGATGGCAACCTGGAGATAAAGTCATGTTTAGTCAATCAGTTATACCCATGTTGCCCATTTTAGTGGATTTCCACCCCAAGCATTGGCGTCTGGGTCCTATTTTACAAGTAGAGCAGAACTTGTTTACCACAGTAAACAAGCACTGCTTCACTATCTGGGGTTCCCATGGGAGTAATAATAAAAATTAAACAACTAGTTACAGGAGCTCATCAAAACAGCTTGCTGTACTTCTTTTAACCCTTTACCCAACGTAACAGCCAAAACCAGCCAGCACTATTCACAAAAATCGCCAATTAATTTTCATTATTTTTTGTCTCAAAAACATAGGTTATGAACCCCTATGGAATGAGATCATCAAGCTCGTTCCAAAGAGGGGGTCATAACCAATGTTTTTGAGACAAAAAAATGAAAAAATTAGTTATTCAAGAATTTTGTTTGCAAGTGTCGTCAGCTTTTCATGTGAGGTAAAGGGTTAATACCCTGCTGAGTTTTTTTCACGGTCATTTTGTTTGTTTCTCCTGGGATGAATTCCTGTGATGTCGATACAGTCACGGTTCTCTGATTGTGATGGGTGTCTACCTTGACATATTTTGGCAATGACCTCTCAGAGGGTTAATAAATAAACATGAAAGTTGGTTCAAGTAATAATATGCATGAAACTTGACTATTATTGCCGCATGGTGTAAAAGTAAATTTTTTCGAGCGGCTCTATCAAGAGAGAATGAGACCTTTCGAACAAATTATATATGGAACAGAAGCATGTTTTTGCATATACAATTGATCGGTTTTCTAAAAATGAATTTAACAAAAAAATCAGTAGGTTATTATAACTATGTCCACTTCAAACTAATTTAAAATCCAAACTTTAAAATTTCTGTATATGAAAAAACTATATTACAAACCACCAGGCGTAAAAGTATGGTATCATTATTAATGCCATTCAAATATGCAGTGGGTTAATGTAATTTAAAATTGAAGCTCAGTTAATATGAATGAAACATGTGAAAAGATTCATGGGGAAACCTTGTCAATCAGACTATTTCTAGACACATAAAACAGAAATCTTAAAAGACT
The DNA here is from genome assembly GCA_031216915.1 of Pictodentalium vernedei. Classification (NCBI taxonomy): domain Eukaryota; kingdom Metazoa; phylum Mollusca; class Scaphopoda; order Dentaliida; family Dentaliidae; genus Pictodentalium; species Pictodentalium vernedei. The sequence continues at coordinate 387,238,068 of CM062294.1, forward strand.
GAAAACAAGACAAATTTACAAAACATCAACAAATAATAATCCTGATGATATAACGTCCATTTTTGAATGACGCCTGATATTCAACATATAAAAGCATATGAAAAAATGTGATTTTAAAAATATTATTTCACAGCAGTATTCATAAGATTTCAGGCAATTCAAAAGATTTATGACTGAAATGATTTAAAATGAATATTTTAGAGAATATAACTGAATTTAACCCTTCTTTCAACAATTTTGTACACACTACTATTATTACAAAAGCAGTCTCTTTTTTGATTGGATTGCAATCTGGTCACAACTCTCTTACACTTGTGGGTCAATATTTAAAAAATAAAATATTGCCAAGTCAAGGTCATATGAGGGAAAATAAACAAAAATAGAGTTGCCATGTTTTCACATTTCTATTTTGAGAGGTGAGATCCTACGGTGTTGTGGGCAGGAAAGCAAACATGATCCAGTTGAAATTCTCTGTCCGCCTATAACCGAGAAAAGTTTTGTTTTTTTAAATAGGATTTACCAACACTTTTGACAGACAGGGTCACCTCGTGTTGGACAGCATCACAGGTGGAGGAAGACAGAGTACAAAAAGAACCACCATGCTGCGGTGGGCAACTGTGACAATCCCCAACGTACTAACTCCACACAAGCATGGTTATTGGTTAAAGACAAGTGCTCCATCATTTGATGTGTAACCACTTGCAAAATCTGATTTTCTCTTATCATGGACCGTCTGAAGAGTGTTTTTTCCTAAAGCCTGCATGGTTGGAAAAGTAAAATGATTATCATGAGTGACACCATTTGGAGTTGGTTAATCTTTTACCCAACAAGAGTGGTGACGACACTCGAAAATTTTTTCTAAATAATTAAAAATTGTCATTGTTTACCTCAAAAATATAGTTTATGATCTCTCACAGGAACGATAAGGGATCATAAGCTATGTTTTTGATGCAAAAATTGAAAAAAGTAATCAAATTTGAAAGGCACTTTTTTTTTGTGAATGACACCGCCAGTTATGTTCATTATATCAGGTAAATGGTTATGATACAATATTTCATGGTTATATATTTGTTGGTTTTAAGGTCACTTTCAAAGTCTATGGCTGTATCATGACTGCAACAGAGATATGAAGCCAATCGTATATACCCATGCTACCTATTTTAGAGGACTTAAACACCAGGCATTGGTGACTGATCCTATTTTATCAGTACAGCATAACTTGTTTACCACAGTAAACAAGCACTGCTCCACTTTCCAGAGTTCCATAGAGAAATCAATGCAAAATGTTCCCCAAACATTTTAGTTTTCTAATACAATCCTTTGTGGAGAAAGACATCCAAGTGAGTGAACAAGGTTACACTCATAAATGAGGTAACAAGACACGATTTATTTAGTTAAAATTTCAAAAACACAAATGAGACTCGTTTTTGCCACCCAACAAATCTGATTATGTTGTTTAGAAGAAGGCTTACACATTCTTTTAAAATAAGACAAATTCTTTACACAGCATGAAAATGAAGTAATTTACAGAAAAAAACTAAAATATTTTGATGACTTCAAAATGTTAATATACACAATGAATGATTTCTATACAACATGTACAAAATATATAATTTATATATATTTATTCACATACATAAAAATCAATGACTTATTATCACAATGTTATTGGGAAGACCTGTAAGTAGATAACCATAAAAATCATCTCAAAATCTTCTCTGTAATTACAACTTCACTCAAGTTTATCAACTGTTCCGTGTCATCTTTCTATTCTAAAAATAGCAACATCTTGGTTCCTGCTTATAAAACATGTTCGATTTGAATACGATTGTTATTTCAAGTGGGATCTGCAGGGCACAAAGTTTTACAAAATTGAAGTTTACCTTGAGATAGGTTTCATGGATTTGACATGGCGAAGGAGTCATTCAGTTATATATAAAATTTGTTTATCTTCTTCATCAACCATTTTTCCTGATATGTAAAATTTTAAACATTTGGCAATTTAGTGGTATAGTGCTGTGATCACAAAAGCAGTCTTTTTAACCCTTTACCCAATGCAGACGATCTCCCAAATTTTTATTTTTAAATATTTTTTTCTTTTAAATTTAATTTTTTTTACTCAACGAAATGACCTTGTTCCAATGGAAAGGGGGAGGGGGGTGGGGGGATCACTTGATATGGTTTTGTTGAATTTAAAAAAAAAATATTGTTTTTCAACTGCTTAATTTGTAAAGTCAGTAATTAATTAAGCACTTCATTTAGTAAAGGGTTAAGCCGATTCGATCAAAAGAAAATTTCAACAATGTTGCAGCTGAGAAACATGATTTTTACACAAACTGAACATAATGGTGCCTAAATCAAACAAGAGGCCCCACGGGGCCTGAAGCGCTCATCTTGTACAGAACACAATTTAAACATACTCCAAGAATGAGTCTACATTAAGCAAGCCATCTCCATAGGCTACACTGTCAATCCTTGAGTCCCTCAGGAGTGACAAAAATAATCTGGGCATCATGCCTTTTCTTCAGTTGATCATAAGTAAAATGTAGAGCTCCCCTATGAAGCCCCTTGATACAACCTATGTGGAATAATCTTAGTACCTCTAGAGGGTACTGAATACAAAATTTTTAATTCTTCAGCAAAATGGCCAATTCCGGCTCCCATAGAGAGCCCAAATATTAACCCAGGCTCTTGATTTGAACACAGTTAAATCTGACTTCCCTAGAGATGTTGTGTACTGAATATGAAAGCATTCTGACTGTTGGATCTGAAGAAGAGAAATTGTAAAGAAATTTCTTCGAACTGCACCAAGTTCAAATTTGGGCTACCATAGAGAGCCCAAATATTGACCTATGGATCCAATTTGAACAAACTTGAATCTGACCCCCCTAGAGATGTTGTATACCAAATGTGAAAGCATTCTGACAAGTGAATCTGAAGAAGATTTTTGAAGAAATTCCCTCATATTGTACTAAGTTAAATTTCATGTTCCCATATGGAGCCCAAATATTAACCTAGGCACTCGAATTGAACAACCTGGAATCTGACCCCCCCCCCCCCCCCCTAGAGATGTTGTATACCAAATATAAAAGCATTCCGACTGGTGGATCTGAAGAAGAAGATTTTTAAAGAAATTTTCTCATATTGCACTAAGTAAAAATTTGGGCTACCATAGTGAGCCCAAATATATACCTAGGAATTTGATTTGAACAAACTTGAATCTGACCCCCATAGAGATGTTGCATACCAAATATCAAAGCATTCTGACTGATGGATCTGAAGAAGAAGATTTTTTTAAATTACCCTCCATATTGAACAAAGATAAAATTTGGGCTTCCATAGGAAGCCCAAATATTAACCTAGGGACTTGGTTTGAACAATCTAGAATCTGATCCTCATAACAATGATGTATACCAAATATTAAAAGATTCTGACTGGTGGTTCTGAAGAAGAAGATTTTTAAAGAATATTCCCCATATTACCCTATGTTAAAACTTCGGGCTCCTGTAGAGAGCCCAAATATGAACCAATGAGCTTTATTTCTATAAACTTTTATCTGACCCCCCTAAGAATGCTGTATACCAAATATCAAAAGATTCTGATGATTGGTTCTGGAGAAAAGATTTTTTTAAATTTTTGCAAATATGCTGACTCAGCATTTTTTCGATGCCCATTACAGAACACCCTAACATAACCGATGGCAATTTTTTTTACCATTCAATTCTACTGGTCGTAAGGATACTTCATACCAAATAAAAGCTCTCTGTTCCATGGGGTTTGGGAAATATGGGCGTTTGAAAATATTTCTATTTTTAGCTCCCAGGGTTCCCATGGGGATGCGGGAATTTTTTTTTTTTGCATGGGTCAAGTACTTATGACCCAATACTACCACAAACCAAATTTGGTTCACACCGGACCATCGGTTCAGAAAATAGAAATTTTGGGCGGGGCCAAAAATCTTACCCCTCCTATTACAAAGCCAAATATTACTTTACGAACTTCGTTTGAGCAAACTTGATTCTACACCTCATATGGAAGCTCCATAGCAAATATCAAGTCATTGTACACACTGGTTCTTGAGAAGATTTTTAAAATATTTTGGAGCATTTTCCCCCACTCCCTCCCTATGGGGCTGGGCATGCTGAGTTGAACAAAAATGAAATGCCCCTTTGGGACCATCACTCACACAAACTTTCACTTGAATTGGCCCAGTGGCTTTGGAGGAGAAGACCAAAACATGGTGTTGACGGACGACGGACGACGACGCCGGACGATGGACGGGAAGCGATTAGATTAGCTCAGCCTGACTTTGTCAAAATGAGCTAAAAAATAAAATCAAGATTCAAACTGAACAACCAATGAATGATTTATTCATAATTTGAAGATGACCCATCTCCCAACCTTTATATCAACTTGCCTTTGATTTACTGGCAGTGATTTCATGATGTCTTCTAAAGGAAGCCAAAAACTTTACTACTAATCACTGCAAAACCATGGGACAGATCTTCCATGCTTGTAAAAAATTATGTAGGTCTTTAGGAGTTAAATAAACACGATGCCCCATGGGACCTGAAGTGCACACCTGACAATAGTTGTTTAAAGAAGGATTTAATTAGCATCTATAGCTAGTTAACACTACAGCGGAATGAAGTTATTTAATTATTTATAACGCTGATGTCCATGCCAGATGATTTTTTTCTAGATCTGGAATGCTACCACTGAAATAATGCCTCGATTTCCAGTAATGCAAAACTAGGGAGTCTAAATATCAATCTAGAAACTTAACTTGAACAAACTTGAGTCTGAGCCCTTCCCCTCGACCACCAGCATGCTGTATGCTAAATGTGAAAGCATTCTGACTGGTGGATCTGAATAAAAAGATTTTTAAAGACATTGCACTAAGTTGAAATTTGGGCTACCGCAGGGGGCCCAAACATTAACCCAGGGACCCTATTTGAACAAACTTGACTCTCACCCCCCCCCCCCCCCCCCACCCCCCCCCCCCCCCCACACACCCCCTAGAGATGTTGTATACCAAATACAAAAGAATTCTGACTGGTGGGTCTGGAGAAGATGATTTTTAAAGAAATTCCCTCATGTTGCACTAAGTTAAAATTCAGGCTCTCATAAAAAGCCCAAATATTAACTCAGGGACTCGATTTGAACAAATTTGAATGTGACCCCCTAAGAGATGTTGTATACCAAATATGAATACATTGTGACTGGTGGATCTGAAGAAGATCTTTTAAAAATCCCTCATATATATTGCACTAAGTTAAAATTCAGGGTCCCATGGGGAGCCCAAATATTAATTCAGGCACTCGATTTGAACAAACTTGAATCTGCCACCCCCCTCAAAAGATGATGTATACTAAATATGAAAGCATTCTAACTGGTGGATCTGAAGAAAGAGATTTTTAAAGAAATTTCCTCATATTGCACTAAGTCAAAAAAAATTCAGACCACCATAGAGATCCCAAATATTAACCAAGGCACTCAATTTGAACAAACTTGAATCTAATCCTGACTTTGAGTCAGGTGAGCTAAAAACAGTGATGCTTTCCTAAATTAAGTTGTGGGGGAATGGGTGCCAATATGTAGCAATGATCAATGCGTTGTATATCACTGAAGGAGAACTGGGAGGGGTTGTTCATGGTAGAGTGTAAGAGGGGTTCCCCCAATACATCACCAGAATATTTTGAAATTTAGCACTCAAAATTCACCTTCTCATTGATTTTTTGCAGTGAATTTCATTACCCTGGTAGCCTGAAAAGTAGGAAGATTCACCCTTCTCCTGTTCGGCTTTGTTGACAGCTTAACAACCTCTCTCTGTTTTATTAGGGTTTGAGAAGGTTAAAATGCAATTGCTCACAAGCAGCAAAAACAGGTTTAGTGTACCTTGCAAGACAAATCAGTGCTTGTTATATTATCGTCAATATCAAGCCATTCCAGGTCTTGAAATTGTGGGGGAATGATGTTTGTCCTCAGAAAAATGTAGGGGAATGTATTTATTTATTTATTGGTGTTTAAAGTCACATACCTATGCACAATGGCTAATCGTGATGAGACAGTTTTATGGGTGGAGGAAGCCGGAGTACCTGGAGAGAACCACCGAGCATCAACAAGCAACTGTCAGCTCCTCAACATTCTAACTCTGTTCAAGCTCCGCTCAAGCAGGGTTACAGCAGTTGAAGACATGTGCACCATCGACGTGCAGTATGCCTTGGTACACGGCATCATCGTGCCCCCATGTAGGCAACCGGGATAAAGTGCCTTGCCAAAAGACACAACACGAGTCATCCCGGATGGGGATCGAATTCGGGACCTCTAGCATAGAAGTCCAACACTCTACAACTGAGCCACATGTAGGGGAATGGTCTTCCCCCAGAAAAGCACCACTGACAAATAATGTGGAAAAATCTGTGTCTTTTGGAAATGAAGTTATCCATTGTCATCAACAGCTTGTGCAAGATTTACACTTTATCTAACATAACGACCATATCAGATCAGTGCTTTTTGAAAAAAAATCTCCTTTTGAATTTTACTATTTATCAAATTTTTGCCTCGAAAACATAGCTTCATAATGACACCTCTTTGCAATTAGGTCATCAAGCTAGTTCCAATAATTGGTCATAAGCTATGTTTTGGAGGCAAACAATGAACATTTTCAGTTATTCAATGAAATATTTTGCAAAATGTTGTCAACCAGTCATGTGAAGTATGTTAGGTTTTGTTTGCTTTATTGTGGTTTAACAATACTTTCAACAGCCAATGTAACATCATGTTGGAAAGTTTTACAGGTGGAGGAAGCTGGAATACAAGGAGAGAACAAATGAACAACCGTCAGTCTCTTCAACTTATGAACTCAGCACAAGCAGAGTTTGTTGCGGCTGAAGGCAAAAACTCCCATCGACGTGCAGTATGCCTTGGTACCTAGCGCCATTATGCCCTCACATGGACACCGGATTAAGTGTGTTGTTCAAGGATGCAATGCAGATGGCGCGGTAAGGATCGAATTGTGAACCTTTTGGTTCAACCCTTTACCTAACACAGCGGCCAGAAAAGTAATCAGAATAAGCCTACCACAGCCTAAATAAAATATCTTGGTAATTTCTCAATAAAACCATACAAATAACGATATCATTAAAACCAGCTCATCGAGCTGGTTCTAATGATATCCATATTTGTATGGTTTTATTGAAAAATTGTGAAATTTGTTTTCGAAAAATGTGAAATTTAATTTATTTTTTAGAAATACTGTGTTAAGTAAAAGATTAAAAATGGCTTGGATAACATACACAATTCATACAAGAGGTGCACCACATTGTATTGGAGAAGTATGTTAGGTAAGGGGTTAACAATTTAAAAAAAAACAGCTAAATAACCCATCAGTAAAAAGTGCACAATAATGTTTCATTGTTTCTTTTTTTCACAGAAACCTAGTTTATGATCTCTCACTGGAATGAGCTCACTCAGCTTCATTCCAATAGGAGGGAAGGAGGAGGTTGCCATATGTATAAGCTATGTCTGGAGAGGGAATAACAAACACTGCATCAAAAATACCGCATCTTTTCATTCTAAGAGAAGTCTGTTGATTCAAACTTTTGGCAATATTTGTTGGATACACTTTACATAGTGGGTCAACCAAATAAATTTGATTAACTGGTGAAAACATAAACAGAATGAAACACAAACCGACATTAAAAAGATACATCTGTTATCACAGCTGAAAAAAAATAAAATGGAATGTCAAAAAAAATTAAATATAGAAAAAAAAAAATACAACATTCAATACATTTTCAAATTATAGATTCTCTCAAGAAAGCTAAAACACAACCAAATGAGAATTGTTTCTTCAACCTGTAAATAACTTAAATCTTACACCCGTTCATTGTGAAGCTAGATCAATTATTTATTTTTCATCTTATTTATTTGAATATAGTGGCACGTTCAACAATAGTGGTTTGCCGGTCAGTGACATAACTAATGGAGGGAGGGGGATGGGGATGGGGGGTTCTGGGAAGGTATTATGACTCACCACAATACTTTTTCCATTCGGAAAATTTTCATCTGGATTAGAGTCCTGGATATTGATTCCCTCTTGCCAGTTGGTAATATTTATTTATTGGAGTTTAACAACACTTACGACAGCCACGGTAACCTTGTGTTGGACAGTTTTGCGGGTGAAGGAAGCCGGAGTACCCGGAGAGGACCACCAAGCAACTGTCAGACTCCCCAACATACTAACTCCACACAAGCAGGGTTAGCAATGGTTGAAGACAGGTGCAACATCGACATGCAGTATGCCTTCATACACAGTGCCACCATGCCCCCTTGCAGGCAACTGGGATAAAGTGGCTTGCCAAAGGACACAACACAGTTACCCCTGCCGGGGATCGAACCGTGGACCTCTCAGTTTGACTTTTAATGCTGAAACCACTGAGCCACCGTGCTCCTGTTAGTTAGTAATCATGTACTTTTGAACAAGATTATATCTGATTATAAATGTAGGAACTGCTGTCAAACAGTCAGTCATACAAATGGAGGGTTGTAGTGCTGTTGGGGGGGGGGGGGGGGGGTGGTGTATCCAGCATGACCCATTTCTTGCATGTTCATTAAATAAGATGTTGAGAAGCTCATACATTTTATTCCATATAATATTCTCTAACTATATCATCAAGACATGCCTTGTCAATAAACATGTTAGAAAAACATTTTTTTAACAAAATTAATTTAATTTGCATGTGGAGGAGGGGGTTCAAAATTGGAAGGAGCATCAATTTTTATTCATTTCATTTATTCATTTTTTTTTTTTGAAGTGGGGGAATCCATTTCCTCAAGAAAAGCAGGGGTAGTCTATCACAATGAACAAGTGCTACTCCAACTTCCACGGAGAATCTAATGCTGTAGTGCAAAAATGTTATCAGCAAAATTTATTTTAACCCTTTACTTAACGAATCAGATATATCTGCCTGCATAATTTACAAACTGAGCAGTTGAAAAAAAAAATGTCCAAAAATTTCAACAAACTCATATCATGTAGACCCTCATTGGAACAAGCTCATCAAGCTTGTTCCAGTGAGGGTCACATGATTTGGTTTTGTTGAAATATTTTGACAAAAATTTTAAAAATGAATAATTAAAATATTAAAATTTTTTAGTAAATTTTGTTTCTTAACATACCTACCACAATTGTTTACAATTGGCTGTAACATAAGTGCAAGCCCTACTTCGGAACTAACTCAAGCTTTTAGAATCTTTTCCAAACGAGTTGGAAAAGTACTAGAGTGCAAAAGCACGAAAAAGATCGAAAAAAAGGGTCTTGACCACACGAACAGGACAAAGAAGAGGCCTCCGTCCATCTACAGCAGGGAGAGCCCGAATGCAGATGGGAGGAGGTACTGAATCGGTGAGTTGATTCTTAGCCAGAAAAGAGCAATCAGTAGTGAATGTGACACTGTTAGCCTCATTTCGGAAGAAGGCCGAATCAACAGATAGCGCATGAAGCTCACTGACTCGACGAGCAGAAGCAAACGCTAGAAGAAAAGCTGTCTTATAGGTGAGAAAACACATGTCGGTCTCAGATAAAGGCTCGAATGGCGCCCCCTCCAAACAGTGCAACACCCATGCCAAGTTCCACTTGGGTGTAAGATGCAAAACTCGAGGCCTCTTCAAAGAAAAGTGCCGAATAAGTTTGGAGAGGAAAAGATTACGACCGATACACCGCTTTCCCACATAAGAGAAAGTATCAGACAGCATAGACCGATAACCCTTAATCGTAATAGGCTGGAGGCCCTTGGAGTCAAAAAGAAAAACCAGAAAATCCGCAATTTGAGCGATTGACGGATCACGGTAATTCACATTGTGATCTGAACACCAGCGGCAGAAAACCTTCCACTTGGCGGCATAAGTCATTCCAGTGGAAGGTCGACGCGATGCAGAAATGCACTCCACTGATCGTCTCGAAAAACGAAAAAACCTCTACGTCGGAGACTGGACCTGATAAAAGACAGGCGTGAAGGGACAGGCTCGCCAGGTTGTTGTGATACTTCCTGGGACGACCCTGTGAAAGAAGATCGCGACGTAGAGGTAGACGAATCGGTCGATCGGCCAATAGAGGCCGCAGCAGATTGATCCACACCCTCTGTGGAGACAGGGATGTGATCAGAATGATCCTGCAACTGCAAGCACGAATCTTCGCTAAAACGTGAGGAAGAATCGGTGCAGGAGGAAAGGCATAGCCGACCCAACCTGTCCAGTCCAGAGACAGAGCGTCTACTGCAAATGCCAGAGGATCTGGACAAGGGGAGACATAAGTCTCTACCTGATGATTCCAGCGAGTAGCGAAAAGGTCGACCTGAGGACGACCCCACTGCTCGCAAATCGCCTGAAACACCAACCGATGTAGCATCCATTCGGTTGGAAGGACACTGTCGCGTTGGGACAGGGAGTCTGCTAGGATGTTGAGACGCCTGGGAATGTGTCGAATGGACACCCGAGCGTTCACATCCCGCGTCAACAGAAGAAGATCCCGAGACAGCCGATACATGGGAATCGAATGTGTGCCTCCCTGATTCCGTATGTAGGCAACCCACTACTGTCGAATTGTCCGAAAGAAGTAGGACAACATGGTCCGACAGATGAGGGATCCAAAGCCGAAAACTCAACAGAAGAGCAAGGAGCTCCTTCTGGTTGATATGAAGGCCCACCTGCTCGCTGTTCCACTCTCCGTGAGTAGACAGAACGAGAGGATCCAACGTCGCACCCCAGCCCCGATCGCTGGCATCCGCAGTAAGGATGCGATCGGCCAAAGGAAGATCCAACGGAACACCCTGTGTCAGCCAGGGAATATCTGCCCAAGGGCGGAGGTGACAAAGCAGAGACCGAGGAATAGTGAGTTCCAGGTCCAGCGGATCTACATTCGGACGCCAATGATCCAACAGGAAGTGTTGGAGAGGTCGGACAAACAAGCGACCGAGCGGAATGAGATCTGTCACCGAACCGCAAAGGCCCAGCATCCAAAGGAAAGTCCTGGCCGAGACCGAGGAAGATTGAAGCAGGTCCCGAGTCAAGGCGGAAAGAATCGTCGCCCGAGCCTGGGGGACCGACACTACATTGTGAAGAGTGTCGAAATCCATCCCCAAATGACGGAATTGCTGAGAAGGAAGAAGATCCAACTTCTCGTGATTGACTCTGAAACCCAGCGACGCTAGAAGGCGAAGAAACTGCCGGACATCGAACTCCAGAACAGCAGCATCGTGGTGCCGTTGGAGGATGTCGTCTAGGTAGGCTGACGAAGTCACTGCCGACTGAGTGCGGTGGAAAGCAAGCACATGTGACATCAGTCGGGTGAAGGCCCAAGGAGCCAGGTTCAAACCGAACGGGAGAGCTCTGAATTGAAAAACTCGATCCCGAAACGAGAACCGAAGGTATTTCCGTGACGCCAGATGAATGGGTACATGGAAGTAGGCATCCTTCAGGTCGATACTGGCCGCAAAATCGCCCTGATGAACTGAACGTCGAACCGACCGGAAAGTCTCCATACTGAAACGAGGAGCAATTATGTACTCGTTCAGGGTACTCAGATCGATGACAGGACGATATTGGCCGTTTTTCTTCGGCACCAAGAAAAGTCTCGAGTAAAACCCCGGTGAAAGGGTGTTCCTGACCACCTCGATCGCCCCTTTGGTGAGGAGATTGTCGATCTCCTGCACCAGAAGGTCCCGATGCAGAGAATCTGAAGGGACCTGAGTCGGAAGGGGCACCCGAGATAAACTGGGGGTGCCGATGGAAGGACAGTCGCAGACCGGATTGAATGACGTCGAGGACCCAAGAGTCCGACGTTATCTCTGTCCAACGGTCGTAAAACAGCGACAGCCTTCCCCCGACTGGAGGCGAATCGAGGTGAGAACCTTCACTTGCAGCCTCGACGAGGCCCCCGAGAGGAGAAACCACCTCGGGAAGTGACAGAGTCTTGAGACTTTCCAGCCGGAGGCTGCCAGCGGGCCTGGCCACGTCGGCGCTTCTTATGAGCAGAAGGAGCAGACGAAGCCAAAGGCGTAGCCGACGTCGCCGACGAGGCAGACGCAGCAGCACGCTTGGCGGGCCTGGAACGACCCTCACCCGCAGCAGCAGGTGGGTCAAGCTGTCTCAGCAAAAGCTGGTCCTTCGAATGACGAAGAACTTCGCCACGAACAGCTTCCACGGAACCATGGAACAACTGAGGTCCCACCAAAGAGGCAGACCTCAGAACAGCACGTTGCTTAGAAGGAAGGGATGGTAAAGAATCCAAAACCGTATCCCGGCGTGCCAGCTCCAAATTAGCCGTGTTACAGGCGTGAGCGTGAGTCAAGTTCATAAGAGCCTGTGACAAAACGCGAAAAGGCGCCTGAGCGTCATCAAACTCCCCTGGTGGAAAATATTCAGCCAGAGCAGCGATGACATGGTCCGCGAGAGATAACATACCCAGCATCTCTCGGGACAGGCCCACCATAGACTCAACTACCGACATCGGGAGAACTGCCGACTTAGGCTTAGTCAACCCGAGGGAAGAAGAATCCTCATCCACAATAGTCATCCCTTGGAAGACTGGCGGAGAGACGGAATCGTACACACAAAACCGCGATGAAGGCAGAAAGGCATCAGCTCTAGAAAAGAAGGAACCCTTGAGGGCCTTAGAACGCATTTTGGCGTCTAAGCCCTGGAAGGACTCAACCACCTGAGCCGATTGCAGAGGACGCAAAGCCCCGGAGCTAGAAGGCTCAACAGGGTTACGGCGCTCCACAGTGGACCGCGGCCGGACGGTCACAGAAGGCTGGTCGGAAGGTTGAACGTCCGGCAATAAGCCAAAGATGAAATCCAAAGCCTGCCCCAAGATGGGGCCCCATCACCTTCAAGATACTCGTCATCCTCCGTAGCAGAGGAGACGTAGCCCAACTCGGGCTGACCAGCAGAAACCTCCTGTGAATACTGTGCAGTATCCAAGGGGCCAGGTGAGACATCTCGGCGACCGACCAAAGGAGGTTGTGCCTCAGGAGGCACAGGGAGGCCAACTTGAGGGTTGCCAGAAAGCAACCGGGTGAGCGCCAAAACGGCCTGGCGCAGGTCACCCTGAGAATCCGTCGCAGCAGAATCGCCCGACGGAGTGTCCTCCCAATGGACCCTTCTGGTAGAAGAACCCAAATCCTCAGAAGAGACCGACGGCGAACGTCGATCGGCAGACAGAATAGGAGCACGGTGAGAAGACACCGGAGGATAGTCCCGATTGTGACGCCCAGGGGCCATCACTGACCTCTGTGAAACAGAAGGCCCTGCCTGCAAATCCTCTAAAGAGACCGACGGCGCACGTCGATCGGTAGCTGGACCTAGGACACGGTGAGAAGACACCGGAGGATTGTCCCAAGAATGACAGGAACCTGTCATTGGCCTCTGCGCAGCAGACAGCCCCAACTGCCTATCCTCTGAGACCGACGGCAAGCATCGATCGACACCCAGACTCGGAACACAGTGAGGAATCACCGGAGGAAGGTTCCGAGAGTGACAGCTAACAGGGGCTGTCACTGACCGCTGCCGAACAGCAGGTCCTGGATGCCATCGTCCCAACACCATCCCGCTAGGCGGCACACTAGCAGGCGAAGGTGGAACAATAAACGATTCACTCGAGGGACGAGGAATCGCTGCCGAAGCGACTGGCCGGCTCAACCGACTAGGAGCAAACCTAGCCAGATGAGACAGAGCAGACAGCAAACCCGCACAGCCCCGCCGCGAGGCTGGGGGAGGCTGAGAACACACAGACACACCAGCAGATACAGCCTCGGTCCCCCGAGACTGTAGACCATCCCCAGAGGAGATGGAAGAGCCACCATCAGACAGAATAGGATCTGGAGTAGCAACCTCCTCAACAACGGTCGACGGTGTAGGAGGCAGATCGGAGAGGGTTACCGAGCTGACCTCGCAAAAGCTCTCAACGAAAACAGACGCCTCAACAGTGACAACAGAAGACAAAGAGACCACAGTCTCCTCGTCAGGTATCACTGAACTAACACCGCCAACAGTTGCAGAGGAACTCACCACAGAAGTCAGATCCGAATCCTGTGTGACAGAGTCACCACGTGCACCAGCAGAAATGTCTGCTACGGCACGGCTACCCTTACCCCGAGAACGAGGGGTTCTAGCTCTGGAAAGAACCACCTTGTTTACAGAAGCCCAAAATTTAGAGGACCAAACCCCACAGATACCACATGATTGGGCCTGAGTGCAATTGTTGCAAGTGACACATGTGGCATGAGAATCGTCCACATGTTTCACCTGCAAACAAGAGGTACAAGGAATAGTCTTAGGCATGATATCAAAACAATAATCAAGCTTCCCGCCGACGGAAAACAGTACTAAGGTCGTGTTCACACGTGGGGGAAAGACAAGACAAAGTGTGAAGAGAACAGCAATAAAAATACAAATTAACATTAAATAATAATAATAATTTGGTAGCTTGATAAAAGGATACAATCCACTAGCACACTAAATATGAAGAATAAGTTGTTCACGAAGAATACATAGCATAATTAGCACGAGTCACAAAAATTTCCGACCATGTACAATGGCGAAAAATAAAGGAATTGACGTCATGGTTGTTGCGCATGCGCTCAGTAAACGCAAGAGGTGTGCAGAGAGAGTACCTGTAATTTCGAGCGCTGGTCTCGCTCGACCCTTTTTTCGATCTTTTTCGTGGTTTTTCACTCTAGTACTTTTCCAACTTGTTTGGAAAAGATTCTAAAAGCTTGAGTTAGTTCCGAAGTAGGGCTTGCACTTATGTTACAGCCAATTGTAAACAATTGTGAGTAGGTTGAAAAGAAATCAAATTTTGGTTTTGTGTGCATTGGGTTGAGGGTTAATGCTTTTTCCAGCAGATGATCTAACTAACATTATTAAAAATTTGATAAATGCAAGAAGAAGGTAATCAATTTTTAAACACTCTCACAATATAAAAAATCATTTCTACGTAACAGACACTCATTCATAATAAACAAAATCCATGCACATCATATATCAAATCTGTTTAAACTATACACAAATAAAACAACATCATAATCAGCCAGACCTGTTTAAAACTCAGATGTAATTCTGACAAATTTTATGGGGTTCACAGGAGGTGTATTAGCAATCACTGGCAATCATTGTGAAGTTTGCTAAGCATAAGTCAAATTAAATGCAGTGGTTTTCAAGCAAATCATGGCAACCAATACAGACTGCATAGACTTGACTAGAAAACACTGCCAAATCACAAGACTTACAAGTTTGGGTCTGATGGAATTTAGTTAAAAGCCATGCTAAATTACTTATTTATTTATTGGTGTTTTAGGTCACAAATTTTTGCACAATGGCTAATCATGACCACAACATGAGTATCAACTCAAGACCAGGGGTGAGCGTTAATAAGCCATGTTGCCCATTTTAGAGAGGGTTTGCACATCCCAAGCATTGGTGACAGGGTCCTATTTTACCAGTAAAACAGAGCCTGTTTACCGCAGTGAACAGGCACTGCTTCACTTCCCAGGGTTCCTACAGGGAAAAGCCATGCTAAAAACAGAGACGGTAGAACTAGGAGGGTACAAAGGCAGGTCCACAACTAGGAGGGTGGAGGATGTGTGCAGTTCATCCCACTATGACTTCTGTCTGTTGGAAGTTTTTTGTTGTCTGTCGGAATAAAACTGTTGGTTGTCCAAATGCCAATATTTTCTGCGAGAGCTGGTAATTTGAAAGAAAAATACTACATATCATTTGTACTTGTACGGATGCACTTTTTATAAATATATGACAATCCAGAAGTCATGCACACAAAAAAAAAATTGTGTATTATTTTTATTTAAAAAAAATAACTTTCGGTACAAAGACATTTCGGGCCCATTTCATTTATCATTTTAAGCCTTTGAAGCCAAAGGCCTGCCTTTCCAGCTATGGATTGTGAAAGGACCTGACTTCATAAAGTAGATAGTTGCTCAGTAATTTTGTATGGTAGGCGAAATGAGATTTTCAACCTGCAGTCCCAAGGCTGCACATTAAAAATATTGTTTGGACTTCCTCCAAGTAACGAATATAGACTCTACCAAGCAGGTGATGGATCTGAATTGAAATGGAATATACCATCAAGGTGCAAAGGTTTAAAGAAGTATACTGATAGGAACACTGTCAGAACATTTTTAACTACACCCCCCCCCCCCCCCCCCCCACCCCTCCCCTCCCAATCACCCCATTTTACAAAAGTATCATTTTCAATTTTAAAAATATGCTTACGTTTCATGTATCCGAAAGGACTTGTTATAAGTAAAAATTTGTGTATTATTGTTATTTAATTTTGTGTATTATTGCTCATGGAGCTCTCTCAAACAAAATATGACAGGCTATTTTCCTTTTCTGCAGAACTGAAATTATTCTTCAATGTGAAGGAACTTAGTGAGAAAATAAATTTGTTTGCACCAAAGGGTTATCAGTTTTCAAACCAGTGTAAATTTCCATACACACCAGAATATACATGGATAACTAATAGTACAGACATTTTGGGCCTGTTTCATTTATTAATGTTTTCAAGAAGAATACACAGAAGAATTTGAGATGCACCTCCCCATTATCACTTTCCAGACTTACAAAATGATTACACAACTGAGTTTGGAAATTTGAAAGTATACAAAATTACAAATGCAATTATTCATTGATGTATCACTTTCAGCATTTATGGATGTGTCATGACCACAACATTAGTATGAAGTAAATTAATTTATTTATTTATTTATTGGTGTTCAAGATCACATATTTCAGCACAATGGCTAATCATGACCACAACACTGATATAAAGACAAATCCAACCAATCATTTACACCCATGTTACTTAAACTCCAGGCATTAGTGACTGGGTCCTATTTACTGGTAAAACAGAGCTTGTTTACCACAGCAAATAAGCACTGCTTCACTTCACAGAAAATGAAGTCAAGTGTTGGTAATCATTTATACCACTTTTGAAGACTTTCACCCCCAATGTTGGCTACTTGGTTCCATTTTGCCAGCATCAAAAAAGCACCTTTGGAGTTGCTTTTTTAAAGGCTTTTATGAGGCTCTACCTCCCAGTGTTTCCATGGGAAAGTATTGGGAAAGTATACAACTGTGTCAAATACAGGTGTTCATGTAGTATATTATCTGAAAATGTAAACAAATTTAGTTACATGTGACTAATGAATTTCACCTTTGGACAGTTAAGTCCCTTTCTTCAACAAGAATCATCTCATAATATAAAGGCTCAGTGGCAGAGTGGAAAAATAGGTCAAACCATGACAAGACTGTGGCAAGCATACCCTCAAAAAGAGAAACTGGTGTGTTTGTTTCTTTCTTTATTAGTGTTTAAGGTTACTTTCAGCAGCTACAGCTATATCATGAACAGCAGATATGCATACATTTGCTGATAAGCATTTATATTACAAGGTATGACATAAAAAAATGTTGTCAACGGTTTCAAAGGTATTGTATAGTGCTTCTCTCCCCCACCCTCAACATTTTAACACCTTCTGTCACACTCATCAAAGCCCGAGAATCAAAGAAATGCACTTCTTTTTTGGATACTTTTTTTCAAATTTTCTTGGGCATCTATTGACATTTGTGACCTCCACTTTCAAAAATGTTTGCTGTCACTCGTTAAAAAGTCAAACGAAGGAAAGGATGCTAAAACCCATAGATCTCAGCATTAATTTATTGTCAAATCTGAGATAGAAACTGCTGTCAGGTTAACCCTTTTCCAAACATAATGGCAAACACTGGCGTCACTCTTTTTGAAGTTCAAGTTATTTTTTTTAATTTTTTTCTTAAAACATAGCTTATTACCCCTCATTATAATGAGCTCATTCCAATGAGGTCTCATAAGTTAAGTTTTTGTGAGAAAAAAAATTGACAATTTTTAGTCATTCATGACATTTATTTGCAAGTGTCATCTGCTGTTTGTGTTGGGTAAAAAGGTTAACTGACAACTGTCTAGCAGATGTCTGCACCAGAGGAGTTGAACTGTGAAATTGTTCCAATAAAAACAAAAAATGCTATGCACAAACATATAACTGCCCTATTTAAATAATATTTATAGTAACGACTGTAACAAACAATGCTGGGAGGGGCTTTGATATTTGGACCATCAATATAGGCACACTGAACATGAGGAGATAATGCAGTGACATCTGGTGATACAAGATAATAAAAAAATATTCAATTCAATTTAGTATTTAAAAGCATTTAAAATTAAAAAGCTTGCCTAAAGTTCTTCATCACATCAAAACTATAAGGTATTCAGATGAGAAGTTATTATAAATTTATCTGGTGTAGAGCTCATTTTAGAACAATGTATCTGTTTTCACTGATGAAATACTCTCAAATGATACACTGCTGGAAAAGGCTTAACTGCTTGCATGCTACTGGCGGATATTCTTGCCAAGGACAAAAAATACAGGGCCACTGAAATAAGTATAGCTGGGCACATTTAACAAAATTTAACTCCTGAAATATTAGTAGACTTATTGACCAATTATGTCTTTAGTTAAATTTAGATGAATGTTTCATCAAATCTAGTCATCGCTGCTGCACAGCACCCATGGCTAGATATGATAAAAAATACTTGGAAAATACTCTGTGGATTAGAAGTTAATAATAGTTTCTTGCATTTCGCAAGTATAGCAAGAAACTGTTGTCTTGACATTTTGGAATAACAGCAGAATTGGAAGGTCGGTTGTTTTTCATGGGTTAATGTGTAGGGGTGTATCACGTGATGTTTCTGTTGTGTCCAGTTCGAGTTAATTGGATAATTGAATCAGTTCTTGCGAGTCATCCGTTCATGACAGTTCAGTTTTCTGAAAACTGGGGAAGCCATGGCATCATTAGTGTGTTATGATATTTTGGTTCCACTGAATAAGGATCTATGTTTTCTGTGTTGTATGATTATATGTAACGGACGAGGTCTGAACTTCTGCCCCGGAGAAATGGTGATAGCCTGGCAGGATATTACATATCTGTCTTGTCTTTCAGTGCACGTTTCCCGAGTTTTTCACTTCTTCTTCTCAGAGTGTTTTACCTCTTGTTTTTCGTGAACGGCCATCATTTTGGGGATGGGGATCATCGGAAAAATGTCCATCTTGCAATAAAAGATCGTAACCAACTGATGATATACAAGAGTTGTTTATTTGTTACGGAATACTGTTCAGAGGAGTGCTTTCCAACAGTGTATCATAATAACAGTACATAGTCAGAGTTAATTTCCAAAGAATGATCTAGATTATTTTAAACCAATGATATGAGGCTTGGCCAAAAAACACTTGATGCCTTAAAAATTTCAGATTATATTATCTGAAAAATTATGTATCACATGATCTCACTCTTTTCTGAATATTAACCCTCTGCACACTGATGTAAAAATACCAAATTTCGAAGCAGAAATCTTTTTCCATAATACATCTAGTAATTTAACCAATTCAATCATGTTTGACAGAACTCATCAAACTCTGACAAACACAATTGAATTGGTTAAATTTCTTGTTGCATTATGGGAAAACATGCATGTAAAAACTGGGTTCTTATACAGAGGAAAAAGAGTTTATATCAATTTTTAAAAAATAGAAATTTATTTCATGTCAGAGAGTTTTACGGGTGGACAGGTAGGACTGGTTTTGGAACTCATCCAAGACATTCCAAGTAGAACTCACAAACCAAATTTGTTAAAAATTGGAAAACGTTTATTCAAGTTATCGTGCTGACACCATGACATGGATGAACAGACTCTTTCTATGTTCTGCCTCATAACTGAATGCTTTAAAATATCTATGTCATTGGGGACTATTAGTTTTTGAGCAGCTGTTCTGTCAAACAATACACTGTTTGTTACAACATAATTTGTGGCATGGTAGGAAGTTTTGTTTATTACTCCATTATAACATCTTTTATTGGGTTTTGAATAAAGTGAAAAACAGATTTTTTTAAATCATACCCATTTCATAGCGAAATTTGTGAAACATGTCCGTTCAAGTAGTCTAGACCAAGCCAAAGGCTCAGTCCTGACCTAATTTATTAAACTTGTTTCATAACCTTCATGAAAACTTGGGATTTAATTCAACATCCTCCTTTTATTTTTGAGGTTTAATAAAACTTTTGTGGTTAGCAACATTCTTATTTTCTCTTTCTCAAAATATAAGTTTATCATACTGAAAGAGTGGAGAAATATTTCAACTAAAGATAATACAAAGAATCAATTCTGGAGGCTGAAACAGTGATCATTTAAGAGGGTTAATGAAGCTTGAATATCTGGTAACTGTCCAAGTATAATATATATTTGCAATTCAATTTTAGTATGTATATATTTGGTAGCACAGTTTCTAGAATTTGGCCCTCTAAACATTCAGGGTCTTGGGGCCATGCCTTCATTATCCGCACTCGTGTTCAACTCATACATTTTCAAATATCAATAATATATAGATGTATATTTATGTATTCTAATTTCAGCATGTAGATATTTGGTAACACTGCTTATATTTTGTGTCCTCCAAATATTTCGAGGACAGCGGGACTATACCCCTAACAGCACTTTCACTAATCCAGCAATCAAGTAAATTTGATTAACTCTTGAGATCATCTGACTGAACTTTGTATGCTGTTGTCAAAATCTTCACTGCTGAAGTTTTACATCCATGCACAATAATCCCATACAAACAATTTGTCAGTATATTTAACACATTTGACTGAAGTGGACATTGTCTCCTGATTACTGTGTTGTTTCTTGTATTGCTCAAGAAAACGAAGACTTGGATTTCTTCTTTTTTTCTGCATTGAATAAATTTATTTGTGAACCATCTTCATCAGCCATTATGTCATTTTGATTCTCCTCATCATCTGGTGTCAATAATATCTGCATGCTTTCATTTTGAAACATGGTTTCATACATCGGGTTTGAGAATTTGGTATTCTGAAATGAGAAAAAAATTACCTGTGCATGACTTCTCACGTGTGAGAGAATTGCATTTTCTTTTCTCTTACTTAGCATTACCAGTGATATTGGAACCTGGGGCACATACCTTCTCCCAACTTTTCTCATGAGAGAGAGAGAGAGAGAGAGAGAGAGAGAGAGAGAGAGAGAGAGAGAGAGAGAGAGAGAGAGAGAGAGAGGAGAGAGAGAGAGCATTATCTTTAACAATCCATCATTACAATCTTACTGGAAATTAGCAGGAAGGGGGTGCAGAGACTCTTTACTCATAGGATTCATCCAAAGATTGTCTTTGTTGATTTGTCTCTACTAAGGACTTTATAATGTCGAGAAAAATGCACATTTTTGGCTCCCCATTTAACAAATTTCCTCATCAGGCAAAAACATAGTTACTAGTCCAAAATATAGCTTTGTGTCATGTATTCCTGCCATGCCACTAACGAAGATGGGCCACCACTGGTATATATGTTTGGCAGTGCCCCCCCCCTCCCCCCCCCCCCACCACCAATTTGAAATGCTTCCTACGTCCCTACTGTTTCCCACCTTTGTAGAGCAAACATTGGTTACATTATGCAAGGAAGTCAAATCAGCAAGCACATCATTTGTTGGCATGTGGTTCTCTCAAACATGATTTAAGTTTTAATTTGTGGAACATGCATTGGTTACATTTTGCAAGGAAGCAAAAGTAACAAACACAATCCTCAAACATGAATAAATTTAAATAACAAACACAGTTGTAAAAATGTGTGTATCTCAAACATGATTTAATTTTTAACCCTTTTTCTAAAATAATGGCTAAAATTAGAATTCATAAATTTTGTACAGTAATAAGTGCTTATGCATTGCACAAGAAGGAGTCACCACAGTTTCTGGGCAGGAGAAGTAAGCAGTGGCAACAGGAGGCTGAGGAAGGCCCTGGTCTAGAACTTTCACAGGGCGTGTGACACTTAATGCACTGGCTGACCATGGTGGTAGAAAATTTTGAAAATTCGTGCCAAATGAAGTAAAATCCTTCATTCTAGGAGTCTAATAAGAAGTGTATATATTACTAAAACGAATACCATATATTTTCCTTTTGATAATTGGCATTGCATCTGTTGCCTATATACTTACTGACAAATGGACAGTTAATTGATGGACAGTGTGATAATTGAATACACGAACAATTCATAATTATAATTATTTATTGATGGACAGATAGACATGAAGCATGTCAATAGAATAATAATTGTAAAAAAAACACGGAGTCAATGAGACTACATTCACAAGGGGCCGTTCTTCCCATAGGTGTGGGGTCACCCTGGCCCATTTCTCAATTTAATTTAATGAGGAAGGGAGGGAGGGTTTTATAAATATTTTCATTTTTATTTTTTTCTTGTGTATTATCAGCATGGACTGAGAAGCTTTCCGCAGTCTTTTC
Organism: Pictodentalium vernedei; assembly: GCA_031216915.1. NCBI lineage: Eukaryota > Metazoa > Mollusca > Scaphopoda > Dentaliida > Dentaliidae > Pictodentalium > Pictodentalium vernedei. The sequence goes on from CM062294.1 coordinate 387,260,483, forward strand.
GCATGCAAAATATAAAGTGCATAATTATACAAATTAACTCAATTAATTTTAACCCACAAGAGCCCAACTCTTTCTTTGGCACTTTTTACTGCAAAAGAACAGGTTCCCCAACATGCTGTCTCTGGGGAAACTTGCAAGTTACATTCTAAAGCCTTGGCAGTCCTTTCTAGGTAAGTCTTGGCTGCCTATATAGACAGCCAAGACTTACCTACAAAATCCATGGGATGCTGATTCTCTTTAGTTACGCTTTTCAGATTCAGTTACATACCCTGGTACATCAATCATAAAACGTAAAAAGTTTTGAGTCACCCAGCTTTATAGTAAAATTGGAAGACACCGAAAGCCAATAAAAACATCCAGTGAGGGGGTTCTATCTGTGAATCCAAACATTTTTTTTTTTTGGGGGGGGAGGGGGAGGGGGGGGAGGGGCCTTATAAGTCAAAAACATGGATGCATTTGGACAGGACTGGACTGATGGTTGGTGAGAAGATTTTTTATAGTTTTTACCTTACCCACAGTGTTAAAGCATTGGATCCCATAAAAAAATGAAAGTGTTAATGACACTGTAGCTCAACTTGATAAGACAATGACATGTACATGTATAGTATGTGACACAGCAATGACAAACATCTAGGTAATGACCTGATAACAAAGGTACATATAAAGTATTGTAAAGGTCTGTACATAAATACTGAGCGTTGCCTGTAACAAATGTATTTTAAGTAAAGTATTGTAAAGGTGGATGACAGTTAGATGCTAAACTAGAAAAAAATCTTTGAGTCCCAGAGTGGGTCTGACTGAACCCCAAAATATTTGTTCTCATAGCACAGTGATAACAAAGGCACCCCAAAACACACTCACTCCTGTCCCAAGGTGAAAACAAAGGTACCCAAGAAGTTTCGTGAAGATCAGTTCACAAATATGAGCTGTGTAGAAGTTGTGACAAAAAACTGATTGGACCTGATTTCGGTACAAAATGGCCACTGGCAGCCATCTTGAATTTTGGACCACGCCCAGAAACACTCGTTCTCGTCCCAAGGTGATAACAAAGGTACCCAAGAAGTTTTGTGAAGATCGGTTCATAAATACAGCCTCTAGCCCGAGCCGTATTGACATGTGCACTTACAGAATATAAGTAGCACTGAATAAATCAAAGTTCATCTAATTTGCATAATTTCTGCACGAGAAAAAAACCTGTATTATATGTGATGTATTCCATGTTACTAAACATTCATACAAAAATTTATTCAAATCAGAACTTTCATACAGAAGTTCTGTACAAAAGACTGATTGCACTAATTTTGGTACAAAATGGCTGCTGGTGGCCATCTTGAAATTCGGACCACACCCAAAAACACTCGTTCTCATCCCACGGTAATAACAAAGGTACCCATGAAGTTTCGTAAAGATCGGTTCATAAATACGGCATCTAGCCTGAGCCATATAGAAGTTGTGTACAAAAAACTGATTAGACCTAATTTCGATACAAAATGGCCACTGGCAGCCATCTTGAATTTTGGACCGCACCCAGAAACACTCGTTCTCGTCCCAAGGTGATAACAAAGGTACCCAAGACGTTTCGTGAAGATCGGTTCATAAATACAGACTCTAGCCCGAGCCGTATTGACATGTGTACTTACTGTGTGTAAGCAGCACTGAAAAAATCAAAGTTCATCTAATTTGCATAATTTCTGCACGAGAAAAAAACCCGTATTATATGTGATGTATCCCATGGTACTAAACATTCACACAAAAAATTATTCAAATCAGCGCTTTCATATGGAAGTTCTGTGCAAAAATCTGGTGGGGGGCACCAAATTTCGTACAAAATGGCTGCCATCGGCCATCTTGAATTTCGGACCGGACCCCAAAACACTCGTTCTCGTCCCACGGTGATAACAAAGGTACCCAAGAAGTTTCGTAAAGATCGGTTCATAAATACGGCATCTAGCCTGAGCCATATAGAAGTTGTGTACAAAAAACTGATTAGACCTAATTTCGATACAAAATGGCCACTGGCAGCCATCTTGAATTTTGGACCGCACCCAGAAACACTCGTTCTCGTCCCAAGGTGATAACAAAGGTACCCAAGACGTTTCGTGAAGATCGGTTCATAAATACAGACTCTAGCCCGAGCCGTATTGACATGTGTACTTACTGTGTGTAAGCAGCACTGAAAAAATCAAAGTTCATCTAATTTGCATAATTTCTGCACGAGAAAAAAACCCGTATTATATGTGATGTATCCCATGGTACTAAACATTCACACAAAAAATTATTCAAATCAGCGCTGTCATATGGAAGTTCTGTGCAAAAATCTGGTGGGGGGCACCAAATTTCGTACAAAATGGCTGCCATCGGCCATCTTGAATTTCGGACCGGACCCCAAAACACTCGTTCTCGTCCCACGGTGATAACAAAGGTACCCAAGAAGTTTCGTAAAGATCGGTTCATAAATACGGCCTCTAGCCCGAGCCGTATTGGCATTTGCACTTACAGTGCTGAAAGTAACACCAAAAAACATCAAAGTTAGTCTAATTTGCATAATGTACGCACGAGAAAAAAACCCGTATTATATGTGATGTAACCCATGGTACTAAACATTCATACAAAAAATTATTCAAATCAGAGCTTTCATATGGAAGTTCTGTACAAAAAACAGATTTCTGCATCGTCGGTACAAAATGGCAGCTGGCAGCCATCTTGAATTTCGGACCGCACCCAAAAACACTCGTTCTCGTCCCACAGTCATAACAAAGGTACCCAAGAAGTTTCGTAAAGATTGGTTCATAAATACGGCCTCTAGCCCGAGCCATAGCAGCTTGGCACTTACAGCTCTGAAAGTAACACTAAATAAATCAAAGTCAGTCTAATTTGCACAATTTACGCACTAGAAAAAAACCCGTATTATATGTGATGTATCCCATGGTACTAAACATTTATACAAAACTTTATTCAAATCAGAACTTTCATACAGAAGTTCTGTACAAAAAACTGATTTTTGCATCATCGGTACAAAATGGCCGCTGGCAGCCATCTTGAATTTTGGACCACACCTAAAAACACTCGTTCCCGTCCCAGGGTCATAACAAAGGTACACAAGAAGTTTCGTAAAGATCGGTTCATAAATACGACCTCTAGCCCGAGCCATAGCCAATTGTTGACGTACGGACAGATGGACAGACAGATGGACGGACGGACAGACAGACAGACGACGGACGACGGGCCATGACAATAGCTCAAATTTGACTTCGTCAAAGTTGAGCTAAAAATCAGAACTTGGCCTAAAAAGTTAAAAATGATAAAATCGTCCCTCAAGTGCAAGAAGAGCACCATCTGCAATACTAAAGCATTGCAGGTGGCACCTTCTTGTACTCAAGGGACGAAATACATGTTATCTTGCAGATTAAGAGACCTAAATCAGAAAACAAACCAATTATATGAACCTCTGATACAAAAATAAAGCACTGCCCGCCCACAAGCATGCATTTTTACCAAAAATCACCCAAGAAACAAAAGAACAATTTTGTGTGGCCTTTATTTGACCAGTTTGGTATGATTGATCATTTGACTTTTTTTTATCTGTTGATTTCATTTCTTAGTTACTAGATAGATAGATAATTCTTTATTCACGGTATGCAAAATAGTTTACAGTACAATTCACATAATCTTGTGTTACAGAAGTTAAAAAATTTATAGTAATTTATATATTTTTTATACTTACCAATGACCCAGACATAGCTGGTGCTAACTCTTAAAATATAGGGCCAAACACAAATTTTGCCCCCCAATCCCCAAAATTTGCATCTAAAACTAAAGAAAACATGTCCTGAGAGGCCCTCCACACTTCGCCCCTACTGCGCATGCGCAGTGTCAAGGACGTTCCGAAATTGGCGCCATTTATCATTCTAATAACCAGTGCCTGGTAAGCGCTATGTACTCAGCGGGGAGGCAAGAGTTCCCAACTCCTGGGAGGGCCATCCCCGTCTGGGTCATTGGTAAGTATAAAAAATATATAAATTACTATAAATTTTTTAACATTTTTATACTGTACCAATGACCCAGACATAGCTGAATAGTAAAAAGGCTGGAGGGCCAAGGACATAGAGCAAAATGGAATACGCTCAATAAAATAAAATAGAGTCATCCCCTGTAGGGAAAAGAAGTAATAGGCCTTACATGTATCTTTCTTATTTATGATAAATTAGAAAGATACAACACCTTCCAAAAATTGAGCTTCATACATCCATGTACTCTATTAATATCCAATAATCCTTAAACTAATAATTTTTAAAGTAAGCCAATAATAAAGTAAGTCTAGAGAATAGAGACTCTTATACTCCTAAAAGTGTGTGAGAATTGCATAATCATGTCCGTTGACATATGCAATATTCAAAAGCTATACTTTAAAAACTAAGACTTGAATGAATTTTATAAACTTAAACTTCTCACTAAACAACCATCCCAATAACAGCTCAGAATTACTAACTCCGGAGGAGGTATCCCCTTGTTTTCATAGTAAAAACAGGTGACCCAAGGGAACACCCTCCCCCCCCCCCCCCCTTTTTCTTGCCCTGGGTCAAATAGCCCAGAGCGAAGAGGGCAGCCGAACGGAGACACTGCCGAAACAGACAGCCTACCTAGCTATAGTAGCAACTGTTAAGTGAATGACATTCTGAGCAGTAGATAATAGACCTAACAATAGAGGCCTCCAGAAATGGACTCGATATTTCTGAGATAAAATTCATGAATGGATGGCTGAGCGCAATGAGCAGCCTTCAAAAATCTATAATAGCAACACTATTAATGTAAGCCCAAGAAGTAGAAGAACTCTTACTTCCTGAGCCGAAATCTTAAGTACAACTGCTAAGCCAATGATATACCATAAGCAGTACGCTAGTTAATGGAATCCATTAACAATAAAATGGAGCGTAACGTCCTTCTACTAGACATCAAAGACAGAAGAAGCTTACGCCCTTGTAATAAACAGATATCTGTTTATAAATACATAAACTGTACCCGGAAAGAGTAAAGGCCTATGCCCATACAAAGACGGAAGGACCTTAAAATAATAGGTTCCGGATAATAGGAGCCTAACTCTTATGCAACAATCCAACCTAAATAGTAACGGAAGTATTGATTCCGAAACTATGAAAGTGAAAATCATCCATCGATAGTGCATGAAACTCACTGACTCTACAGTAAAAGAGAAACCAACAGAATTACTGTCTAAAAGGTCAGAATTTGAAAACTACTGTTTCCAGAGGCTCAAATGATTACTTAGCTAAATAAGAACCTGAAGTTAAAATCCGTATAGGAATTTAATCTACAGATTCTAAGTCTATTTATCAAAAAGTTACTAACTGACTTAGATAAAGAGACAAAAGACTCAATTGTAAACTATCGTAGAGTGCATAGGTATGAGGTAACATAAACCTATAACCTAAATAACAACAGGCTGCAGTAGATCTTGTGAAACAAGTATACTAAAAAATAGCAATGAGTAGTATGGAGGGATCAACCATATGAACATAATGATCCCTACATCACGACGGAAGAGCCTCCACTTTAGTCGCATAGAATAGCGAAGAAGAGGATCTCCTATAGTAAGAAATCGCGTCCAAAGCTCGTCCAGTACAGTGCTTACAATGCAATACGGACCACACAACGGAATACATGAAGGTTGCGACCTTGCTGGTTGTGATAAAGATGACACGATTTACCCAGTGAAAAAAGATCCTCACATAGAGGAAGATTTCACGTTAAGATCCACAGTAGACAAGAGAGTAAATTACTCATGATCTCTGTGAAGATAGAGATGCTATCAACAGAAATGTATTGTGGTTGTTTATCTTAGCAATACCTGCTAAAAACAACAGCGCCGGAGGATACGCGTATCCTATCATTCCGTCCTATAGATCAATAGAGCGTTAACAGTATTAGCTCAGAGATCTGGACAAGCCAACACATACGTCTGCAATTGATTAGCAAGCTGTGTCATAAATAAAACATCATTGGGCGCTCCCATAGATAGCAAATCTGATTGAATACTTGTTTGTTGAGAGTCCATTCTGACAGCAACAAGCGACCCGTAAGAGAACGGGAGTGCGATAAAACAATCAGACGACCCAGAATATGACGGACCAAAACTGAACTTGGTGTACTATAACCAACAGACGGATTCTTTCCATTAAATTGAATAACGGAAACGAAAGAGTGCCTCCCTGGTTCCGGAGATACGCCACTACTGTCGCATTAAAGGACAGGAATTTGGGCATGCGTTTCTGAATAATGTTCATGCAATGACATAAAGCAAGCCTAAAAAACATTATTCCGCGGAAGTTAACTGATAGCTAAAAGACTGCGGAACCCAAAGACCCTGACACTTCGAATCCGTAGGGATCAGTATATATCCCAATCTGTTTGACTGGCAACCGTCATAACAGCCACACTCGGGTCCGGCAACTGCGGCGGCACTCTCTGAGTCAACCACCGAATGTTTGCCCCAGTCTGAATCTCTTGTAACACTAGATAGACAAGAGAATGTATAAATCAAGCAATTCATGGATTGCCGGAAAGTTGCCGTCGAAGAGAAGCTCCTCCGAGAATGAAGCGACTCTGAGAGAGATCTTAACCTACTATCCACGCGTGGATGTAGCTAGGGCTGCATCACGTCTAACCAACTCCAATCAGCCACTGAAGGGCGGAGTTATACGTGAACAAACTACTGCCCTCAAAAGAAATTACATTGAGAATAATATCCCGTAAATCTTTTCTTGAAGACGTAATGATAACGCCTCAGTAAGGCGGATTACGTATAATAAAGCGTCTAAGTTAAGTCTACTATACATAATGTCGTTCCCAACATTGAAATTGGAAAAGACATAAACGGTGAAAAAGAATATATGCAGTCTTTAATCACACCGTCTAGACGCATATGAACTCTCGGTATGCCCTGTTCTGCCAAAATAAACTATATGTAAAAAAGATAAAATGGCAGAAATGAGCCACGCGGACAAGAAACTAAACTATCATGCTTAGTAGCAGGCTTGTATATATATAAAAATATATAGCGTCGAAAAATAAAACACATGTTGTAATGACAATATTGGACTGCGTCGGTAAGTCAGGGACAAAGTCCCTGTACCGATCGAAAAAACCGAGTCCAATGACGCTATAAGTCTCTTATCCAAGATCGCAGCAATGAAGTCCGAAAAATAATCACTGGAAGAAATGCCAGAAGATATGAAAGGCATCTTCCGATACTACTAAAGGGAAAACTCGAAATCTTCGAATCCCTTTCGCCATCCTGTCGGACCCTATAAAGCGTTCGGTCGTCCGTAGCTTGATGCAACCGCGGACCGCACCGACCCAGCGCCGTCGGATAATTCCTGATTCGACCGAGAAACCGTCAATTGCTGGGATGCTGCGAAACAACTGTGCTAACTCGGATAGCACGTCCGTCACTGAGGCCTGAGGAGCAGCGGTCTAACGATGCATTGCCGCAGGAAGCTCCGAGATCGTTACCCCGTGCATACTTCCAATATGCGAGCGAACGGAGTGTATAGGCCTCGTGTCCCTTGGCTACCGGATGGCGCGACCTATTCGCTGTGGAATCACTGAATGCCGAAACTGATCGGATACTCGAGGTCACGTAGCCAATGTGCGGTCGTGTGCCCTGCTGTGAGGATGAGGAAGCATTAAAGACAGTCTCTCGGACTGTCAATATAACGGAGCGTCCCGAGCAACGGACATATGCTCCGAATGTAAAATATCTGAACCACAACATGCGGTCCCCTATGATGTTGGCTTCCTCCGATCTGTCCTCAATCTGCCATCACTGGGTGAGTACTAAAGTAATTAAAGTGCTCGCATCACCCAAATCTCCTTCCTAGACCGCAACGGACGAACCCGGCAGCCGAACCATTCGATGAATGTACGCCACACCGGGTGAGCTAGCGAATGTCACTCCGTAAGCGATAGACATATTCCATGAGCACTTATTGCCGCTAACTCTTCATTAACTATGACGACAGAGGCACACTTTTGAAAGACATCTCCATAACTCTTCGAACAAGAAACCAGAAATGCTTGGATAGCAAGCATAAAATAATAATATATATAGCGTCGTTCAATAATTCGAAAGTTTGTGTGACATTATTGGACTATGTCGGAACTGAGGGACGATGTCCCTGAACCGAACCAAAAATTTCTAAGTCCACCGACGCTATCAGTTTCTTATCCGACATCGCAGCATATGTTGTTCCGAAAGGGAAAGCTTGAAATCCACCGAATCCCTTTCGGTATCCCGTCGGACCGGATGAAACTTTCGGACGTCCGTACCCGCTTCCGCGGAGCGTCCCGACCCAGCATCGTCGGATAAAATATATGCGACAGATTCAGTTGATGCTGGGATGCTGCGATAAACTGTGCTATTAAGGAACGCACGTCCGTTCCCGAGGCCTGTGCAGTAGCGGACTTACGATGCATTGCCGCTGGAAGCTCCGTGTACGTTGACTCCCGCATACTTCCTATGCGAACGTCCGGAGTCTGCAGGCCTCGAGTCCCCGGCTACCGACCCAGCGCTGTCGGATAATTCTCGATCCGACACCGTTTCTGTCGGCTGCTGGGATGCTGCGATAAGCTGTGCTATGTGCACAAGAATGTCCGGCGTCGAGACCTGCGGAGGCGCAGTCTATCGCTGCTTCGCCGAGGGCAGCTCCGTATCAGATGGCTCCCGCATACTTTTCCTATGCGAACGTCCGGAGTCCATCGGTCTCGAATCCCTGGCTGCCGGATGGTGTGACCTGGTCGCCGAAGAATCCTTGATCGGCGAAGCTGGTAATATATCGGCGGTCACGCAGCCAAGGTGCGGTCGTGTGCGCTGACGAGAAGAGGAAGCCTTAGCAGTCTCAGCGGACTGCCTATACAACGGAGCGTCCCGAGTGATGGACGTATGCTCCGCTAACGACACATTTGTACCACAACATCTGGGGCCAGATGTTGTTGAACGAGAGAGGGGCCTCTCTCGCTTGCCGTCCGGATGGACCGGAACGAGCTATGAACCGGACTAAAAGGCTTCCTCCGTTCTCCCTCCGATCCGCCGTCACTGGGTGTGCATTAAGTTAATTTTATAGTGCTCGCATCACCCCAAAATTCCTTCTAGACCGCAACGGACGAACCCGGCTGCCGAACCATTCGGTGAATGGACGCTACACCGGGCGAGCTAGCGGACGTCAAAGGCCGTCGAACCTACTAGGGTCCTCTTAGGCAATTGGCGTATTACATGAGCACTTTTCCGCTAGCCCTTCATTAATTGTGACGACGGAGGCACACTGTTGGAAGACATCACAGATACATCACCCTAATCTTGATCGTCTGAAATAGAAATTGATACAGTAGAGTGACCCTGCGGGGAAAGGACCGGAGTGTCCAAATCCCCAACAACATACCGTGACATACGCTTCCCATATTGTCATCGAAATCATACGATACAGAACCGGAGTTAATGCGAGTACACTGACCACATATAGAATGATAATAAGGTCAGAGGAAGACTTCCTCTTAAAACAATTGATCAATATCCTTTCAATGTGAAAAGAAAACAAGTCCTGGTACTCGCACTAACCCCCGGCAATCAAAATACATAATAATAATATGATCTATTAATATAGAAAAAATAATTGAAATCAAAATATTTTGAAAAAATATTTTTTCAGAACAGCCCAAGTTTCTGAAAAGTAACGTTGAGCCCCAATGGATCCCAAGCCTAAGTGTGGACAAAAATTTTTAAAATATTTTAAACAATTTATTCAACACTTACGAACAATAATAATGTATCTAGTTATGATTGAAATAACATAAAGATATTATTATTTAGAAATCCCCCCCTCACACAGAGGGCTGTTGTAAATGTAAACAATGAGTGTAAAAACACTAAAATAAGACTCCAGGCACCCAGGCCCGAAATCAGTTACCAAAAATACACCATCTGATGCAAAACAGAGACTTCCAGGGAAGAAACTGCAGAACATCAGATGGTAGATGTAGAACACAACGCCTAACCACCCGTAGGTGAAGACGTAAACATGGGGAAAGAACAGAATTCATTCTGTTATTCAGCTAAACTCCCAAGAAATTTTTGTAATAATAATTACAGAAATTATGCCAAAAGCATGGGAGAATAGCAAGGGGGAACTTAAAGGACAGGGAGAGAGGAAAAACACTTGAAAAAACAGTGTAACTAAATAATCAGAATGACAACAAAATGGCTGCTGCCTTGAAAATAGGTAACTTAACATAATTTCATTAAAAAATTTTAAGTTACAGCCCTGATAATATTCTGTCACACATTCTTTTCCTCTCCTCCTTTTCTATCCTCCTTAGAATCACCATTTCACTAATATTTATGTGTCTGGCATCATTTAAACTGAGATTTAAAAGCACAAAGATCAGTCAGATGTTAACTGATGAAGGGCCAAACTTAGAATGATAAATGGCGCCAATTTCGGAACGTCCTTGACACTGCGCATGCGCAGTAGGGGCGAAGTGTGGAGGGCCTCTCAGGACATGTTTTCTTTAGTTTTAGATGCAAATTTTGGGGATTGGGGGGCAAAATTTGTGTTTGGCCCTATATTTTAAGAGTTAGCACCAGCTATGTCTGGGTCATTGGTACAGTATAAAAATATAGGCACACCATAGGGAATGACGTAGCCAGACTGGCTGTCTACCCGACATTCCCTTAAGAAATAACATTTTATTTGCAGTCTGACTATGAGAACAAACAGAAGTAGTAATAGCTCTTTCTTTCAAAGAAAGTGTATACAAGGCAGGGAGGAAATTATGTATTCAGGATCCATGTTTTACAGTATGTCCAGTGAGATATCCAACAGTTTTTCAAGGTAGATAAACCTAAATGCTAGCTCACTCCATTTCTAAGTACCCGTTATCGTTGCGAATAATCTTGGAGCTTCTGAAAGTTCTGACACACAGTTTACAGCATATTATAGCTATTAATTGGAAGACTAAATGGAGTGGGTGCTGACAACAAGTTATATACGAGACGAGGTATCCAGGAAAGATTCAATTCTTGACATTTATATTGTACGACAGGTTTCAGAGGAAGGTTAAATCAGGGGGTAATACCGAGAGCCAGCACCATGAGGCATAAGGCATAGACAGATGCATTTTCAAGAGTTGCATTCTTCATCTTTTAACCCTTTGCTCAAAAGGGCCCAACCGCATAGATGCCGAATTTCATGATTTGAAGCAGATTTTTCATCACCAGCATATAATAAAACAATACAAAATATTGACATCCTTGAAACCAGCTTATAGTGCTGGCCTCAATCATATCAACATTTGTATGGTGTTATTAGGAATGTGCCACAACATGCGAAACCAGGCAAGCCACACTTAGGCTAAAATTTTGCACGGTTTTGGTAGTTTTGTTAGGTAAATGATTAGTATAGTTGATTATACTGAGTAATTAGCTTTTTGGAAGATAAGAAAATTTGTTGTCTGGCAAATTACCAAGTCCTTAAAGATGCCGATTATCCATCTTAGCCTATTCAACATCCTGGCTAAGAAATATAATTAAGAGGAAAACAGCCGCAAAATCCCCCACAGCTTTGGCTCACGGGCTTTGTGGGTATGGCCAACACTGAGCAAGTTCAACTATCTTGGAGAATCAACTACACTTTATTTGAGATACCTGGTATATGGACTGCGCATGCTTATAAATAATATGGTTTGAAAGAAACTGGAATTTTTATTTTGGGTTAATATGTGCAGTCTGGACAATAAGGATTATTACAATAAACGTCACTTGAACATGACGAAAATATATTTGAGTTAGAGTCTTCTTGAAGATGTGTCTATTTCTTATATCCCGGATCAAGCTCTCAAGCGCGTTCCAGATTCTGGGGAATACATACAATGGGAGATTTTCTAGTGATTTGGTTTGAGTTTTTTCTACCTTTAAAAGACATGATTGCCTAATCGCCATCCCTGACGTGTGTATCAAGCCGCTGAATATATTGTTGAAGGATGTTGGTAGTGTACCATTGTGCCAGTCTAAAACAAATAAGCACGCATGAGGTTTGTACAAGTCCTCAACTTTAAGTATTTTGTCTTTTTTAAAAAGGGGTTCATTGTGAGGATCGTATCATTTGTTATTATGTGCACCAAACGTTTTTGCATAATCCCAAGTCTTTTGACTGCCTTAGACCGACCCCAAATCTGGATACCATATGTCAAGTGGCTGTGAATTAATGCATAATAAAGGGTTTTCATGGCATCGTGGGGAAGAATGTGTTTAACTTTGTTCAGGCTACAGTTAGCACAGGGTATTTTAAGGTAGATCTGTGATGTGTGGGCATTGTAGGACAAGTTATCGTCGATATTTATTCCGAGAAATTTCAATGATTTTTCAGGCTTGGAGGACCCCACCCTGGTAATGGGTTGGTTATTAATAAAAATGTCATCTTGCAGATTACTAACCAGGTTGCATTTATTACTTGGGTTTATTAAAATACTTTTTGTTTTGTTAGTATTTAACTTTAATTGGTTGCTAAAACACCACTCAAATAGTTTTTGAAGTTCTTCGTTGAGGTACCAGATCTGTCGAGTAATGTCAGATCCGGAGTCATGTACTGTTATTATGAATATTAGGTCAAACATCATTTAATATTTCCAATAAAATATCTTTTACATGGTTATTTTTTTTAATTTTTGAATTCTGCACGAAATTGACATAATTTCTAATTCTTCACAAGCAACTTCAGAGTCACTTTTTATTGAAGACAAGTGAATTTTGCTGAACCAAGGTGATTTCTTTGTCTAAGTCACCTGGTCTGAAACATGCAATCCGAATTAAACTACCGTAACCATTAACTCTATTGTTTTATCTTACACACACACTTAAGAATTAAAGAAGGGTATCAACACTTCACGCAGTTCAGAACTAAAGAAGGAAGATTTTCAAAGCTTTATTCAATAACAAAAGCAATCAAATACCTCAGTTTGTACACATGTTGAGGTCGCAGTTTGTGGTAATTCTAAATAAGTCAATACAACAAACTGATTTATTGTAAAAAAATTAAGTGCACTCAGAAATCAGGTGCATTATACTCAACTGAAAAAGAATCTCCATTGACAAAGACATTGTTTTTAACCCTTTACCTCTGCATGCGTAATTTACAAATTAAGCAGTTTTTAAAAATATTTCAACAAAACCACATTCTGTGACCCCCTCATTGGAACGAGCTTGATAAACCCCTTCCAATTAGGGGTCACATGATATGGTTTGTTGGAATTTTTTTTTAAATTTAAAAAAAAACAATAATTAAAATAATTTTTTTTTAATATCATGTGCATTGGGTAAAGGGTTAATTCATTGACTATTTTCCCTTCAGTGATCACTTCAATCATGACAACAGTGCCGTGTTTTGCACAACAAAATATTTTCTTCTTTAAATTGTTTTGGGGGTTATCACAAGATAAATTGGTCATTACCATTATGAGGGGGTCCAAGATGGTATATAGAAGTCTGAACCTGGCTTTCGGGCCTTACAATGACTCGCCTTTCAGACCAGACATGTTAAGTTTAAAAAACTCAAAATAGTGAGATTTTTACGAGGCAGAGCTTGTTTTTCCATACAAGACAAAAACTGTAATTTTCCTTCCCCACCCGATCCATTACTTTTAAAATACGTGCTCAAAAAAGAAAAAAAGAAAAAGAAATTAAATATTGGCAATGTTGTGGGAATATATGCACAATTTCATCTAACTGAAAATAATGAAAGTGTCAATGACACTGTAGCTTTACTTGTGTGTTGTGTTTGATGAAAAGGATAATGTTCAATGTTTATGAAAGGATTATGAAATAAGACAAGAATTGCGATAATTGGGAATATGTTAATTTCTGTTCCCTGTATGCTATGTTTTTAATAAAAACTAGAGGCTCTACAGAGCCTGTAATCGCTCACCTGGAAATACATTTAACAAGAGGCCCCAAGGAGCCTTAATCGCTCACCGGCCAAAGTGGTTCAAAGAAGTATTTGGGGGTCACATTCAGTTAGACATGGTTCATCAAAACTACAAAGGAATGAAGTAATGAGAGACAAATTTTATAGAACTAGGGCCATGGCTTAAACAAATTTGAATCTTACCCCCTAAGGATGTTGCATACCAAATATCAAAACATTCATCTGCTGGATCTGAAGAAGAAGATTTTTAAAGAAAATTCTTCATTTTGAACTAAGTTATCATTCGGGCTCCCACAGTTGAGCCCAAATATGAACCCAGGGACTTGGCTTGAACAAACTTGAATCTCACCCCCAAGGACCAACGATGCTGCATGTCAACTATCAAAACATTCTGACTGCTGAATCTGAAAAAGATTTTTAAAGAAAAATTCCTCACATTGACTAAGTTATAATTCGGGCTCCCACAGAGGAGCCCAAATATAGACACAAGGACTTGGCTTTAACAAACTCGAAACTCACCCTCCTAAGAATGCTACACACCACATATTTTCTACTAAGTTATCATTCAGGCTCCCACAGTGAGCCCAAATATGGACCTAGGGACATGGCTTGAACAAACTTGAATCTCACCCCCTAAGGATGCTGCATACCAAATATCAAAACATTCCGACTGCTGGACCTGAAGAAGAAGATTTTTAAAGAAAATTCCTCATTTTGAACTTAGTTATAATTCGGGCTACCACAGTGAGACCAAATATGAACCCAGGGACTTGGCTTGAACAAACTTGAATCTCACCCCCCTAAGCATGCTGCATACCCAATATCAAAAGATTCTGCCTGCTGGATCTCGAGAAGAAGATTTTTAAATAAATTTGCCTGAAATGCACTAAGTTCAAATTGGGCTCCTATACTGAGCCCAAATATGAACCCAGGGGGCCGATTTGAACAAACTTGAATCAGATCCACCCCACAATATTGCATACCAAATATCAAAAGATTCTGCCTGCTGAATCTGGAGAAGATGATTTTTTAAGAAATTTGCCTGAAATGCATTAAGTTCGAATTCGAGCTTTTATAGTGAGCCCAAATATGAATCCAGGGGGCCGATTTGAACAGACTTGAATCAGATCCACCCCACAATGTTGCATACTAAATATCAAAAGATTCTGCCTGCTGGATCTTGAGAAGATGATTTTTTAAGAAATTTGCCTGAAATGCACGAAGTTCGAATTTGGGCTTCTATACTAAGCCCAAATATGAATCCAGGGGGCCAATTTGAACAAACTTGAATCAGATCCACCCCACAATGTTGCATACCAAATATCAAAAGATTCTGCCTGCTGGATCTTGAGAAGAAGATTTTTTAAGAAATTTGCCTGAAATGCACTAAGTTTGAATTTGGGCTTCGATACTGAGCCCAAATATGAATCCAGGGGGCTGATTTGAACAAACTTGAATCAGATCCACCCCACAATGTTGCATACCAAATATAAAAAGATTCTGCCTGCTGGATCTGGAGAAGAAGATTTTTTAAGAAATTTGCCTGAAATGCACTAAGTTCGAATTCGGGCTTCTATACTGAGCACAAATGTGAATCCAAGGGGCCGATTTGAACAAACTTGAATCAGATCTACCCCACAATGTTTCATACCAAATATCAAAAGATTCTGTCTGCGGGATCTGGAGAAGAAGATTTTTTAAGAAATTTGCCTGAAATGCACTAAGTTCGAATTTGGGCTTCTATAGTGAGCCGAAATATGAATCCAGGGGGCCGGTTTGAACAAACTTGAATCAGACCCATACCAAGATGCTGCATACCAAATATTAAAAGATTCTGCCCACTGGTTCTGGAGAAGAAGATTTTTTAATAATTTTTCTATAATTCATATGGTGCTATCAGAGTTATGCCCCATACAGAGCCCCCAAGGGACGTGGCCATTTCATTTGAACAAACATGAATTGCCATATAGTAATGAACATCCACTTGAGGTTTCGTGAAAATCGGACCAGTGGTTTCAGAGGAGAAGTCGTTTGAAACATGTTCACGACGACAGACGACGGACGGCAAGTGATACGTTGAGCTCCCTTCAGTGAGCTAAAAATGTGATTTCCCATAGGCTTTCCATGGTAACTATGAGCTGCAATTGTGGCCATGTTTGCAACATTACATCAAAATTACATGAGGATCATTGGTAGGTGTCCCAGTCATCAATCACGTGAAGTTTCAAAACATCTGAATCCATCAAACAGAATCATAGAATGTATCTGGTGGCCATATTTTCCAGCCAATGGGAACAAAAAGAGGATCGTTTGTAGAGGGCCTCCTATTGACCATTCTTGCCAAGTTTTGGTTCACGTCAGCTCAATAGTTCCAGAGAGAAGATGAAAATGTGATTTTTGCTAAATGATCAACATTAAAATGAGGAATGTTGGTGGAGGGTGTCCCAGTTATCAACCATGCAAAGTTTCAAAACATTTGGCCCTGTGGTTTCAGAGGAGAAGAGTTTTCAAAATTGACCAATCAGAATCAAAGAATGCTTCTGTCGGCCACGTTTTTGCACCCAACAGGAATAAAATGAGTAACAGTTGTAGAGAACCTCTCATAGACAATGCCTGCCAAGTCTGGTTCACATTGGCTCAGTACTTTCAGTGAAGATGATGAAAATGTGATTTCCTATAGGGTTTCTATAGTAACTATAAGCCACAACTGCAGCCATAATTGCAACCCGATGAAGATTAAAATAAGGATCATTGGTAGAGGGGGTTACAGTCATCAGTCGCATTTTCAAACCATTTGGCCTTGTAGTTTCAAAGAAGATTTTCTTGAAAATGCACACATTTATGAATTTTTTTTTCAACAAAAAAAATCAGTAAAAAAGGGTTAAAATATTTTGAAAATAACAGTTTTTTCAGACAGTATTCTCTTTCAAAATAGCTTTTGGACAGGTAAAGGGTTACAGGAATCTTAAAAGATATACAATAATTACTGTCATCTGAGCTGACATGATTGCAAGATAATAAAGAGAATTTACAATGTAACCTAGAAAACAATTTGTCAACATGTGTCCAACATAATTAGATTACAGCTGAAGATATCAACCTACAGTTGCACTTGTTTTACAGTACAAGTCACAATAAGTTGTGTAGGATAATCCTATAAACTATGTATCTTTTCTCTTCCTACACTGATAAGACCAGAAGCTGGCATCATTTTCTGGAAAGCTCTCACTGATAGCTTTTCCAGAACAAGAATTGTGATAATTGGAAATATGTTCATTTCTGTTCCCTGTATGCTATGTTTTTGATAAAAATAATATGAGGTGTACACTGTACTAAAGAGCTGAGGGGTGGGTTAATATGACCTCACAGTTAATGTATGTGGTCCTGACAGTTAACGCATATCAACAAAAGTTACCAAGTTACAGTGAAATTATTCCAAACGAGTCATCCTATCAAGTTACATTGCTCGGGCAGCCATCATGGTTGAATGATCACAACCAAAAGGGGACATTCTCATCTGGGCATCATCTGGAGTGAACCTACAAAGTTACAATGAAATCCCTTAATAAATATGACCTGTAGACTATGCTAAAGATATTCGGGTTTCAGGCACCTGTAGCCATTATAGTTGACCAATCACGACCAAAAGGGGATGTCATCATCTAGGCATTATATGGAGTCAACCTATCAAGTTACAATGAAATCCTTACATAAATACGACCTATAGACTATGCTAAAGGTTTTTGGGCTCGTGCAGCCATCAAGGCTGAATGATCGCGACCAAAAGGGGACGTTCTCATCTAGACATCATTTGGAGTCATCCTACCAAGCTACAATGAAATCCCTTCATAATTATGACCTGTAGACAGTTCTAAAGGTTTTTGGGCTTCGGGCCCCTGTAGCTGTCACAGTTGCCCAATTGTGTCCAAAAGGGTACGTTCTCATCTAGACATTATATAAAGTCAAACCTACCAAGTTACAATGAAATCCCTTCATGAATATGAACTGAAGACTGTGCTAAAGGCTTTTGGGCTTTGGGCTCGGGCAGCCACCATGGCTGAATGATCGCACCCAAAAGGGGACATTCTCATCTGGGCATCATCTGGAGTGATCCTACGAAGTTACGATGAAATCCCTTCATAAATATGACCTGCAGACTGTGCTCAAGATTTTCGGGACTTCGGGTACCTGTAGCCATCACAGTTGATCAATCACAACCAAAAGGGGATGTCATCATCTAGGCATTATTTGGAGTCAACCTAACAAGTTACAATGAAATCCTTCCATAAATACAACCTTTTGCCTATGCTAAAGATTTTTGGGCTTAGGCACCCATCAAGGCTGAATGATCACGATCAAAATGGGGCATTCTCATCTAGACATCCTACCAAGCTACAATGAAATCCCTTCAAAATTATGACCTGCAGACTGTTCTAAAAGTTTTTGGGCTCGGGCCCCTGTAGCCGTCACAGTTGCCCAATCATGTCCAAAAGGGGACGTTCTCATCTAGACATTATATGAAGTCAACCTACCAAGTTACAATGAAATCCCTTCATAAATATGACCTGTAGACTGTGCTAAAGGTTTTTGGGCTCGGGCAGCCATCAAGGCTGAATGATCGCGATCAAAATGGGATGTTCTCATCTAGACATTATTTGGAGTCATCCTACCAAGTTACAATGAAATCCCTTCATAAATATGACCTGCAGACTGTGCTAAAGGTTTTCGGGTTTCGGGCTTGAGCAGCCATCACGGTTGATAGATCATGCTCGAAAGGGGACGTTCTCATCTAGGCATTATACAGAGGCATCCTACCAAGTTACAATGAAATCCCTTCATAAATACAACCTGTTTACTGTGCTAATGGTTTTCGGGTTTTGGGCTCGGGCAGCCATACCGGTTGCCCGAACGCGACCAAAAGCGGACGTTCTCATCTAGACATGACCCCAAACCTGCATATGAAGTTTCGTGACGATCAGACAAGAACTGCGGGGTGTAGCCCGTGCTTAAAGAAAATGTGAACAGACTCGCAGACTAATAGACTCACAGACAAACAGACTTCCGCACGCGTGATGGCAATAGCTTATCTTGACTATGTCAAGTTAAGCTAAAAATTAGGCTAGAAAAAAGTTGCTTAAAATAAATTCAAAACAATCCCCTCACACAATCACTCCACTCTCCCCACCCAACTCAAGTCAGAATGAAAGTGTCAATGACACTGTAGCTTAACTTGTGTGTTGTGTTTGATTAAAAGGATAATGTTCAATGTTTATGAAAGGATTATGAAATAAGACAAGAATTGTGATAATTGGGAATATGTTCATTTCTGTTCCATGTATGCTATGTTTTTGATAAAAATAATATGAAGTGTACACTGTACTGAAGAGCTGAGGGGTGGGTTAATATGACCTCACAGTTAATGTATGTGGCCCTCACAGTTAATGTATATCAACGAAAGTTACCAAGTTACAGTGAAATTATTCCAAAACGAGTCATCCTATCAAGTTACATTGAAATCCCTTCATAAATATGGCCTGTAGACTGTGCTAAAGGTTTTCGGGCTTCAGGCCTCTGTAGCCGTCAGTTTCCCAATTGCATCCAAAGGGGACGTTCTCATCTAGACATTATATGAAGTCAACCTACCACCTTACAATGAAATCCCTCCATAAATATGAACTGAAGACTGTGCTAAAGGTTTTGGGGATTTGGGCTCGGGCATGGTTGAATGACCGCAACCAAAAGGGGACATTCTCATTTGGGCATCCTATGAAGTTACAATGAAATCCCTTCATAAATATGACTTGTTGACTGTGTTCAAGATTTTGGGGCTTCGGGCACCTGTAGCAATCACAGCTGACCAATCACGACCAAAAGGGGATGTCATCATCTAGTCAACCTAACAAGTTACAATGAAATCTTTCCATAAATACGACCTATAGACTATGCTAAAGGTTTTTGGGCTCTGGCAGCCATCTAGGCTGAATGATCGCAACCAAAAGGGGATGTTCTCATCTAAACATTAGTTGGAGTCATCCTACCAAGCTACAATGAAATCCCTTCATAATTATGACCTGTAGACTGTTCTAAAGGTTTTCGGGCTTCAGGCCCCTGTAGCTGTCACTGTTGCCCAATCGTGTCCAAAAAGGGACGTTCTTATCTAGACATTATATGTCAAGTCAAACCTACCAAGTTACAATGAAATCCCTTCATAAATATGACCTGTAGACTGTGCTAAAGGTATTCGGGCTTCGGGCTCAGGCAGCCATAATGGTTGAATGATCGCAACCAAAGAGGACATTCTCATCTAGACATCATCTGGAGTGATCCTACAAAGTTACAATGAAATCCCTTCATAAATATGACCTGTAGACTGTGCTCAAGATTTTCGGGCACCTGTAGCCATCACAGTTGACCAATCCCGACCGAAAGGGGAGGTCATAATCTAGGCATTATATGGAGTCAACCTAACAAGTTACGATGAAATCCTCCCATAAATAAAACCTATAGACTATGCTAAAGGTCTTTGGGCTTGGGCAGCCATAAAGGCTGAATGATCGCGACCAAAAGGGGATGTTCTCATCTAGACATTATTTGGAGTCATCCTACCAAGCTACAATGAAATCCCTTCCTAATTATGACCTGTAGACTGTTCTAAAGGTTTTCAGGCTTCGGGCCCCTGCAGCAGTCACAGTTGCTCAATCGTGTCCAAAAGGGGATGTTCTCATCTAGACATTATATGAAGTCAACTTACCAAGTTACAATGAAATCCCTTCATAAATATGACCTGTAGACTGTGTTAAAGGTTTTCGGGCTTCAGGCTTGGGCAGCCACCATGGCTGAATGATCGCAACCAAAGGGGACAATCTCATCTGGGCATCATCTGGAGTGATCCTACGAAGTTACACTGAAATCCCTTTATAAATATGACCTGTAGACAGTGCTCAAGGTTTTCGGGCACCTGTAGCCATAATAGTTGACCAATCACGACCAAAAAGGGGTGTCATCATCTAGGCATTATATGGAGTCAACCTAACAGGTTACAATGAAATCCTTTCATAAATATGACCTTTTGCCTATGCTAAAGGTTTTTGGGCTTGGGCACCCGTCAAGGCTGAATGATCGCGATCAAAATGGGACATTCTCATCTAGACATTATTTGGAGTCATCCTACCAAGTTACAACGAAATCCCTTCATAAATATGACATGTAGACTGTGCTAAAGGTTTTCGGGCTACGGGCCCCTGTAGCTGTCACAGTTGCCCAATCAGGACCAAAAGGGGACTTTCTCATCTAGACATTATATGAAGTCAACCCACCAAGTTACAATGAAATTCCTCAATAAATATGACCTGTAGACTATGCTAAAGGTTTTCGGGTTTTAGGCTCGGACAGTCGTCACGGTTGGCAGATCACACCCAAATGGGGAAATTCTCATCTAGACATCATAAGGAGTCATCCTACCAAGTTACAATGAAATCCCTCCATATTAAACATGACCTGCAGATTGTGCTAAAAGTTTTTGGGTTTCGAGCTTGGGCGGCCATCACGGTTGACAGATCATGCACAAAATGGGACGTTCTCATCTAGGCATTATACAGAGGCATCCTACCAAGTTACAATGAAATCCCTTCATAAATACGACCTGTAGACTGTGCTAATGGTTTTGGGGTTTTGGGCTCGGGCAGCCATACCGGTTGACCGATCGTGACCAAAAGGGGACGTTCTCATCTAGACATGATCCCAAACCTGCATATGAAATTTTGTGACGATCAGACAAGAACAGCGGGGTGTAGCCCGTGCTAAAGGGAAATGTGAACAGACTCACAGACTAACAGACTTCCGCATGCGTGATGGCAATAGCTTATCTTTACTATGTCAAGTTAAGCTAAAAATGAGGGGAAAAACTGAAACATGAGCAGTTTCAGCCAATGGATCACAGTGATCAGGAAATATACACTGGGCAAAAAATCGTCTTTTGACCTGTCAAACACTGAAAATCAAGTCAGTGGGATCCAGTGGAGGAGCCATGGGGTTTCTAGGGAAACCAGAAGCCTATCCCCACACCCCCATTCCACCAGTTGGCTCCACCCACCACCAAATTTGAAAATATTGTTTTTATTTCCTTTCCTAAATACAAGTACATCACCCTCAATTCTACCCCCACCTCCCACTCTTCACTAGCATGCCCCCCCCCCCCCTCCCCAGGATTTCAGACCATGGCTCCACCACTGGTGGGATCTTCCTTGTTCTGTCAGACAGATTTGGGGCTTTGTCAAGATACAAAAATTTACAAGAAAAGCTACATTTTAACAAAAGTCATCATTTCCTAATTTTCTGAGGAGTCACTAAGCTCTTGCCATGGTTTTGAGGGATAGTATGCATTGATGTGTTTACTTCGTTAATTAGACATCCCCGGTTTCTTTATAGTTCCCACTTCAAATGCCAGTGAAATAGAAGAAACAAAACACAAATCATATTTCTTGTGATTTTGTTAACTTTTATTGAAGTAAGTTGTGATATCTGAATCACTTTTGATGGTTACTCACTCCAACGTTTTCACCAATATCTCTCCTAACTTCGACTGCAGAGGTTCATTTTTTACAGAATTTTTTTTCTCAGTTTATCAGAGTTTATTCAGTTATTCTTTCACACATTTTCACGTTCCACTCAGATTATTTATAGTACTTAGTAAAACTGAAAACTCGAGATTAAAGTTTGAAAAACAAAACAGGGATATCTCAAAATCATGAGAATTTGTCCCCCTATCATGAGGTTGGGAGATGGCATAAAAAATTGGGAGCCTCCTGCCAAAATTGTGAAACTTAACATGTCTGTTTCAGACCTGTTGATATATCGTTCCCTGAGTTCCAATGTGTTCTATGTGCCAGTAGGCACATAGAACACATTGGAACTCAGGGGACGATATGCCTAGAGACAAAGTCACAACTTTTATATACTATATCAGAGCCCCCACCCCAGTGGTAATAACCTATCTTTATAACAAGGAACAATAACTCAGTTAGTATTTTAAGCAGTTGTATTTGTTCTACCAAAGAATCTGTTCCCCCATGATAACTAACAAAGAAGTATGCCAAAATAAATTATTTTGAATCCAAGCAGTAGTGGTTGTGCTAAAGCCCAAAGTATGTTGGGCATGTTTGAGATGAATGTACGAATGTATAACATGTGCAGCTGTTTATTATATACCCCCTCAGAAGGGTGGGGGGATAACAATGTAGAATAAATGAAAGTGTCAATGACACTGTAGCTTAACTTGTGTGTTGTGTTTGATGAAAAGGATAATGTTCAATGTTTATGAAAGGATTATGAAATAAGACAAGAATTGTGATAATTGGGAATATGTTCATTTCTGTTCCCTGTATGCTATGTTTATGATAAAAATAATATGAGGTGTACACTGTACTAAAGATCTGAGGGGTGGGTTAATATGACCTCACAGTTAATATATGTGGCCCTCACAGTTAACATATATCAACAAAATTACAATGAAATTATTCCAAAATGAGTCATCCTATCAAGTTACATTAAAATCCCTTCATAAATATGGCCTGTAGACTGTGCTAAAGGTTTTCGGGCTTCGGGCCCCTGTAGCCATCAGTTTCCCAATTGCGTCCAAAGGGGACGTTCTCATCTAGACATTATATGAAGTCAACCTACCAAGTTACAATGAAATCCCTCCATAAATACGACCTGTAGACTGTGCTAAAGGTTTTCGGGCTTCAGGCACCTGTAGACATCACAGTTGACCAACCACGACCAAAAGGGGATGTCATCATCTAGGCATTATATGGAGTCAATCTAACAAGTTACAATGAAATCCTTCCATAAATACGACCTACAGACATGCTAAAGGTTTTTGGGCTCGGGCAGCCATCAAGGCTGAATGATCGTGACCAAAAGGGGACGTTCTCATCTGGACACTATTTGGAGTCATCCTACCAAGCTACAATAAAATCCCTTCATAATTATGACCTGTAGACTGTTCTAAAGGTTTTTGGGCTTTGGGCCCCTGAAGCCGTCACAGTTGCCCACTCGTGTCCAAAAGGGGACGTTCTCATCTAGACATTATATGAAGTCAACCTACCAAGTTACAATGAAATCCCTTCATAAATATGACCTTAGACTGTGCTAAAGGTTTTCGAGCTTCGGGCTCGGGCAGCCATCATGGTTGAATGATCGCAACCAAAGGGGACAATCTCATCTGGGCATCATCTGGAGTGATCCTGCGAAGTTACAATGAAATCCCTTCATAAATATGACCTGTAGACTGTGTTCAAGGTTTTCGGGCTTCGGGCACCAGTAGCCATCACAGTTGACCAATCACGACCAAAAGGGGATGTCATCATCTAGGCATTATATGGAGTCAACCTAACAATGTTACAATGAAATCCTTCTATAAATATAACCTTTTGCCTATGCTAAAGGTTTTTGGGCTCGGGCACCCATCAAGGCTGAATAATCACGGTCAAAATGGGACGTTCTCATCTTGACCTTATTTGGAGTCAACCTACCAAGTTACAATGAAATCCCTTCATAAATATGACCTGCAGACAGTGCTAAAGGTTTTTGGGCTTCGGGCACCTTTAGCCGTCAAAGTTGCCCAAACATGTCCAAAAGGGGACGTTCTCATCTAGGTATTATATGAAGTCAACCTACCAAGTTACAATGAAATCCCTTCACAAATATGACTTGTAGACTGTGCATAAGGTTTTCGGGCTTCGGGTTCGGGCAGCCATCATGGTTGAATAATCGCAACCAAAGGGGACAATCTCATCTGGGCATCATCTGGAATGATCCTATGAAGTTACAATGAAATCCCTTCATAAATATGGCTTGTAGACTGTGCTCAAGGTTTTTGGGCTTCGGGCACTTGTAGCCAACACAGCTGACCAATTACGACCAAATGGGGATGTCATCATCTAGGCATTATATGGAGTCAACCTAATAGGTTACAATGAAATCCTTCCATAAATATGACCTTTTACCTATGCTAAAGGTTTTTGGGCTCGGGCACCCATCAAGGCTGAATGATCGCGATCAAAAGGGGACGTTCTCATCTAGACATTATTTGGAGTCATCCTACCAAGTTACAATGAAATCCCCTCATAAATATGACCTGTAGACTGTGCTAAAGGTTTTCGGGCTTCGGGCACCTTTAGCCATCACAGTTGCCCAATCATTTCCAAAAGGGGACGTTCTCATCTAGACATTATATGAAGTTAACCAACCAAGTTACAATGGAATCCCTTCATAAATATGACCTGTAGACTGTGCTAAAAGTTTTCGGGCTTCGGGCTCGGGCAGCCATCATGGGTGAATGATCGCACGTTCTCATCTAGACATTATATGAAGTTAACCTACCAAGTTACAATGAAATCCCTTCATAAATATGACCTGTAGACTGTGCTAAAGGTTTTCGGGCTTCGGGCTCGGGCAGCCATCATGGGTGAATGATCGCAACCATAGGGGACAATCTCATCTGAGCATCATCTGGAGTGATCCTAAGAAGTTACAATGAAATCCCTTCATAAATATGACCTGTAGACTGTGCTCAAGGTTTTCGGGCTTCGGGCACTTGTAGCCATCACAACTGACCAATCACGACTGAACGGGGATGTCATCATCTAGGCATTATATGGAGTCAACCTAACAGGCTACAATGAAATCCTTCCATAAATATGACCTTTCCCTATGCTAAAGGTTTTTGGGCTCGGGCACCCATCAAGGCTGCATGATCGCGATCAAAATGGGACGTTCTCATCTAGACATTATTTGGAGTCATCCTGCCAAGTTACAATGAAATCGTTTCATAAATATGACCTCTAGACTGTGCTAAAGGTTTTCGGGCTTCGGGCTCCTGTAGCCATCACAGTTGCCCAATCACGTCCAAAGGGGGACTTTCTCATCTAGACATTGTATGAAGTCAACCCACCAAGTTACAAAGAAATTCCTTAATAAATATGACCTGTAGACTGTACTAAAGGTTTTCGGGTTTTGGGCTCGGGCAGTCGTCACGGTTGGCAGATCATGCCCAAATGGGGAAATTCGCATCTAGACATCATAAGGAGTCATCCTACCAAGTTACAATGAAATCCCTCCACATTAAACATGACCTGCAGACTGTGCTAAAAGTTTTTGGGTTTCGGGCTTGGGCAGTCATCACGGTTGATAGATCATGCCCAAAAGAGGACGTTCTCATCTAGGCACTATACAGAGGCATCCTACCAAGTTACAATGAAATCCCTTCATAAATACGACCTGTAGACTGAGCTAATGGTTTTCGGGTTTTGGGCTTGGGCAGCCATACCGGTTGCCCAATCGTGACCAAAAGGGGACGTTCTCATCTAGACATGATCCCAAACCTGCATATGAAATTTCGTGACGATCAGACAAGAACTGCGGGGTGTAGCCCGTGCTAAAGGAAAATGTGAACAGACGTCACAGACTAACAGACTTCCGCACGCGTGATGGCAATAGCTTATCTTGACTATGTCAAGTTAAGCTAAAAATGTTACAAAAGACTGACAAAAACCTCACCTTATCATGCCCAGAGAATCCATCACCCAATGGTTGCATGGCTTCATCGTCCGGATCTCCAGGCATATATATTGGGTTCTCCACTTGTAAGTTGGTACTCTCATCCATTCTTCTGTGTTGGTATTGAGATAAGCTGAAAGTAAAGTGATGCCAAAAATGATAATAATTTCAAACACATTGCCAATTCTTTATATTGTAATGAAAATGTATTCACCCCAATGCTGATTCACGAGAACAGTAGATCAGAAAAAAAATTATCATTCAAGACGTGAATATGATTATCATTGTGACCTGGGAATTTTGGCAGGAGGTACAGAAAATAAAAGAGGGCAGATGTATATTGGTGGGCTTATTTTCGAGAGGTCAACCCTGCATGGGAATTTGGATACATGCTGACACGAAGTTAGGTGAGTCAGTCAACCCATAACACTGATGCATTAACCCTTTACATATCAGCTGCATATGCCAGCACACGGTTCCTGCTGGCAAGGACTTATAAAATTCAAGGTGATTTGAGGCTGTTTGGCGATGTATTTTTAACATTTTTCAAAGTCCTACAATAGCAGGATTTAATGATTTTCAAGGCCCTGCATTCAGGGTGTCCGGTCATTGCTCCTCTCCTCCCACTTCCCTACAAGGGAAGTAGAAAGAGGGGGTAAGGACAGGAGGTTCTAGTTAGGACAATGCCTTCACAAACTCTGTAATATAAAACTGTATAGTTATGATTACATACTTCGTCAGCATTTTTATTCCACGAATATTCAAGACTTGTCAGGGCCTCCTGACACATTTCCTGTACTTCAAGGCCTTGAATGACCCTTAGTCAAATTCAAGGCCATTTCTTGAATCTAAGGCCTCATGGGAACCCTGCAGCATGATTTACAAATTGAGCAGTTGAAAAAAAAAAATTCAAAGAAATCACATCATGCGACTCCTCAATGGAACAAGCTCTTCAAGCTCATTCCAATGAGGGCAGTCACATTATATGGTTTTGTGGAAATTTGTTTAAACATTTAAAAAAACAAAACAAAACAATTAAATAACAAATTTTGATATTATGTGCACTGGGTAAGGGGTTCTTTATCATTACAACAACTTACCAGCATAGCGGATGTTGTCAGTATGGTAGTTGAATAAAAATGTTCCACTGAGATACATATGTCATGGGTGAGATGACAGGCTGAGATAGAAAGATGACAGGTTGAGATAGATCTATCATTCCCACCCCACGTGACCATCCTAATTTGCATACTCAATGATTGCCATACTATTTCATCATTACCTTCATTTTGAAAACAATTTGGCATCCTGCATTTGACACAGCTACCCATCCTGCTACCACACAAATCAAGGATGATTTTTTTTCTCTCACCACATGACATCATCAAAATATATAATTTCAAAAAGTCTAGTCACTGGAATGTCAGTTGTTTCAACTCGCTTCAGTATGTTAACCCATTGTTGTCATGAGCCAATGCTTGTTTTTGTAGTATATACCTTTGGTAAATATGGAACTTTTCAATGCTGTTTCCAGATAGGTTATTCATTTTTCCCTACTATCAATCAGTAGACCAGTAAATTTTCATCACAGAAGTAGTATTTGTAGTTGTGATGATGTCATGCTGGGTGTAGTAGGAGAGAAAAAACATCCTCGAGTGGTGTGGGTATACAGGATGGGAAAACCTCACCCTCAGGGAAAGGTATTTGACCCTGACATGCTGCAAGCCTCGTGTCTGGATGAAATATCTTCGCCTCGGGTGAGATTTCCCCTATCCCACCTCAGCACCACTGGGGATAATAATACTGTTATACACATACTAGTTAACATATCTTCTACATCCACATATATTCCAAATATACAATAATATAAAACACTAACCTGCAGGGAATATTTTATCAGTAAAACAGAACTTGTTTACCACAATAAACAAGCACTGCTCTACCTCCCAGGGATCCTAGAAGGGGTGAAAAAGGCCACTTGGTCATGTGCTCCCCCCCCCCCCCCCCAAAAAAAAAAAGCCAAAAAAAAACAAAACGAGTCCCCATGGGGCCTGAAGCAAAACAAGAGGCCCCACAGGGCCTAAAGCACTCACCTTGAACAGAACATGAGTTCATGAATGAATCTAAATTAAGCAATTCATCTCCATAGGATACACTGTCAATCCTTGAGCCCTTCAGGAGTGACAAAAATAGTCCAAGCATCATGCCATTTCTTCAGTTGATCATAATGTAAAATGTGGAGCTCCCTTGATACAGTGTATGTGAATTAATCTTAGTTACACACCTCTAGAGGGTACTCAATACAAAATTTCTACTTCTTCAGCTACATGGCCATTCCGGCTCCAATAGGGAGCCCAAATATAAGCCCAAATATAAACTCGATTTGAACAAAGTTGAATCTAACTTTCAATGTTGTATATTAAATATGAAAGCATTCTGTAAGGTGGATCTGAAGAAGAAAATTTTTAAAGAAATTTCCTCATATTGCACTAAGTTAAAATTCAGGCTAACCTAGGGAGCCCAAATATTAACCCAGGGAACCAATCTGAACAAATTTGAATTCGACTCCCCTAGAGATGTAAAACAAATATGAAAGGATTCTGACTGGTGAATCTGAAGAAGATTTTTGAAGAAATTCCCTCATATTGTACCAAGTTAAATTTCAGGTTTCCACATGGAGCCCAAATATTAACCTAGGCACTCGAATTGAACAAACTTGAAGCTGACCCCTCTAGAGATTTTGTATACCAAATATGAAAGCATTCCGACTAGTAGATCTGAAGAAGATTTTCAAAGAAATTTCCTCATATTGCACCAAGATCAAATTTGAGCGACCATAGCGAGCCCAAATATATACCTAGGGACCCGATTTGAACAAACTTGAATCTCATACCAAATAACAATTCTCTGTTCTATGTGGTTTGGGAAATATGGGCGTTTGAAAATATTTCTATTTTTAGCTCCTGGGGTTCCCATGGGGATGCAGGAATTTTTTTTTGCAGTTAATTACCTATGGCCCAATAATACCACATACCAAATTTGGTTCAAATCAGACCATCGGTTCAGAAAACATTAATTTTGGGCGGGGCCAAAAATCTTACCTCATCCATCACAAAGCCAAATATTGCTTGACGAACTTTGTTTGAACAAACTTGTGACTACACCTCAAAAGGAAGCTCCATACCAAATATCAAATCATTGTAACCAATGGTTCATGAGAAGAAGATTTTAAAAATATTTTGGAGCATTTTCCCCACACCCTCCCTGTGGGGCTGGGTATGTTGAGTTGAACAAAAATGGAATGCCCCTTCGGGACCATCACTCACACAATCTTTCCCTTGAATTGGCCCAGTGGTTTTGGAGGAGAAAACCAAAACATGGTGTTGACAGATGATGGATGGAGAGCGATTAGATTAGCTCAGTTTGACTTTGTGAAGGTGAGCTAAAAAAAACGGGGATTCTTTGGGATAATTGATTTTTAGAAATCAGGCAAAATGTGCCATCCTGGCAACACTTTCTGCTTAACTCTTAACCCGCTGAGTATTTTCAAGATATTTTTTCATCAAATCTAGTCATGGCTGCTGTAAAGTTGACTTGCATTTAAATTGAATGCAAAATTCATAAAGGACCAGCCTACTGAAGTCCAAAGAAGGGCCATAACTCAGGTAAAATTGATCAGACCAATCCTTTTTCAAACTTAACCTATAATGACTTGGGCCACAACAGAACTATAAAGTCAAGTCGAATGTAACCAGTCATTTATTGTTATGTTTGTCACTTTAGAGGATCTACATATCGAACCTGGTTCTTTTAGTGAAAAACAGTTCGTGTATAGCAATTTTGTGTTTTATTCACTTTTCACATTTACAGACCAAAAGGTGAATGGGAATTAGCCATCTGGTAATAAAACCAGGTAACTATTTTGTCCTACTTTTATGACTGTTTGAAGCATTGGGAGTTGGTTTGGGAAGTTAAATTAATAATTTTCATTTTTTAAGTCATTTGTTTCATTTCATTACAAATCATGTGATGAAAGGAATCTCAAATGATGATTTGAGATAAAATTTCTGAACCTCGTTAGTGTTCAACCGATGATCGGAATCGGCCACCACAATTGGCCGATTGTGGACAACTGGATGACAATGGCTACGGCTCTTTGAACATCGGTTCAACCAATTAATTATTCACAAGCATTTTGTGATGATTCAATAACCGCATTTTATTATCTTCTGCAAAGACGTTCAATTGTTAATGTAAAATGATGCCAATGATACCATTCAATAAAGGTGAGAAACAACCAACCAGTGTGTATTCTTAATCCCTCTAGACACATGCCCATGTACGGAATATACAAGTTAAACGACATGTAAAGCTTACAATTGAGCGCACTTGCGGCAATCGCCAGTTCATACAGGCAAAGTTGAAGGTTGCATTCGATTAACAAAGGTCACAGTAAAATTACCAGTCGCATGCACTTGGGCGGTAAACATGGCTCTGTGAGGCACGCTCACCACCCAAGTGTGCGCGACTAGTAATTTTACTGCGACCACCCAGTCAACGAAGTTTAACACAGTAAAAAATTTTCAGTTTAATGTAGTTCTTTCAATCCTCGACTTGTCTAGTAGGGCACAGTATACAATTGGAATCGGCATCAGAATTGGTCGATTGTGAGTTCAAATAACCGGTAATCGGTCAGCGACCAGTTTTGGTAATCGGTTGAACACTAAACCTCGTTCACTAAAATGAATCAAAGTCTTGGTAAACCTTGGGTCAGTGTGATTTTAGAGAACTTAGTTAAAAAATTTCATATGAAATCATGACTCATCGTGACTTAATTATCAAAGGAACATTTCGGATTTAAATACATTTATAATAAAACCTATTTTTTCAAATCTGCCATCAGTTTTTATTTAAAGTAATTTCGTTGTTCATGGTTGGAAATGTCCTAAGGAATTCTCCAATAAATTGCAACAAAAAATTGTTGAAGAGAGGGTATCCAGCGTATTTGCATGGATGTTGCCACATATCTCATGAGTGGGCATAAAAAGTATTTCCATGTACGACTTTGCTGAGAAAGGATAAATGTAGTTTCTCACTTACACAAATCATTGATCTTCTCTTATTATGCATGCTTCAGAAAATTTTTTTTTTCTGAATCATTCAAACTCAACTCATCTAACCTTTCGCTTGCTGTATAGCCAGACCATTTCAAAATGAAAGCAGCAAGTTTTACTTCCACAGAACAGTAGAATCATGTTAATTGAATAGTCACTTCGCTGGTGAAAATTATTCAATTAACAGGACAATTCAATCAACAGGTCACTTTCCTGTATTCTATAGATAGTTTGTTGTTTATTGTTCTTAGTTCAACAACATTTCCAAGAGTCACATTGTGTCTGGCATTTTATCGGTGGAGTAAGCCTGAGTAACAAGAGAGAACCACAAAACAGTGCAAGCAACTCTCAGACTTTCCAACTTACTAACTCTGCACAAGCAGAGTAAGTAGTGCTTGAAGGTAAGTTCACCATCGATGTGCAGTACACCTTAGTACACAGTGGAACCATGTCTCCACATGACCAATCAGGATTAAGTGGTTTGCACAAGGTCATAATGCAATTACCACTGGTCATGATCAAACTGTCAACCTTTCAGTTTAACTCCTTGCATGCTGCTGGTGGATATTCCTGCCCAGGAGACAAAATCTCTTGCCACTAAAATAAGCAAAATTTTGGCACATTTAAACCACATTTTCCTTTGTAAATTAAATATACTTTTTGACCCATGATTTCTTGAGTTAAATTTCGATGAATTTTTCATCAAATCTAGTCATGGCTGCTTCATAGCAGCCATGACTAGATATGATGAAAAGTATTTTAAAAATACCCAGTGGATTAAGAGTTTCGGTACAATGCTATAACAACTGAGCAACCCCACTCCATGTATTCTAGAGATAAACTGAGTATTTATTTTATCATGGAGTTCTGTCAAATAAGATACAAAAGATTAAACCTTTGTACTAAATGTATGAAGACAAAAAGGTTTATTAACAAGAGAATTATCAGGGTAATTTCTTGACATACAAGATTTTTTATTCAATTAACAGGAGTATGCTCAAAAACATATATGCAATTAACAGGTCAAATTCGTACTGATGATATGGTAAATGGTTTGTTGTTTGGAAATTATATTTAATTAAGAGGATTATTTAGTTAAGAGATATTCAATTTAGTGGTCTCCACTGGATTTCCTTTTCAACATTCACAAATAGGTCAAGATTGTTTTTGAATGAGAATTTAATTAAAATAATCTTTTCAATAGATGTTCAATAATTTTCATGCATGACAATCAGGATAATTTGACATAGCATTCTGATGCTGAACATTGTGCTGCCGTGAAACCAATTCTCTATATCTCCTGGAGAGATCATGTTTTACAGCATCGATAATTTACAGCTAAGTATACAATAAAAATGCATTACTGGTGCTTCTGAGAGTGAAATTACTTTTCAAGTTTTAGGAGTGTAAAACCCATGTCAACATTGTCTTACAAAGTCGTGATGATTTTTGAAAATGTGACAGGAAAGAAAGTGACAGAATTAAGAAATCATTAGAGACATAACACATGGCAACACAAATCTACATACATTCAAGTGGTGTTTTCTCATATAGTCAACATAAGGCTATTAACAAAAAATTTCTTGTTTCTTGTTTCTCAGGCACTTCCTCTCCTCATTGAAAATATCAGCCGCATCACTCTTTTATTTACCTGGAAATAAATCTCTTCAATGATACCATTTTCAACTTGTAGGACTAAAAATTTAATCAACTATATCCTGTTTGACAGAGCTTACTGAGCTCTGTCAAATAAGATATGGTTGGTTATATTTATAACTACAGTATAGGAAAATATCAATGCTGAAAACATTGGTTTTCTCACAGAATGGTAGAGGAGTTTAATTAATAATTTCAACTATTTTCTGCACTGTTTTGAGGATAAACAAAAAAAGCCTCCTTCCCTGCCTGAGAAACAAGAACATGTTTTTGGCCTAAGTCTCACATGATTCTACACAAGCATTTTCTAAAAAAAAATCAACTTCTGAAAAGCACCATATGCCCTGTCAAAAACAGTGTATTTATCTCTTTACTTAACTTTATCACAAATACCGTACAGCAGTATTCAATAAAATCGTCATTCCATTTTTTTTCTCCAATTTTTGCCTTCAAAATATAGCTTATAGCCCTCATTGGAATGAACATAGAGTTAATCCCAAAGAGGATAGTCATGACAGGGTCATGCGAATCGTAATTTCTATCCTTAAATCAAATCTTCAATCAAACTGGGATGCGATGGCAGCATCAACATCAAGTACGTATCAAATAGGAAACAATTTCTATCTTTAAATCAAATCTTGAATTAAATTGGGATGTGATGCCAGCATCAATATCAAATGTGAATCAAATCGGAAACAATTTCTATCCTTAAATCGAATCTTGAAACAAATTGGGATGCGATGCCAGCATCATTAACTCCAAATCAAATCGGAAATAGTGCAAAAGAATTTTTGTGTTATTTTACAAAATTACCTAATTACCCAGCATGAGTACCAGAGTGTAAAAGTCACAAGTTACATTGCAACAAAAGAGAACTTATAAGGTCGGTTTATAAAGCAGTTCTCCCCAAGCACAACTTTATAAGTACTGTTGTAACTGTTGTTACTAACAATGTAACTTGTAAGGCAGATAAGCATCGCGTTAAGTCGTTTGAATGGAAAATGCAACAGGCAACTTTTCTTTCATTTCTGCGATATGATTCAGCCAGTAGAAGGCATTTATTTGCCATCATCCCTTCATGAAAAAACACGAGAAACCACATTCAAAAATATACACACCAGGAAGGCGATTCCAGGTCAATCTCAAATCAGGTCATCAATGTCCACATCAAATCAAATCTTTCAAGCTTTACAGGTCATAAGCTATGTTTTGGTGTTAAATCAAAATCTTTGTTTTTTAAGAATTTTTGAAGTACTATTGCAATAGACAATCTCTAATGAGTCTTGATTCAACTCAAAATTTAGAACCAAGTTTACTAAATTTGATATGTGCCAAGGTTTTAATGGATGTTCATGATAGAATTTGGTTTTAATGGAGGAGGTTCATAAATTTTCTGAAGAATTGTCATGAATTTGAGACCAGTTATATCATGTAAATGATGTCAGAGTAATACAACACAGTTCACAAGAATTTTTATGTAATTTTGCCATGGGAGTCTGGAGATTTAGTGTTGGAATGATTAGTGAATTTCATAGTTGACTAGTCGCTTCCATTTTCAGACTCATGAAAATGCTTGTCGTTTAGGCTGAAACTGCATGCAGCTGCCTTAAACTTGGGGGAACCTCGGATAAACTTACTGAGCATGAACATGTTCAACATTCAGAAAAGACAGTGCATAAAAATTTATTAAAACTTTGTCTATTGTGCATAATTTCTGCAAGAGAAAAAAACCTGTATGATATGTTATTATGCCCCCAACCTCCAAAGGAGGATTCAGGGGTATCTAGTGAATCTCTCCCTCCATCTGCCTGTCTGTACAAACGTTTTGCATTGTAATTTCTAAGCCATCGGTCGGATTTGGATATCCTTTGGAATGCAGATAGAACTGCATGGTGGTATGGATAAGCACAAGGAACGGGTTCCATTCAATAATTTTTCTGAGATTTATGGCACTTTTTCACTTTTTCGACTTCATGTCCCACAATACCTTTAAGGCTACTTCAAACATGCCTGCAGGTTGGGGGCAGTGGCCCACAGTTTGTGTTGCCCTTGTTTAACTTATGCTGCTACACCTCCATACCAAAAATTATTGAAATCAGAAATGTTGTTTAGATGTTCTAGACAGAAAACGAACTGCATACAATTTCCAACAAAAATGGCCAGCAGTTGGCCAACTTGAACATTTCAAAAATTGACACGCATCAATTTTACATAATGTGTGATCAATGCTAAAAATTTGAAACAAAGCGTCAAAACATCTCTGAGATACAGGTGGTAACAGGACAGATGGACTGAAAGACAGACAGGCAACCCATAACACCCCTCATGGTATCCTGTGGGGGACTAATTAAAATATTAAATTGTCTACATTGGGTAAAGGGTTAAAAGTGAAAGTGCAGGTTTCATATTGTGTCCATTACATTTAACAATAATCACATAGACAGAGAATACAACACACATGACTTGGTGGCTGACAAAATGGAAATACGCACAACAATAAATACACAGTACAAGTGAAAACTAATAAGTTGTTGTTGGTTGTGTTTAATGTCACTTTCAGCACCTATGGCTATATTGCAACTGCAACACAAGTATAAAATCAAGTTTAGTCCATCATTTGTAATAATACTTCCCATATCAGAGAACGATTTGAAAACATTCTGTTGGGAGCTTTTCATGGGAAGATGTCAGGGTCCATAATTGCACTCATAGTTGAAGTAAGTAGAAAGAGAACTACAAAACATGTCACTCTCAATTTCACTTCAATGACAACACCAGAATCCCTGCAGTAATTCCTGGAATATTTTCTTGGAGACAGAGTTCCAAGAATGAGTGTCTTATCCAAGAAGGAACAACAAGAGAGAAGTTTTCCACAGATTATCTCACCACTTACTTCCCTTGTTATTGTATCAATAAAAATGATAGTTACTTGCAGCTAAAGTACTGATACAGGCCTTTAAATTCTTCCAAAATAATGACTGTAAACATTGTGCCCAAATAAGATAATTGTGCCCAAATTAAGCTGAGTTTTCCAAAGTTTTGCAGTGTTTCGGCAATATATAGTTTGGCCAGGTTTCCCTGATGATTGCAATATAGCTAAGAGCTTACTTTCGAATCAAACAATGCAACAGATAAATAATTGACAAAAAAACCCACAGAGTTCACCACAGAAAAGCAATCGGCGTTGACAGTGTCGTATACAACACTGTCGATGCTGATTGCTTTTCTTTGGCAAGTTCTATATAATCATGCAATTAAAGCTGGAGATCTATTATATTCATGTTTGTGGCATTTCCTATTAAACGTCATGCATAATTTACATTCAAATATGACTTTGGCTCGACACTGAGAAACTAAGAAGCTGTCTCAAGTACTCTTACGTAAAGGGGTGGTAGGAACCAGTGATAATGGTGAAGACCTATAACAAGGGGTTGTAAACTGTCATTTTAAGAGGGGTACCTGAAACCTAAAACAGACGACAGGAAGAAAAAACAGACAAGAAGAAGAAAATTCTGGTGCATTTTCTCCAACCATGCAGACCACAATTCGGCTGATCCATATTTGCCGTTGTGCCCAAATTAGACTGATCTAAAGGTATGTACTGATAACTCTATACACAACTGTCAACACAAAACTGATTACAATAACAATTGACAATACAGTACAGTAAGGTAAAAAGTATAAAACCTTTCCAACATGTAGGAACTCCTGTAAAGATGAATAATTAACTCTGTAACTGAAGAATTAAAGTTAAAAAGCTCCACAAAAGCAGACCTTATACCCAACAACACTTCAGATGGGGATTATAGCAAAAAAGAGACAAAAATGAAATGAATTTAGAATGATGCTAGGTATTACTAACTGATAAAGTGCTGGAAGCCCATATTTTGGCTTTATTTCCAAGTGCTGCAGGTACTTAGGGCTGGGTGATATTTCGATATACCGGTAATACCGGTATTGAAATCAGTACCGGTTAAATATCGTCTATTTTTTGGCAATACCGGTATATCGTCTGTAACGATATTGGTTTGGGTCACATGATAATAAAATTTCAACATGTGTATTTTTATACTGTACCAATGACCCAGACTTAGCTGGTGCTAACTCCACAAAAACCAGGGCCAAACACAAATTTTGCCCCCCAATCCCCAAAATTTGCATCCAAAACAAAAAGAAATAATGTCCTAAAGGACCTCCATAATACGACTCTACTGCGCATGCGCAGTGACGCAGTCGTCCCGAAATTGGCGCCAAATATCATTCTCTGTTTGGCCCTTCATCAGTCAACATCTCACTGATCTTTGTGCTTGTAAATCTCAGTTTAAAGGATGCCAGACACGTAATTCTTGGAGAAAATGTGATTCTAAGGAGGATAGAAGGAGGAGAGGAAAAAAGAAGTGGCAAAAAATAATCAGGGCTGTACTTAAAATTTTTTGTTAAAATTATGTTAAGTTGCCTATTTTCGAGGCAAACGCCTCTTGTTGTCATTCTTGCTAATTGTTGCACTGCTTATTCAGTGTTTCCTCTCCCCTAACCTTCTAAAGTCCCCCCTTGCAATTCTCCCATGCTTTTGGCATATTTTTGAGAAGTTTCATTTCTAAAATTTCCCTGGGAGAGTTGCTTGGTTACAGAATGTTTTCTGTTATTTTCCCCATAGTTACATTTTCACCCATGGGTGTATAACGTTTGTGTTCTGCATCTTCCATCTGATGTTCTGCAGATTCTCCCCTGGGAGTCTCTGTTTTGCATCAGATAGAGTGTAATTGAGGACTGATTCCGGGCCAGTTTTTTCAGTGCCTGGAGTCATGTTTTCTTCTGTGTTTACACTGTTTGTTTTCATTGGCAACAGCCTTTTTTGAGGGGGGCTGTTTGTCTTTGAGGTAGTTTATCTCATTATAAGATACATTTATATTATCCGAAAGTGTCTCATTAATTATTTTATATAATTTTAAAATTTTTGACCACACTTTGCCATCGGATCCATCGGGGCTCAACGTTACTTTTCAGCAACTTGGGCTTCTCTGAAAAAATATTTTTTCAAAATTATTTTGTTTTGCAATTGTTTTTTCATTTATTAATGGATCATGTTATTATGTATCTTTGTGTCAGGGGTTTTTGCGAGTAACTAGGACTTATTGTTGTTCCTTCACAATGAAAGGAACTTGTTCAAATTGTAATAGGAAGAAATCTTCCTCTGACTTTCATGATTATTGCATAAATTGTAGTCAGTGTTCTCGCATTAATCCCTGTCCTGTATGTGAACATTGGGATGAGAAACATTGGAAACGTGTGTCACGATATGTTGTTTCTGGAGAAAGAGCGATGCCGGCTCTTTCTCCACAAGGTCACTCTACTCTCTCAGTTTCTATTTCAGAGGAACCAGAACAGGGTGATGTTTCCATGTTATCCTCTTCAAGTGTGCGTCCGTCGTCACAATTAAATACAGAGCTAGCGGCAAAAGTGCTCATGGAGATTAGACAAATGTCGTCCGCTAGCTCGCCCGGTGTAGCGTCCATTCACCGAATGGTTCGGCAGCCGGGTTCGTCCGATGCGGTCCAAGAGGAAATTTTGGGTGATGCGAGCACTATAAAAATAATAGATGCACACCCAGTGACGGCGGATAGTGAACGAGAACGGAGGAAGCCTTTTAGTCCGGTTCCTAGCTCGTCCAGGTCCAGCCGGGCCGCGAGCGAGAGAGGCCCCTCTCTCGTACAACAACATCTGGGACCAGATGTTGTGGTACAAAATGTGTCTTTAGCGGAGCATACGTCCGTCGCTCGGGACGCTCCGTTGTATAAGCAGTCCGCAGAGACTGTTAAGGCTTCCTCTTCTCGCCGGCGCACACGACCGCTCCTTGGCTGCGTGACCTCCGATATCTTGCCAGCTTCGCCGAGGAAGGATTATTCGGCGACCAGGTCACACCATCCGGCAGCCAGGGACTCGAGACCGATGGACTCCGGACGTTCGCATAGGAAAAGTATGCGGGAGCCATCCGATGCGGAGCTGCCCTCGGCAAAGCAGCGAAAGACCGCTCCTCCGCAGGTCTCGACGTCGGACATTCTAGTGCAGATAGCACAGCTTATCGCAGCATCCCAGCAGCCGACAGAAACGGTGTCGGATCGAGAATTATCCGACGGCGCTGGGTCGGTACGCTCCGCCGAAGCATCGGGGGCGGACGACCGGGAACATCGGGAGGTCCGACCGGATGGTGAAAGGGATACGGATGAATTGGAGCTATCCCTTTCGGAACAACACAAAGCTGCCGTAGACTTCATCCGGCACTTTCTTCCTCAAGTTGTTCCGTCGGGCCAGACTGCTGCGCTTCCGGACAGGAGAATTATAGCGTCATTGGACTCTGATTTTTTCGAGCGGTTCAGGGACATCGCTCCCGAGTTTCCGTCGCAGTCCAATAATGTTGCAAGAACATTTGAATTATTGAACGACGCTATTTTTAAACTTGCTTCCAGGACAGGGAAAGCAGGCTTCTTGTCCGCAAATACTCTCAACCTGCCTTTCATTAATGCAAGGAATAAATTCGACACGGCAGGTCAGGGTATACCGAGAGTTCCTCTGCGTATGGACGACGAGGCGGAAGACTTAGAGCTATCATTACCGTCGTCAGCTTCTATTCCAACCGCAGTGTTGGAAACAGCTATTGCGTCTAACAGAGCCAATTTAGATGCCTTATCTTACGCAGATCACCTTACGAAGGCGTTATCACTGCGTCTTCAAGGGGAAGAGTTTCAGGATATACAATCCTCCTTAAGACTTCTTTCAAGGGCAGTAGCTTATTCCACGTGTAACTCCGCCCTTTCAGTGGCTAATCTGGAGTTGGTTAGACGTGACGCAGCCCTGTCTACATCCACACTAGTGGATTCTAAGGTGAAGAACTCTCTTAGAGTCGCTTCGGTCTCAGGAGATCTTCTCTTTGACGGCAAGCTTTCCGCTATTTATGATAATATTAAAAAGAAAGCTAGTGATTCTCTGTTGTTTAGATCCGCTCCTAAAAGGTCGGATTCAGCAGACACGAATAAGGCGGGCACTTCTGGGTCTTATCCGCCCAAGAGAGGTTCCTATAGAGGTTCCGGTGCGTCCTCTAGCTCTTATTCGAGAGACCGTCAGGATAGCGACTCTCGTTCGGGACGTCCTTCAGGCCGGGACAATCGGTCGGACGCCCCGAGGTCGACGAGGCGAGGTGCGGGTCGTGGAAGACGTGGTTTCTCCTACCGCAGGCCTCGCAGATCCAGGAGGTGATGGCTCAAACCTCTATCGCGTTCCGGTTGGCGGAAGGTTGTCGAGTTTTTCTCAAGAGTGGGCGTCGATTACGGACGACCCTTGGGTGAGAGGAGTGACTTCGGAAGGTCTAAAGATATCCTTCAAACGAAAGCCTCCATTAACTCGAAGTCCAAAGTGGACTCATCTTCCGTCAAACCCTCAGAAAAGAGACGCTCTGCTATCAGAGGTGCAGTCTCTTTTAATGAAGAACGCGGTAGAGGTCGTAGAAAACCAGGAATCGCTGGGATTCTACAGCCATCTGTTTCTGGTTCCGAAACCAGACGGCTCGTTCCGTCCAGTCATAGATTTGAGCTGGATAAACAAGCTGATCATCGCTCCGAAGTTTTATATGGAGACGATTCGATCGGTCAGAGCGAGTATTCGGGTGAACGATTATGCAACGAGCATAGATCTCAAAGATGCGTACTTTCACGTCATGGTACATCCGACATTCCGAAAGTATCTACGCTTCGCAGTCCTAGGAGTGGTGTATCAGTTCCGGGCCATGTGCTTCGGATTGAATCTAGCACCCTGGGCTTTCACTCGAGTAATGAACTCGGTAATGATTTACTTCCGAGCTCATTCGTCTGCGGTAACGTCGGCCTACCTGGACGACATTCTTCAGAGGTACGGCAACGAGTTAACGCTTCAGAACGATGTTCAGAATCTTCTTCTATTGCTCCGACGTCTCGGTTTCATAGTAAACGAGGAGAAGTCGGATCTGGTGCCGTCCAAGTCATTCACTCATCTGGGAATGAGCTTCGAGACGCACAACAATCTCGTTCGTCTGCCGTTAACCAGAGCGAAATTAGTCAGTTGTTACGCTCGCTATTGTCTAAATACAGACAAAGTCACAGCGAGAGAATTTATGAGACTGATAGGTCTGTGCGGAGCCGCTGCGGAT
The DNA here is from genome assembly GCA_031216915.1 of Pictodentalium vernedei. Lineage (NCBI taxonomy): Eukaryota > Metazoa > Mollusca > Scaphopoda > Dentaliida > Dentaliidae > Pictodentalium > Pictodentalium vernedei. The sequence continues at coordinate 387,301,978 of CM062294.1, forward strand.
CTCATTCCAATGGGACGGCTACGCACACGGCCTCTTCAAATTTTCTTGACTCAGAATTGGAGTGTGAAAATTCATTCGCTCGATGTAGACGTTCTCTTGTCAGATCAAGTGAAACAAGAGATTCAGACTTGGGCAAACATTCAGTGGTTAACTCAAGGAGTTCCGCTGCAGTTGCCGGATCCGAGTTTTACCATTATGACGGATGCCAGTCAAACAGGTTGGGGTGCATCATTAATCCCAACGGATTCGAGATGCCAGGGTCTTTGGGATCCGCAATTCCTGTGCAAGCACATAAACATCAAGGAAATGATGTCAATTTGGCTTGCGTTACGTCACTGGATGGACATTATTCACGATGCTCATGTCCAAATCCTATCCGACAATTCGACAGTAGTGGCGTATATACGGAATCAGGGAGGCACTCATTCAGTTCCGTTGTTCAATCTAACGGAAAGAATCCTTCTGTTTGCGTTGGAACATCACGTTCTTCTTTCGGTCCGTCACATACCGGGTCGTCTGAATGTGCTAGCAGACTCCCTTTCTCGAAAGGGTCGCTTGTTGCCGTCGGAGTGGACTCTCAACAAACAAGTATTCAATCAGATTTGCTACCAATGGGAACGGCCAATGATAGACTTATTTGCGACACATCTCAACAATCAGTTGCAAACGTATGTGTTCCCGTGTCCGGATCCAAGAGCATTTGCTGTAGACGCTCTATCGATCCCTTGGGACGGAATGATAGGATATGCGTATCCTCCAGCGCCGTTAATTCAACAAGTATTGCTAAAGATAAAACAATCTCAATGCAAGATTCTGTTGGTAGCATCTCTGTCGCCACAGAGACCGTGGATAAATCTACTCAGGTGTCTGTTGTGGGACCTACCGCGGAAGCTCCCTCCACGAGAGGATCTTCTTTGGCAGGGGAAATCGCGCCAACTGCATCACAACCCGCAAGGTCTCAACCTTCACGTTTTTCCGTTGTGCGGTCCTTCTTGCATGGCAAGCACTTTACAGGACGAGCAGTGGACGCGATTTCTAACTGTAGGAGGACCTCCTCTTCGCTAAACTATGCGGCTAAGTGGAAGGTTTTCCGTCGTTGGTGTAGGGATCATTCTGTTGATATATTTGATCCCTCTATACCAGACATTGCTAACTTTCTAGTATACTTGTTTGACGAAATCAAACTGCAACCGGTTACTATAAAGGGTTATAGATCTATGTTATCTGATACCTATGCACATCATGATAGTTTACAAATTGGATCTAATGTCTCTTTATCGAAATTGGTTAGAAACTTTTCGATAAATAGACCCAGAACTCTTAGATTAATTCCTAAGTGGAATTTAGCTTGGGTTCTCCTTAAATTGAAGGAAAAGCCATTTGAACCTCTTGGGACAGTAGATTTCAAATTCTTATCTTATAAGACAGCTTTTCTCTTAGCTTTCTCTTCTGCCAGAAGAGTCAGTGAGCTTCATGCACTATCGGTGGATGATTCTCATTATCGTAGTGTTGGGAACACTATCACCTTCACTACTAACGTCGGTTTTTTAGCTAAGAATCAGGCTCCTAATAAATATCCGGAACCTATTGTTATTAAGGCTCTTCCGTCTTCAGACGGGCGTAGGCCTTTACTCTGTCCTGTTAGAGCACTACGTATCTATAAACAGAGATCTCAGTTCATCAGAAAGGGACGGAAACGTTTCTTTCTGTCTTTGATGCCTAATAGAAAGGACATTTCAGTCCATTCTATTGCTAGATGGATTCAGTTAACTATCCGTACTGCGTATGAAGATTTATCTTCTTCTCAGCAGTCTGTGCTTAAGATTTCTGCTCATGAAGTAAGAGCTCTTTCTACTTCCTGGGCTTATGCTAATAGTGTTGCTATTACAGATTTAATGAAGGCTGCTTATTGGTCTCAGCCATCCACATTTACTAATTTTTATCTCAGAAATATTGAGTCCATTTCTGGAGACCTGCATTGTTTAGGTCCGTTATCTGTTGCTCAGAATGTCGTCCACTAAACAGTTGCAACTATAGTTATGCAGGCTTTCTGTTCCGGCAGTGACTCCGTCCGGCTGCCCTCTTCGCTCTGGGCTATTTGACCCAGGGCAAGGGGAAGGGGGGGGGGCGGGTGTTCCCTTAGGTCACCTGCTTTATAGTGAAAAGCAAGGGAATGCCTCCTCCAAGACAGTATTTCTGAGTCGCTTCCGGGATGGTTTTAAAGTGTAATATTAATGTTTAATTTCATTCATGTCTTATTTTTAAAGTGTAGCTCGGTGTGAAGCATTTGTATATGTCAAGTGTCAAACGGGCTTTAATATACAATACTCGGACACTTTTAAATGATTATAAAGAGTCTCAATTCTCTGGACTACTTTATTTATTGGCTTGTTTTAATAATAATTAGTATAAAGGTTATACTGGATATTAATAGAGAACATGAATGTTATTGTGCTCAATTATTAAGGGTAGTGTATCTTTCTAATTTAAATATTAAATAAGAAAGATACATGTAAAGCCTAATACTCCTTTTCTCCTTAAGGGGTTATCTCTTTATTTTATAATTGAGCTTATTGGATTTTCCTCTATGTCCTAGGCCCTCCAGCCTGTTTACTATTCAGCTAAGTCTGGGTCATTGGTACAGTATAAAAATGTTAAAAAATTTATAGTAATTTATATATTTTTTATACTTACCAATGACCCAGACGGGGATGGCCCTCCCTGAGTTGGGAACTCTTGCCTCCCCGCTGAGTACATAGCGCTGACCAGGCACTGCCAGTAAGAATGATATTTGGCGCCAATTTCGGGACGACTGCGTCACTGCGCATGCGCAGTAGAGTCGTATTATGGAGGTCCTTTAGGACATTATTTCTTTTTGTTTTGGATGCAAATTTTGGGGATTGGGGGGCAAAATTTGTGTTTGGCCCTGGTTTTTGTGGAGTTAGCACCAGCTAAGTCTGGGTCATTGGTAAGTATAAAAAATATATAAATTACTATAAATTTTTTAACTTTTTCGTAAAATCGCACAGAAAGTTGCTTTGAAAAGACAGGAAGTTTATCTTTCCTCATTTCGTGAACAAATGATAAACAGCGAGAGATGACGAGAGTAACGTTCTATCTCGTTTATCGTCACCGACATGCAATCATTCATGGAGAAATTATGAAATAAAAATTTAATACTTGTTTGCTAAATTTGTTTGATTATTTTTAATTAGTGAATATTTAAAGTAGCATACATCACACAAATAGTTTGTTGTTACACGGAAAACACACCCGACTGTCACGCTGTAAAAACACGGTCACCTGCTGTTGGTCGCATTTGCTTGAACTGTAATCAGCAAGCCATACTTATCGCTTAATTCGTTGTCAGCAATCTGACACAAAATTTCAAATCACACATATTCACAATTGCGAAATGTGCAACAATTTTTGTCAAATATGACAGAGGTGTGATGCCATCACTGGGAGAAAACATTGTCGGCTGGTGATTGACACCTGCAGACTATCATGAAAGTGAAGGGTGATCACGTCTTGGAGGCGTGCTTAATATCAACAGACCGACTGGCCTGACATGTGACAGATGACATTTGACATTGTCATCTGAGGAAGTTCACTGTTGGAAGATAGGAGAAGGGGAGGAGCTACTACTGGTTCTTTGTGAAGCCAGGCCCTCGGAATTCCATCAACTGGACACCCCTTGTTTTGATAAAAAGTCAAGTTTTGTTTGCCACTGTTTTCATGAAGCCACACATACGCAATTAACACAATGTGACAATTGACTGGCTCAGTAATTAAATGCTTATCAGTCAAGAGAGGCTGGCCATGTTTTTACAGGAATTAAATTGACAAAGACTAATTTACTTGTATCCCAGATTCAGATGAAAGCCAGTAAACCCATGATAATTTTATGGCTTATTTTCGTATTAAACAATAGGTTCAATAACTTTGTAGACATGGATTATTATGGTCTTCCTTTCAAATCACTCATTTTCCCAGAGCAGTAAGTGATACTTCTATCTTTTGCTCCAAAAATATCTTTTTTATTCATGATATCCCTTGCATTTAATATGTGTTTCACACACTGCTGCACGATATACCAGTATATCACGATATTTTTTCTGATATCGTTACCGGTATTCAGATTCCCATATCACCCAGCCCTACAGGTACTGTAAGTTTAAGGCTTCATATTATGTTGTTGTGCTTCTTAGTATCATATTGATTTGCCCAAGTTTGAAGCTAGGAGAGTGGCTGGGCTGATGGGTGGTTGTTGGGGTTGTCTGGGAGTGGCATGGTGTGGATTGAATTGGGTGTGGGTTTGGAGGAAGTCTTACATGAAAATTTTTGTTGTCAGCCCCCAAACCAACATTTCTTAAGGAAGGTCATTGATCAGCCAATTCATCGGAATTCCTCTACAGAAATGTACATCATCAATGACAGGTTCCTGTCTAAAGGCTGACCCTCAAGATTTGTTCCAAAATGGCCGATCTGTAAGAGACGTACATATAACTATATGGCAAACAAGTAATCCGGTAGATAAAAAAACGTTTGTTTTTTATTAATTTAACCCTCTGTACACTGATGTCAAAAATACTGAAACTTGAAGTAGTTAATTTTTCTGTAATGCAACTGGGAATTTAACCAATTCAATATTGTTTCAAAGAGCTCAATGAGCTTGAACAAAAAAGATTGAATTGGTTAAGTTCCTAGTTGCACTATGGGAAAAATTTGCAGCTTTAAATTTTGATATTTTTACATCAGGGTTAAAGTAGTACTTTTATTATTTTTTTTTAAAGAAGTGTACTGAGTTATGTTTCAAGTTCATACCGGTGGTCAATGGCCCAGGAACACTGTCAGCAAATTTTAACTCTCACTTCAACATGTCAGAACATTTCAGGATGCTAGTTTCATGCCTCAATTTGCCTTGTTCCAATATATGGAAGAGTGCCTACAGGCACTCTCCCATACATAGTAACAAGGCAATGATGCTTGAACAAATTTTTATGACCAAAAATAATTCAGCACTCTACCTGTTAATAAACCAAAATTATGATTTCATCAACTGTCAAGCCCTGTTCAGATTTGAATCTCATCTTTGGAAACATCAAAATTTAAATGATATATTTTCCATGGATGAGTTGCACCAATATAAGCAACTGCATCACCGAATGATACATATTAACATCACAGGGTCTAAAAGCATTGGTCCCTCTAAATAGTAGGATTACAACCTAGTCAATTTAGATGGGATGGAGTGGGTTTGGTGAGGAGGAGGCAAAATTATATATATCACACCAAGACAAGCATGAAGAAATTGATGATGGGAAACTATTGCGGTATGAATTTCTACCTGCCTTTTTCATGCCAACATTAGTAGATTGGGTCTCAAAAGATAAAGAGTGAGTTATTTATTTATTGAAATTGAAGGTCACTATCATAGTCTAAGACCAAAAATTGACTGAAACACAAGTTTTAAGACAAATTGATACCATTTTTCCAGCCAGTTTGAATCTCCCACTTATAAAAATACTCTATAACATATAACAAATATTTGTCCCAGCTAGATTAGACAAAAAGGCATTTGAAATTATTTTCTATTTTTAGTCACAGGGTTCCTACAAGGATGCAGAAAATTCCTTTGTGCATGTATTAAGTGCATGTCACCCAATAATACTGCAATTCAAATTTGGATCAAATTTTCCAATCAGTTGCAAATATAGAAATTAGATCTCCTCATATCATACGCCCATTTTATATCACTTGTTGGCGATTTCAATGTGATATCTCTTTCCATTAAAATGTTAGTGCCAAGAAATGAAAAGGATGTTGCGCATGCTGATTCCATCTGTTGACATCTACGTGAGTGGTGGGTTATAGTGAATGTGACAACCACCGAGTGGTGGTACAATATTGTGCAAGTTTGCTTTATATCATGATTGTTGTGTATTCAACGTTATTCAATACAATACAGATATTGAGAAATCTGCTGAATGAAACATGCATACAATCTAACTTACACGTAAGAACATCATGTAAGAATGCATATGATTGGTCATTACACATCTGATTGACGTTATGAGATGATTGGAAGGCTTCAACACAAAACAGTGTCAAGCAAGAAAATAAACAGACCACCAAAGGTGAAATTTGTCTTAAAAAACTGAGCTTTGTTCACTTAATTCCAAGTTTAACCCTTTACCCAACGCAGAAGATATGAGAATTTGTTATTTTAAATATCATTTTTTCAAATTTTTCCCCAAAATTCAACAAAACCATATCATGTGTATTTTGCTATCTTATGAGGTAAACTCATTTAAAAACGTAATAAATAATTGTCACTTTCATTAAACTTTTCATGAGACGATGGGCGATAAATTTTGACAAGTTTGCATTCAGGTTGCAGTCACCAAAGGTCAACTTGGATGTAGTTCCACTGCAGGTGTAAATTTTACCGATTGAAATCCCATTGCTGGTGTGTTCACCACAGTCACACATGCTCACCACGATGTGTAAAGCTAAAATTTATGTCATAGGCTTTTTATATATAGTAGAATAGGTAAACATGGTATAAATACAGAACACAACTCAGGTCGAGTACTAGAGATAGGAATCAACAACCCTTGTGGGAGTTTTTACCTATATTTCCTATGGCACTCGAGTAACATTTTAAAAACTACAACTCAAGGTATTGATTCCTTCTCCTCAGCCCCATCCTTATTATGTTCTGTCTTAATATCTTCTTGACTAAAACGTTAAGGGTTGGACACAAAAAAGTTGAAATGCATGCATGACCTCTATCTATGACCTTGACCCTGGTTGGTCAGTCATGAATTTTGAATGAAACACAGCATAAATAGTGGAACATATTTGTGTATTGAAATTTTGGATGGGGCCATAAATTTTGCCCAACCCCAAATTGAATCCACATGTTAAAGATCAAATTTTACCCAAGAAACTTTTTTTTAATCAATATGAATCTACACAATTAATCGAAGCTCCATCCCAAATATAAATCATTGCAGCCAGTAGTTCATTGTTCAGTGTTTTTCCCATCACCAATAGTATTAATGGGGGTCCTCATAGGGAGCCCCTTGAAGAAACCAGCATAATTTTTTTCAGCCCAACTGCTTCTTCTGGGGGCGAGGTGGCATTGCGGTAACCGGTTCTCATCAGATCACCGAAGTTAAGTAACGTCGAGCCCGGTTAGTCCTCGGATGGGTGACTGTCTGCGCAATCGATTTGGACTCCCGCATTGTGTCCTTGGGCAAGGCACTTAACCCGATTGTCCACATAGGGGCACGATGATGCTGCACGTCGTTGGTGCGCATGTCTTCAACCAATCTAACCCTGTCTGTTCTGCAGTGCAGAGTTATGATGTTGGGGAACTGGCAGCTGCTTGTCATTCTCTCCGGGTACTCCGGCTTCCTCCACCCGTAAAACTGTCACAGTCATGATTGGTCATTGTGCATAAGTATGTGACCTTAAACACCAGTAAATAAATATAACTGCTTCTACTACTCCTAAGGAAGCTTCATACCAAATACCATAGATTTCTCCCATATAGGTCTCAAAATATAGGCAACTGAATTTTTTTTATTTTTTAGCTCTGGGTCAGGAAACTTTTTTTTTCAGCAGAAATAAAGTACACATCACAAATAGCACAGAATACCAAATTTGGTTCAAATTGGTTGATCATTTCTGAAAGTTAAAAAATTTATAGTAATTTATATATTTTTTATACTTACCAATGACCCAGACTTAGCTGGTGCTAACTCTAACAAAACCAGGGCCAAACACAAATTTTTCCCCCCAATCCCCAAAATTTGCATCCAAAACAAAAAGAAATCATGTCCTAAAGGACCTCCATACTATGCCTCTACTGCGCATGCGCAGTGACGCAGACGTCCCGAAATTGGCGCCAATTATCATTCTTACTGGCAGTGCTGGTCAGCGCTATGTACTCAGCGGGGAGGCAAGAGTTCCCAACTCCAGGGAGGGCCATCCCCATCTGGGTCATTGGTAAGTATAAAAAATATATAAATTACTATAAATTTGTTAACATTTTCATACTGTACCAATGACCCAGACTTAGCTGAATAGTAAACAGGCTGGAGGGCCTAGGACATAGAGGAAAATCCATTAAGTACAACTATATAGTAAAGAGGTAACCCCTTAAGGAGAAAAGGAGTATTAGGCTTTACATGTATCTTTCTTATGTAATATTAAATTAGAAAGATACACTACCCTTAATAATTGAGCACAATAACATTCATGTTCTCTATTAACATCCAGTATATCCCTTATACTAATTATTTTTAAAGTAAGCCAATAAATAAAGTAGTCCAGAGAATTGAGACTCTTTATAGTCATTTAAAAGTGTCCGAGTATTGTATATTAAAGCCCGTTTGACACTTGACATATACAAATGCTTCACACCGAGCTACACTTTAAAAATAAGACATGAATGAATTTTAACATTAATATTACACTTTAAAACCATCCCGGAAGCGACTCAGAAATACTGACTTGGAGGAGGCATTCCCTTGCTTTTCACTATAAAGCAGGTGACCTAAGGGAACAACCGCCCCCACCCCCCACCCCACCCCTTCCCCTTGCCCTGGGTCAAATAGCCCAGAGCGAAGAGGGCAGCCGGACGGAGTCACTGCCGGAACAGAAAGCCTGCATAACTATAGTTGCAACTGTTTAGTGGACGACATTCTGAGCAACAGATAACGGACCTAAACAATGCAGGTCTCCAGAAATGGACTCAATATTTCTGAGATAAAAATTCGTAAATGTGGATGGCTGAGATCAATAAGCAGCCTTCATTAAATCTGTAATAGCAACACTATTAGCATAAGCCCAGGAAGTAGAAAGAGCTCTTACTTCATGAGCAGAAATCTTAAGCACAGACTGCTGAGAAGAAGATAAATCTTCATAAGCAGTACGGATAGTTAATTGAATCCATCTAGCAATAGAATGGACCGAAATGTCCTTTCTATTAGGCATCAAAGACAGAAAGAAACGTTTCCGTCCCTTTCTGATAAACTGAGATCTCTGTTTATAGATACGTAACGCTCTAACAGGACAGAGTAAAGGCCTACGCCCGTCTGAAGACGGAAGAGCCTTAATAACAATAGGTTCCGGATATTTATTAGGAGCCTGATTCTTAGCTAAAAAAACCCACATTAGTAGTGAAGGTGATAGTGTTCCCAACACTACGATAATGAGAATCATCCACCGATAGTGCATGAAGCTCACTGACTCTTCTAGCAGAAGAGAAAGCTAAGAGAAAAGCTGTCTTATAAGATAAGAATTTGAAATCTACTGTCCCAAGAGGTTCAAATGGCTTTTCCTTCAATTTAAGAAGAACCCAAGCTAAATTCCACTTAGGAATTAATCTAAGAGTTCTGGGTCTATTTATCGAGAAGTTTCTAACTAACTTAGATAAAGAGACATTAGATCCAATTTGTAAACTATCATGATGTGCATAGGTATCAGATAACATAGACCTATAACCCTTAATAGTAACAGGCTGCAGTTTGATTTCGTCAAACAAGTATACTAGAAAGTTTGCAATGTCTAGTATATAGGGATCTAATACATCTACAGAATGATCCCTACACCAACGACAAAAAACCTTCCACTTAGCGGCATAGTTTAGCGAAGAGGAGGTCCTCCTACAGTTAGAAATCGCGTCCACTGCTCGTCCTGTAAAGTGCTTGCCATGCAAGAAGGACCGCACAACGGAAAAAAAGTGAAGGTTGAGACCTTGCAGGTTGTGATGGAGTTGGCGCGATTTCCCCTGCGAAAGAAGATCCTCCCTCAGAGGAAGCTTTCGCGGTAGGTCCCACAACAGACACCTGAGTAGATTTATCCACGGTCTCTGTGGCGACAGAGATGCTACCAACAGAATCTTGCATTGAGATTGTTTTATCTTTAGCAATACTTGTTGAATTAACGGCGCTGGAGGATACGCATATCCTATCATTCCGTCCCAGGGGATCGACAGAGCGTCTACTGCAAATGCTCTTGGATCCGGACACGGAGACACATACGTCTGCAACTGATTGTTGAGATGTGTCGCAAATAAATCTATCATTGGCCGTTCCCACTGGTAGCAAATCTGATTGAATACTTGTTTGTTGAGAGTCCACTCCGACGGCAACAAGCGACCCTTTCGTGAAAGGGAGTCTGCTACCACATTCAGACGACCCGGTATGTGACGAACCGAAAGAAGAACGTGATGTTCTAGCGCAAACAGAAGGATTCTTTCCGTTAGATTGAACAACGGAACTGAATGAGTGCCTCCCTGATTCCGTATATACGCCACTACTGTCATATTGTCGGATAGGATTTGGACATGAGCATTGTGAATAATGTCCATCCAGTGACGTAACGCAAGCCAAATTGACATCATTTCCTTGATGTTTATGTGCTTGCACAGGAATTGCGGATCCCAAAGACCCTGGCATCTCGAATCCGTTGGGATTAATGATGCACCCCAACCTGTTTGACTGGCATCCGTCATAATGGTAAAACTCGGATCCGGCAACTGCAGCGGAACTCCCTGAGTTAACCACTGAATGTTTGCCCAAGTCTGAATCTCTTGTTTCACTTGATCTGACAAGAGAACGTCTACGTCGAGCGAATGAATTTTCACACTCCAATTCTGAGTCAAGAAAATTTGAAGAGGACGTGTGCGTAACCGCCCCATCGGAATGAGATCTGCAGCGGCTCCGCACAGACCTATCAGTCTCATAAATTCTCTCGCTGTGACTTTGTCTGCGTGCAGACAATAGCGAGCGTAACAACTGACTGGTTTCGCTCTGGTTAACGGCAGACGAACGAGATTGTTGTGCGTCTCGAAGCTCATTCCCAGATGAGTGAATGACTTGGACGGCACCAGATCCGACTTCTCCTCGTTTACTATAAAACCGAGACGTCGGAGCAATAGAAGTAGATTCTGAACATCGTTCGGAAGCGTTAACTCGTTGCCGTACCTCTGAAGAATGTCGTCCAGGTAGGCCGACGTTACCGCAGACGAATGAGCTCGAAAATAGATCATTACCGAGTTCATTACCCGAGTGAAAGCCCAGGGTGCTAGATTCAATCCGAAGCACATCGCCCGGAATTGATACACCACTCCTAGGACTGCGGAGCGTAGATACTTTCGGAATGTCGGATGTACCATGACGTGAAAGTACGCATCTTTGAGATCTATGCTTGTTGCATAATCGTTCACCCGAATACTCGCTCTGACCGATCGAATCGTCTCCATATAAAATTTCGAAGCGACGATCAGCTTGTTTATCCAGCTCAAATCTATGACTGGACGGAACAAGCCATCTGGTTTCGGAACCAGAAACAGATGGCTGTAGAATCCCGGAGTTTCCTGGTTTTCTACGACCTCTACCGCGTTCTTCATTAAAAGAGACTGCACCTCTGATAACAGAGCGTCTCTTTTCTGCGGATTTGACGGAAGCTGAGTCCACTTTGGACTGCGAGTTAATGGAGGCTTTCGTTTGAAGGATATCTTTAGACCTTCCGAAGTCACTCCTCTCACCCAAGGGTCGTCCGTAATCGACGCCCATTCTTGTGAAAAGCTCGACAACCTTCCGCCAACCGGTACGCGATAGAGGTTTAAGCCATCACCTCCTGGACCTGCGAGGCCTGCGGTAGGAGAAACCACGTCCTCCACGACCCGCACCTCGCCCCGTCGACCTCGGGGCGTCCGACCGATTGTCCCGGCCCGAAGGACGTCCCGAACGAGAGTCGCTACCCTGACGGTCTCTCAAATAAGACCAAGAGGACCCACCGGAACCTCTATAGGAACCTCTCTTGGGCGCATTAGACCCAGAAGTGCCTGTCTTATTCTTGTCTGCTGTATCCGGCTTCTTAGAGGCAGATTTGAACAACAGAGAATCCGAAGCTTTCTTTGTAATTTTATCATAAATAGCAGAAAGCTTGCCGTCAAAGAGAAGTTCTCCGGAGACCGAAGCGACTCTAAGAGAGTTTTTCACCTTAGAATCCACAAGTGTGGATGTAGCTAGGGCTGCGTCACGTCTAACCAACTCCAGATTTGCCACTGAAAGGGCGGAGTTACACGTGGAATAAGCTATTGCCCTTGAAAGAAGTCTTAAAGAGGATTGCATATCCTGAAACTCTTTCCCTTGAAGGCACAGTGATAACACCTTAGTAAGGTGATCTGCGTAAGATAAGGCATCTAAATTGGCTCTGTTAGACGCAATAGCTGTTTCCAACACCGCGGTTGGAATAGAAGTCGACGACGGTAATGATAGCTCTAAGTTTTCCGCCTCGTCGTCCATACGCAGAGGAACTCTCGGTATACCCTGTCCTGCCATATCGAATTTATTCCTTGCATTAATGAAAGGCAGGTTGAGAGTATTAGCGGACAAGAAACCTGCTTTCCCCGTCTTGGAAGCAAGTTTAAATATAGCGTCGTTCAATAATTCAAATGTTCTTGCAACATTTTTGGACTGCGACGGAAACTCGGGAGCGATGTCCCTGAACCGCTCAAAAAATTCAGAGTCCAATGACGCTATAATCCTCTTGTCCGGAACCGCAGCAGTCTGGCCCGACGGAACAACTTGAGGGAGAAAGTGCCGGATGAAGTCCACGGCAGCTTTATGTTGTTCCGAAAGGGATAGCTCCAAATCATCCGTATCCCTTTCACCATCCGGTCGGACCTCATGATGATCCCGGTCGTCCGCCCCCGATGCTTCGGCGGAGCCTACCGACCCAGCGCCGTCGGATAATTCTCGATCCGACACCGTTTCTGTTGGCTGCTGGGATGCTGCGATAAGCTGTGCTATCTGCACAAGAATGTCCGGCGTCGAGACCTGCGGAGGCGCAGTCTTCCGCTGCTTCGCCGAGGGCAGCTCCGCATCAGATGGCTCCCGCATACTTTTTCTATGCGAACGTCCGGAGTCCATCGGTCTCGAATCCCTAGCTGCCGGATGGTGTGACCTGGTTGCCGAAGAATCCTTGATCGGCGAAGCTGGCAATATATCGGCGGTCACGCAGCCAAGGTGCGGTCGTGTGCGCTGACGAGAAGAGGAAGCCTTAACAGTCTCCGCGGACTGCTTATCCAACGGAGCGTCCCGAGCGACGGACGTATGCTCCGCTAAAGACACATTTTGTACCACAACATCTGGTCCCAGATGTTGTTGTACGAGAGAGGGCCTCTCTCGCTCGCGGCCCGGCTGGACCTGGACGAGCTAGGAACCGGACTCAAAGGCTTCCTCCGTTCTCGCTTACTATCCGCCGTCACTGGGTGTGCATCTATTATGTTTATAGTGCTCGCATCACCCAAAAGTTCCTCCTGGACCGCATCGGACGAACCCGGCTGCCGAACCATTCGGTGAATGGACGCTACACCGGGCGAGCTAGCGGACGACATTTGTCTAATCTCCATGAGCACTTTTGCCGCTAGCTCTGAATTCATTTGTGACGACGGACGCACAATTGTAGAAGATAACATGGAAACATCACCCTGTTCTTGTTCCTCTGAAATAGAAACTGAGAGAGTAGAGTGACCTTGCGGAGAAAGAGCCGGCATAGGCCTTTCTCCAGAAACAACATATCGTGACACACGTTTCCAATGTTTCTCATCCCAATATTCACATATAGGACAGGGATTAATGCGAGAACACTGACTACAATTAATACAATGATCATGAAAGTCAGAGGAAGATTTCTTCCTATTACAATTTGAACAATATCCCTTCATTGTGAAAGAACAACAACAAGTCCTAGTTACTCGCAAAAACCCCAGACACAAAGATACATAATAACATGATCCATTAATAAGTGAAAAAACAATTGCAAATCAAAATAATTTTGAAAAAATATTTTTTCAGCGAAGCCCAAGTTGCTGAAAAGTAACGTTGAGCCCCGATGGATCCGATGGCAAAGTGTGGTCAAAAATTTTAAATTTATATTAAATAATTAATGAGACACTTACGGATAATATAAATGTATCTTATAGTGAGATAAACTACAGCAAAGGCAAACAGCCCCCCTCAAAAAAGGCTGTTGCCAATGTAAACAAACAGTGTAAAACACCAGAAAACATGACTCCAGGCACTGAAAAAACTGGCCCGGAATCAGTCATCAAAATTACACTCTATCTGATGCAAAACAGAGACTCCCAGGGGAGAATCTGCAGAACATCAGATGGAAGATGCAGAACACAACGTTATACACCCATGGGTGAAAACGTAACTATGGGGAAAATAACAGAAAACATTCTGTAACCAAGCAACTCTCCCAGGAAATTTTAGAAATGAACTTTCTCAAAAATATGCCAAAAGCATGGGAGAATTGCAAGGGGGGACTTTAGAAGGCTAGGGGAGAGGAAACACTGAATAAGCAGTGCAACATTTAGCAAGAATGACAACAAGAGGCCCATGCCTCGAAAATAGGCAACTTAACATAATTTCATCAAAAAATTTTAAGTACAGCCCTGATTATTTTTTGTCACTTCTTTTTCCTCTCCTCCTTCTATCCTCCTTAGAATCACATTTTCTCCAAAAATTACGTGTCTGGCATCCTTTAAACTGAGATTTGCAAGCACAAAGATCAGTGAGATGTTGACTGATGAAGGGCCAAACAGAGAATGATAATTGGCGCCAATTTCGGGGCGTCTGCGTCACTGCGCATGCGCAGTAGAGGCGTAGTATGGAGGTCCTTTAGGACATGATTTCTTTTTGTTTTGGATGCAAATTTTGGGGATTGGGGGGCAAAATTTGTGTTTGGCCCTGGTTTTGTTAGAGTTAGCACCAGCTAAGTCTGGGTCATTGGTACAGTATAAAAATATATAAATTTTTGATGGAAGTATAAATTTGGTCCTCCAGGAACAAATCCGAATATTACAAGAGAAACTTTAATAGAACATAACTGAATCTAGACTATTAACTCCTTGCATGCTGCTGACAGATATTCCTGCCCAAGACAGAATTCCCCTTGCCATGGAAATAAGTAAAATGTGGCAAATTTAATCAAATTCCCCCCCCCCCCCTTCCCTCCATCACAATGTAACAACTTTCGCTGCATCAAACATCACCAATGGGAGGAGTTTCGGCATTGATTGACTTCATGCCATCTTGAGGGGGGAAAGGAGTAGACTGAGATGCGACGTTTTCTGCTGATTTTCCAGCAATCCAGGTGCATTGCAATCAGTGGCGTAAACATAGAATAATGTTCAAATTACAACTGTTGTCCATTCCCTGACACTATAGAAAATTCAAACATCAGAGCCTTTCCAATATACAGATGTTAACTTCCAGCTATTAAAGTGTCAAAAGTAAGTCCTACTTTTGGCAAAGAAACTGAAAAATACCAACTCTGCACAATGCATTATTACATGGTTTGCTTTTTATAGTAATACATCATTCCCCTGACGATCCAATGAATACACAAAATATTTAAATTTTATAGCAAATTTCCTTTCTTATTATACCTACCACAATTGTTTACTACAGGCTTGCACTGCAGTGGAAGTCCCTAACTTGGAAAATATACTCTCTATTTTGATCTAAGTCCTACTTTTGGCAAAAAAACTGAAAAATACCATCTCTGCGCAATGCATGATGACATGGTTTGCTTTTTATAGTAATACATCATTCCCCTGATGATCCAATGATTACACAAAATATTTAAATTTTATAGTAAATTTCCTTTCTTATTATACCTACCACAATTGTTTACTACAGGCTTGCACTGCAGTGGAAGTCCCTAACTTGGAAAATATACTCTCTATTTTGATCTTTCCCAAGCAATTTGGTACTAGTGCGCAATCGTGTAACTAATGACTCATTCTTTTGAATCTGCCAACATTGGAGTTATGTGATCAGCAGGGAGGAAGGATTCTTACCCGAATAAGAAGATGGGAGGGCCTCCATGTGAACAATTGTGGTAGGTATAATAAGAAAGGAATTTTACTATAAAATTTTAATTTCTTATCAACCTACCCTACAAATGTTTACTACAGGCTGAATAGACAATAGGAGGAGGGAATCACATAACCAACCCCTACATAAACTGACTGCACTGGAACCGTGGACAGAAAAAGCGTTCCCTAGGCCTATCAAATCATAGCATCACAAACATTAGTAAAAGACAATGAGAGATGAGGCATATGGCACTGCATGATGCACAGACAGAAAGGACCTTAAACGGCACAGGGCTGGAACTGACCTTGAAGAAGCCTAATGGCTAAGGTAGACAACAGCCTGAGCAGAAGAAAGAGGGCCCAAAGAAAAAAAGGTCCTCAGACTGCTCCTGCACCTGAGACAGATAGAAGGTGGAGAAAGTAGAAGCATTTCTCCAGTAGACTGCCTGCATAACATCCGACAACTTGACGGAGTTAGCATAAGCTCAGGAGGCAGACAAGGCACGCACCTCGTGGGCAGAAATACGATTGGTAATACAATCATCAGTCGCTAGATGAGCATAAGCCGTGCGAATAGCAAGAAAAATATGCTGAGAAATGGATTGAGGAGAGAGCTTCTGTCGACCAGGAATAAGAGACAAAAAGAATCGTTTCCTGCCTTTCCCAATGAACTGCGTCCGGTTGAGATAAATGCGAAGAGCAGAAACCGGACAGAGCAAAGGGCAATTACCCTCTGCAGAAGGAAGAGCCATGATACAGATAGGAGGCGGAGTTGTTTCTGGTATCTGATTCTTGGCCAGAAAGGAGCAATCAGTGGTAAAAGTAACCCCATTGGCGGAGCTCCGGAAAAAGGCTGGATCAACCGAGAGGACCTGAAGCTCACGAACCCATCTGGCTGAGGCAAAAGACGTCAGAAAAGCCATCTTGTTTGTGAGAAAATGCATATCCACCTGGGATAAAGGTTAAAACTGCGCCCCCCCCCTTCCCCCACCCACCCCCTGCAAAGCAGCACCCAAGAAAGATTCCATTGTGGGGTAAGCTGCAAAATCCTAGGCCTTTTCAAAGAAAACTGCTGAATAAGCTTGGAGAGGTATGGATTAGTGCCGATACGACGCTTTCCCACATACGAAAAGGTCTCCGAAAGCATGACCTGTACCCTTTTAAGGTAACAGGCTGGAGACCCCGAGAATCAAACAGATATACCAGAAAGTATGCAATCTGTGTTATCGAAGGATTGGCATAATCAACAGAGTGATCAGCACACCATCGACAGAAGACCTTCCACTTAGCCACATAGGCTAAACCAGTGGACTGCCGCCTTGAAAAGAAATGCACTCCACAGCTCATCTCAAAAAACCTCTATGGAGGAGACAGGACCTGACAAAAGATATGCGTGAAGGCACAATGAAGTCGGAGCGATGTGAAACCTCCTTGGGTGACCTTGGCAAAGAAGGTCACGTTGTAGAGGGAGACGTGCTGGAACCGCCGCCAACAGAGAGCAGAGCTGATTGATCAACACCCGTTGAGGCGACAGGGAATGATTCAACATCTGCAGGTTCTGAACTTGGCCAGAACCCGAGACAGAATCGGAACCGGCGGGAAGGTGTAGCTGACTAGACCATTCCAATCGAGTGACAGCAGAGCGTCCATGGCAAAAGCCATAGGATCTGGACACGGGGACACGAAAGTGTCCACCTGATGGTTCCAACAAATCGCAAAGAGATTGATGTGGGGACGACCCCAGAGATCGCAAAGCAACACCTGGAATGGATGTAATTGTGGCCCAATGGTCTGCGAACCCTGATATCCTTCCTCTAACATGGTATGAATCAAAGTAAGGATCTTCATTTCGAACCCCGGCGAGGCACGCAAGAGGAGAAACCACCTCCTCTCCTAGATGAATGATCCTGAGTCCTCCCTCTGGTCTGCCGATGCTTACCCTTACCACGTGAGTAAGAAGTAGAAGCGGCGACAGGAGGATCAGCCCTTGGCTTCGCAGAGGAAGCAGAACGGCGATTGTTAGGCTTAGAACGGCCTCAGTCTCCAACAGAAGGCTGATCAAGCAGCCTTAGCAGCAGCTGATCTGTGGAATGAAGCAGGACGTCATCCCGGTCCGTCGCCACGGAACCATGGAAAAGTCGCAGACCCGCCAAAGAAGCAGATCGAAGAGCAGCGAGCTGCCCCTCAGGAAGGGAACTTGTGTCCGACACAGCATCCCGGCGAACTAATTCCAAGTTAGGCGTGTTACAGGCATGCGTGTGTGTAAGATGAGTGTCTTAGAAATCACACGCAAAGGAGCCTGTATGTCGTCAAACCTATCTAGAGGCAGATAAGCAGCCAAAGCAGAACCGACGTGATCTGAGAGAGAAAGCATGTCCAGCATCTCTCTCGATAAGCCCAACAGGGACTCCAGAGTCGCCATGGGAATAACGGCTGACTTGGGCTTGGAAAGTCTGAGGGAGGTGGAGTACTGATCCAAGACCGTCAAAAGTCTGGCAGACTGATGAGTTGGCGGAATCGTAGGAACGATAACGCACTGAAGGCAAAAAGGTGTCAGCTCTGGTGAAGAACGAAGTCTTCATAGCCTTGGAACTCAGCTTAGAGTCCAAGGCTGCAAACACTTCAACCACTGTACCCACTGGCACGGTCGAAGGTACCCAGAAGCGGGTTGCTCCACAGGCTGGAGGCGCATGACTGATGATCGCGGCCTGGTTGACACCGTCGGCTGGTCTATTTATTTACTGGTGTTTAAGGTCACATATTTCTGCACAATGGCTAATCATGACCACGACAGTTTTACGGGTGGAGGCAGCCGGAGTACCCGGAGAGAACCACCGAGCAACGGCGAGCAACTGTCAGCTCCCCAACATACTAACTCCACACAAGCAGGGTTAGCACTGGTTGAAGACAGGTGCACTATCGATGTGCAGTATGCCTTAGTACACAGCGTCACCATGCCACCACATGGGCAATGGGTGTGAAGTGTCTTGCCCAAGGACACAACGCGGTTGCCGCAGGTGGGATTTGAACCAAGGACCTCTCGGCTTGCAGCCTGCACCTCTACCAACTGAGCCATCTCAGCTGGTCTGGTGGTTTGAGATCCGGAAGGAACTCAAACACAAAGTCAAGAGCTGCCCCCGAGTCAGAAGACTGTTGGCCCTCAACGTCAGGTATGTCTGACCCATCCTCTGAGTCGGAAGACACATAGCCCATCATGGGCAAACCAGCCGGTGGCTCCCATGGTGTAGGGACACCTGGGAGATCAGAAAGCAGCCTGCTTCCAATCCCAGGAGGCAGTGCCGTGGGGGGGGGGGGGGGGGGACACCTGGAAACCACTAGTAGCCTCGCTGAAGGCAACGGAAAGGCCCTTGGAAAGAACGAGGAGCAAGGAGAGGGCCTCCCTAAGCTCACGGCCCGTGGCAGCCGGTTCGATCCCAAATATAAATCATTGCAGCCAGTAGTTCATTGTTCAGTGTTTTTCCCATCACCAATGGTTTTAATGGGGGTCCTCATAGGGAGCCCCTTGAAGAAACCAGCATAATTTTTTTCAACCCAACTGCTTCTGCTGGGGGCGAGGTGGCATTGCGGTAACCGGTTCTCATCAGATCACCGAAGTTAAGTAACGTCGAGCCCGGTTAGTCCTCGGATGGGTGACTGTCTGCGCAATCGATTTGGACTCCCGCATTGTGTCCTTGGGCAAGGCACTTAACCCGATTGTCCACATAGGGGCACGATGATGCTGCACGTCGTTGGTGCGCATGTCTTCAACCAATCTAACCCTGTCTGTTCTGCAGTGCAGAGTTATGATGTTGGGGAACTGGCAGCTGCTCGTCATTCTCTCCGGGTACTCCGGCTTCCTCCACCCCTAAAACTGTCACAGTCATGATTGGTCATTGTGCATAAGTATGTGACCTTAAACACCAGTAAATAAATATAACTGCTTCTACTACTCCTAAGGAAGCTTCATACCAAATACCATAGATTTCACCCATATAGGTCTCAAAATATAGGCAACTGAATTTTTTTTATTTTTTAGCTCTGGGTCAGGAAACTTTTTTTTTCAGCAGAAATAAAGTACACATCACAAATAGCACAGAATACCAAATTTGGTTCAAATTGGTTGATCATTTCTGAAAATATAAATTTTTGATGGAAGTATAAATTTGGTCCTCCAGGAACAAATCCGAATATTACAAGAGAAATTTTAATAGAACATAACTGAATCTAGACTATTAACTCCTTGCATGCTGCTGACAGATATTCCTGCCCAAGACAGAATTCCCCTTGCCATGGAAATAAGTAAAATGTGGCAAATTTAATCAAATTCCCCACCCCCCCCCCCCCCCCCTCCATCACAATGTAACAACTTTCACTGCATCAAACATCACCAATGGGAGGAGTTTCGGCATTGATTGACTTCATGCCATCTTGAGGGGGGAAAGGAGTAGACTGAGATGCGACGTTTTCTGCTGATTTTCCAGCAATCCAGGTGCACTGCAATCAGTGGTGTAAACATAGAATAATGTTCAAATTACAACTGTTGTCCATTCCCTGACACTATAGAAAATTCAAACATCAGAGCCTTTCCAATATACAGATGTTAACTTCCAGCTATTAAAGTGTCAAAAGTAAGTCCTACTTTTGGCCAAAAAACTGAAAAGTTAAAAAATTTATAGTAATTTATATATTTTTTATACTTACCAATGACCCAGACTTAGCTGGTGCTAACTCTAACAAAACCAGGGCCAAACACAAATTTTGCCCCCCAATCCCCAAAATTTGCATCCAAAACAAAAAGAAATCATGTCCTAAAGGACCTCCATACTACGCCTCTACTGCGCATGCGCAGTGATGCAGACGTCCCGAAATTGGCGCCAATTATCATTCTTACTGGCAGTGCCTGGTCAGAGCTATGTACTCAGCGGGGAGGTAAGAGTTCCCAACTCCAGGGAGGGCCATCCCCGTCTGGGTCATTGGTAAGTATAAAAAATATATAAATTACTATAAATTTTTTAACATTTTTATGCTGTACCAATGACCCAGACTTAGCTGAATAGTAAACAGGCTGGAGGGCCTAGGACATAGAGGAAAATCCAATAAGCTCAACTATATTGTAAAGAGGTAACCCCTTAAGGAGAAAAGGAGTATTAGGCTTTACATGTATCTTTCTTATTTAATATTAAATTAGAAAGATACACTACCCTTAATAATTGAGCACAATAACATTCATGTTCTCTATTAACATCCAGTATAACCCTTATACTAATTATTTTTAAAGCAAGCCAATAAATAAAGTAGTCCAGAGAATTGAGACTCTTTATAGTCATTTAAAAGTGTCCGAGTATTGTATATTAAAGCCCGTTTGACACTTGACATATACAAATGCTTCACACCGAGCTACACTTTAAAAATAAGACATGAATGAATTTTAACATTAATATTACACTTTAAAACCATCCCAGAAGCGACTCAGAAATACTGACTTGGAGGAGGCATTCCCTTGCTTTTCACTATAAAGCAGTTGACCTAAGGGAACCCCCCCCCCCCCCCTTCCCCTTGCCCTGGGTCAAATAGCCCAGAGCGAAGAGGGCAGCCGGATGGAGTCACTGCCGGAACAGAAAGCCTGCATAACTATAGTTGCAACTGTTTAGTGGACGACATTCTGAGCAACAGATAACGGACCTAAACAATGCAGGTCTCCAGAAATGGACTCAATATTTCTGAGATAAAAATTCGTAAATGTGGATGGCTGAGACCAATAAGCAGCCTTCATTAAATCTGTAATAGCAACACTATTAGCATAAGCCCAGGAAGTAGAAAGAGCTCTTACTTCATGAGCAGAAATCTTAAGCACAGACTGCTGAGAAGAAGATAAATCTTCATAAGCAGTACGGATAGTTAATTGAATCCATCTAGCAATAGAATGGACTGAAATGTCCTTTCTATTAGGCATCAAAGACAGAAAGAAACGTTTCCATCCCTTTCTGATAAACTGAGATCTCTGTTTATAGATACGTAATGCTCTAACAGGACAGAGTAAAGGCCTACGCCCGTCTGAAGACGGAAGAGCCTTAATAACAATAGGTTCCGGATATTTATTAGGAGCCTGATTCTTAGCTAAAAAACCCACATTAGTAGTGAAGGTGATAGTGTTCCCAACACTACGATAATGAGAATCATCCACCGATAGTGCATGAAGCTCACTGACTCTTCTAGCAGAAGAGAAAGCTAAGAGAAAAGCTGTCTTATAAGATAAGAATTTGAAATCTACTGTCCCAAGAGGTTCAAATGGCTTTTCCTTCAATTTAAGAAGAACCCAAGCTAAATTCCACTTAGGAATTAATCTAAGAGTTCTGGGTCTATTTATCGAAAAGTTTCTAACCAACTTAGATAAAGAGACATTAGATCCAATTTGTAAACTATCATGAGGTGCATAGGTATCAGACAACATAGATCTATAACCCTTTATAGTAACAGGCTGCAGTTTGATTTCGTCAAACAAGTATACTAGAAAGTTTGCAATGTCTGGTATAGAGGGATCGAATATATCTACAGAATGATCCCTACACCAACGACGAAAAACCTTCCACTTAGCCGCATAGTTTAGCGAAGAGGAGGTCCTCATACAGTTAGAAATCGCGTCCACTGCTCGTCCTGTAAAGTGCTTGCCATGCAAGAAGGACCGCACAACGGAAAAAAGTGAAGGTTGAGACCTTGCGGGTTGTGATGGAGTTGGCGCGATTTCCCCTGCGAAAGAAGATCCTCCCGTGGAGGAAGCTTCCGCGGTAGGTCCCACAACAGACACCTGAGTAGATTTATCCACGGTCTCTGTGGCGACAGAGATGCTACCAACAGAATCTTGCATTGAGATTGTTTTATCTTTAGCAATACTTGTTGAATTAACGGCGCTGGAGGATACGCATATCCTATCATTCCGTCCCAAGGGATCGACAGAGCGTCTACTGCAAATGCTCTTGGATCCGGACACGGAGACACATACGTCTGCAACTGATTGTTGAGATGTGTCGCAAATAAGTCTATCATTGGCCGTTCCCATTGGTAGCAAATCTGATTGAATACTTGTTTGTTGAGAGTCCACTCCGACGGCAACAAGCGACCCTTTCGTGAAAGGGAGTCTGCTAGCACATTCAGACGACCCGGTATGTGATGGACCGAAAGAAGAACGTGATGTTCTAGCGCAAACAGAAGGATTCTTTCCGTTAGATTGAACAACGGAACTGAATGAGTGCCTCCCTGATTCCGTATATACGCCACTACTGTCGTATTGTCGGATAGGATTTGGACATGAGCATCGTGAATAATGTCCATCCAGTGACGTAACGCAAGCCAAATTGACATCATTTCCTTGATGTTTATGTGCTTGCACAGGAATTGCGGATCCCAAAGACCCTGGCATCTCGAATCCGTTGGGATTAATGATGCACCCCAACCTGTTTGACTGGCATCCGTCATAACGGTAAAACTCGGATCCGGCAACTGCAGCGGAACTCCCTGAGTTAACCACTGAATGTTTGCCCAAGTCTGAATCTCTTGTTTCACTTGATCTGACAAGAGAAAGTCTACATCGAGCGAATGAATTTTCACACTCCAATTCTGAGTCAAGAAAATTTGAAGAGGACGTGTGCGTAACCGCCCCATCGGAATGAGATCCGCGGCGGCTCCGCACAGACCTATCAGTCTCATAAATTCTCTCGCCGTGACTTTGTCTGCGTGCAGACAATAGCGAGCGTAACAACTGACTAATTTCGCTCTGGTTAACGGCAGACGAACGAGATTGTTGTGCGTCTCGAAGCTCATTCCCAGATGAGTGAATGACTTGGACGGCACCAGATCCGACTTCTCTTCGTTTACTATAAAACCGAGACGTCGGAGCAATAGAAGAAGATTCTGAACATCGTTCTGAAGCGTTAACTCGTTGCCGTACCTCTGAAGAATGTCGTCCAGGTAGGCCGACGTTACCGCAGACGAATGAGCTCGGAAGTAGATCATTACCGAGTTCATTACCCGAGTGAAAGCACAGGGTGCTAGATTCAATCCGAAGCACATCGCCTGGAATTGATACACCACTCCTAGGACTGCGAAGCGTAGATACTTTCGGAATGTCGGATGTACCATGACGTGAAAGTACGCATCTTTGAGATCTATGCTCGTTGCATAATCGTTCACCCGAATACTCGCTCTGACCGATCGAATCGTCTCCATATAAAACTTCGGAGTGACGATCAGCTTGTTTATCCAGCTCAAATCTATGACTGGACGGAACGAGCCGTCTGGTTTCGGAACCAGAAACAGATGGCTGTAGAATCCCGGAGATTCCTGGTTTTCTACGACCTCTACCGCGTTCTTCATTAAAAGAGACTGCACCTCTGATAACAGAGCATCTCTTTTCTGCGGATTTGACGGAAGATGAGTCCACTTTGGACTTCGAGTTAATGGAGGCTTTCGTTTGAAGGATATCTTTAGACCTTCCGAAGTCACTCCTCTCACCCAAGGGTCGTCCGTAATCGACGCCCATTCTTGTGAAAAGCTCGACAACCTTCCGCCAACCGGAACGCGATAGAGGTTTAAGCCATCACCTCCTGGACCTGCGAGGCCTGCGGTAGGAGAAACCACGTCTTCCACGGCCTGCACCTCGCCCCGTAGACCTCGTGGCGTCCGACCGATTGTCCCGGCCTGAAGGACGTCCTGACGGTCTCTCGAATAAGACCAAGAGGATGCACCGGAACCTCTATAGGAACCTCTCTTGGGCACATTAGACCCAGAAGTGCCTGTCTTATTCGTGTCTGCTGTATCTGACTTCTTAGGAGCAGATTTGAACAACAGAGAATCCTTAGCTTTCTTTGTAATTTTATCATAAATAGCGGAAAGCTTGCCGTCAAAGAGAAGTTCTCCTGAGACCGAAGCGACTCTAAGAGAGTTCTTCACCTTAGAATCCACTAGTGTGGATGTAGCTAGGGCTGCGTCACGTCTAACCAACTCCAGATTTGCCACTGAAAGGGCGGAGTTACACGTGGAATAAGCTACTGCCCTTGAAAGAAGTCTTAAAGAGGATTGTATATCCTGAAACTCTTTCCCCTGAAGGCGCAGTGATAACGCCTTAGTAAGGTGATCTGCGTAAGATAAGGCATCTAAATTGGCTCTGTTAGACGCAATAGCTGTTTCCAACACTGCGGTTGGAATAGAAGCTGACGACAGTAATGATAGCTCTAAGTCTTCCGCCTCGACGTCCACACGCAGAGGAACTCTTGGTATACCCTGTCCTGCCGTATCGAATTTATTCCTTGCATTAATGAAAGGCAGGTTGAGAGTATTAGCGGACAAGAAACCTGCTTTCCCCGTCCTGGAAGCAAGTTTAAATATAGCGTTGTTCAATAGTTCAAATGTTCTTGCAACATTATTGGACTGCGACGGAAACTCGGGAGCGATGTCCCTGAACCGCTCAAAAAATTCAGAGTCCAATGACGCTATAATTCTCTTGTCCGGAAGCGCAGCAGTCTGGCCCGACGGAACAACTTGAGGGAGAAAGTGCCGAATGAAGTCCACGGCAGCTTTATGTTGTTCCGAAAGGGATAGCTCCAAGTCATCCGTATCCCTTTCACCATCCGGTCGGACCTCATGATGTTCCCGGTCGTCCGCCCCCGATGCTTCGGCGGAGCGTACCGACCCAGCGTCGTCGGATAATTCTCGATCCGACACCGTTTCTGTCGGCTGCTGGGATGCTGCGATAAGCTGTGCTATCTGCACAAGAATGTCCGGCGTCGAGACCTGCGGAGGCGCAGTCTTTCGCTGCTTCGCCGAGGGCAGCTCCGCATCAGATGGCTCCCGCATACTTTTCCTATGCGAACGTCCGGAGTCCATCGGTCTCGAATCCCTGGCTGCCGGATGGTGTGACCTGGTCGCCGAAGAATCCTTGATCGGAGAAGCTGGTAATATATCGGCGGTCACGCAGCCAAGGTGCGGTCGTGTGCGCTGACGAGAAGAGGAAGCCTTAACAGTCTCTGCGGACTGCTTATACAACGGAGCGTCCCGAGCGACGGACGTATGCTCCGCTAAAGACACATTTTGTACCACAACATCTGGTCCCAGATGTTGTTGTACGAGAGAGGGGCCTCTCTCGCTCGCGGCCCGGCTGGACCTGGACGAGCTAGGAACCAGACTCAAAGGCTTCCTTCGTTCTCGCTTACTATCCGCCGTCACTGGGTGTGCATCTATTATGTTTATAGTGCTCGCATCACCCAAAACTTCCTCTTGGACCGCATCGGACAAACCCGGCTGCCGAACCATTCGGTGAATGGACGCTACACCGGGCGAGCTAGCGGACGACATTTGTCTAATCTCCATGAGCACTTTTGCCGCTAGCTCTGAATTCATTTGTGACGACAGACGCACACTTGTAGAAGATAACATGGAAACATCACCCTGTTCTGGTTCCTCTGAAATAGAAACTGAGAGAGTAGAGTGACCTTGCGGAGAAAGAGCCGGCATCGCCCTTTCTCCAGAAACAACATATCGTGACACACGTTTCCAATGTTTCTCATCCCAATATTCACATATAGCACAGGGATTAATGCGAGAACACTGACTACAATTAATACAATGATCATGAAAGTCAGAGGAAGATTTCTTCCTATTACAATTTGAACAACGTCCCTTCATTGTGAAAGAACAACAATAAGTCCCAGTTACTCCCAAAAACCCCTGACACAAAGATACATAATAACATGATCCATTAATAAATGAAAAAACAATTGCAAATCAAAATAATTTTGAAAAAATATTTTTTCAGCAAAGCCCAAGTTGCTGAAAAGTAACGTTGAGCCCCGATGGATCCGATGGCAAAGTGTGGTCAAAAATTTTAAATTTATATTAAATAATTAATGAGACACTTACGGATAATATAAATGTATCTTATAGTGAGATAAACTACAGCAAAGGCAAACAGCCCCCCTCAAAAAAGGCTGTTGCCAATGAAAACAAACAGTGTAAAAACCAGAAAACATGACTCCAGGCACTGAAAAAACTGGCCCGGAATCAGTCATCAAATTACACTCTATCTGATGCAAAACAGAGACTCCCAGGGGAGAATCTGCAGAACATCAGATGGAAGATGCAGAACACAAACGTTATACACCCATGGGTGAAAACGTAACTATGGGGAAAATAACAGAAAACATTCTGTAACCAAGCAACTCTCCCAGGAAATTTTAGAAATGAAATTTCTCAAAAATATGCCAAAAGCATGGGAGAATTGCAAGGGGGGACTTTAGAAGGCTAGGGGAGAGGAAACACTGAATAAGCAGTGCAACATTTAGCAAGAATGACAACAAGAGGCCCATGACTCGAAAGTAGGCAACTTAACATAATTTCATCAAAAAATTTTAAGTACAGCCCTGATTATTTTTTGTCACTTCTTTTTCCTCTCCTCCTTCTATCCTCCTTAGAATCACATTTTCTCCAAAAATTACGTGTCTGGCATCCTTTAAACTGAGATTTACAAGCACAAAGATCAGTGAGATGTTGACTGATGAAGGGCCAAACAGAGGATGATAATTGGCGCCAATTTCGGGACGTCTGCGTCACTGCGCATGCGCAGTAGAGGCGTAGTATGGAGGTCCTTTAGGACATGATTTCTTTTTGTTTTGGATGCAAATTTTGGGGATTGGGGGGCAAAATTTGTGTTTGGCCCTGGTTTTGTTAGAGTTAGCACCAGCTAAGTCTGGGTCATTGGTACAGTATAAAAATATACCAACTCTGCACAATGCATTATTACATGGTTTGCTTTTTATAGTAATACATCATTCCCCTGACGATCCAATGAATACACAAAATATTTAAATTTTATAGCAAATTTCCTTTCTTATTATACCTACCACAATTGTTTACTACAGGCTTGCACTGCAGTGGAAGTCCCTAACTTGGAAAATATACTCTCTATTTTGATCTAAGTCCTACTTTTGGCAAAAAAACTGAAAAATACCATCTCTGCGCAATGCATGATGACATGGTTTGCTTTTTATAGTAATACATCATTCCCCTGATGATCCAATGAATACACAAAATATTTAAATTTTATAGTAAATTTCCTTTCTTATTATACCTACCATAATTGTTTACTACAGGCTTGCACTGCAGTGGAAGTCCCTAACTTGGAAAATATACTCTCTATTTTGATCTTTCCCAAGCAATTTGGTACCAGTGCGCAATCGTGTAACTAATGACTCATTCTTTTGAATCTGCCAACATTGGAGTTATGTGATCAGCATGGAGGAAGGATTCTTACCCGAATAAGAAGATGGGAGGGCCTCCATGTGAACAATTGTGGTAGGTATAATAAGAAAGGAATTTTACTATAAAATTTTAATTTCTTATCAACCTACCCTACAAATGTTTACTACAGGCTGAATAGACAATAGGAGAAGGGAATCACATAACCAACCCCTACATAAACTGACTGCACTGGAACCGTGGACAGAAAAAGCGTTCCCTAGGCCTATCAAACCATAGCATCACAAACATTAGTAAAAGACAATGAGAGATGAGGCATATGGCACTGCATGATGCACAGACAGAAAGGACCTTAAACGGCACAGGGCTGGAACTGACCTTGAAGAAGCCTAATGGCTAAGGTAGACAACAGCCTGAGCAGAAGAAAGAGGGCCCAAAGAAAAAAAGGTCCTCAGACTGCTCCTGCACCTGAGACAGATAGAAGGTGGAGAAAGTAGAAGCATTTCTCCAGTAGACTGCCTGCATAACATCCGACAACTTGACGGAGTTAGCATAAGCTCAGGAGGCAGACAAGGCACGCACCTCGTGGGCAGAAATACGATTGGTAATACAATCATCAGTCGCTAGATGAGCATAAGCCGTGCGAATAGCAAGAAAAATATGCTGAGAAATGGATTGAGGAGAGAGCTTCTGTCGACCAGGAATAAGAGACAAAAAGAATCGTTTCCTGCCTTTCCCAATGAACTGCGTCCGGTTGAGATAAATGTGAAGAGCAGAAACTGGACAGAGCAAAGGGCAATTACCCTCTGCAGACGGAAGAGCCATGATACAGATAGGAGGCGGAGTTGTTTCTGGTATCTGATTCTTGGCCAGAAAGGAGCAATCAGTGGTAAAAGTAACCCCATTGGCGGAGCTCCGGAAAAAGGCTGGATCAACCGAGAGGACATGAAGCTCACGAACCCATCTGGCTGAGGCAAAAGACATCAGAAAAGCCATCTTGTTTGTGAGAAAATGCATATCCACCTGGGATAAAGGTTAAAACTGCGCCCCCCCCCCCTTCCCCCACCCACCCCCTGCAAAGCAGCACCCAAGAAAGATTCCATTGTGGGGTAAGCTGCAAAATCCTAGGCCTTTTCAAAGAAAACTGCTGAATAAGCTTGGAGAGGTATGGATTAGTGCCGATACGACGCTTTCCCACATACGAAAAGGTCTCCGAAAGCATGACCTGTACCCTTTTAAGGTAACAGGCTGGAGACCCCGAGAATCAAACAGATATACCAGAAAGTATGCAATCTGTGTTATCGAAGGAATGGCATAATCAACAGAGTGATCAGCACACCATCGACAGAAGACCTTCCACTTAGCCACATAGGCTAAACCAGTGGACTGCCGCCTTGAAAAGAAATGCACTCCACAGCTCATCTCGAAAAACCTCTATGGAGGAGACAGGACCTGACAAAAGATATGCGTGAAGGCACAATGAAGTCGGGGCGATGTGAAACCTCCTTCGGTGACCTTGGCAAAGAAGGTCACGTTGTAGAGGGAGACGTGCTGGAACCGCCGCCAACAGAAAGCAGAGCTGATTGATCCACACCCGTTGAGGCGACAGGGAATGATTCAACATCTGCAGGTTCTGAACTTGGTCAGAACCTGAGACAGAATCGGAACCGGCGGGAAGGTGTAGCTGACTAGACCATTCCAATCGAGTGACAGCAGAGCGTCCATGGCAAAAGCCATAGGATCTGGACACAGGGACACGAAAGTGTCCACCTGATGGTTCCAACAAATCGCAAAGAGATTGATGTGGGGATGACCCCAGAGATCGCAAAGCAACATCTGGAATGGATGTAATTGTGGCCTAATGGTCTGCGAACCCTGATATCCTTCCTCTAACATGGTATGAATCAAAGTAAGGATCTTCATTTCGAACCCCGGCGAGGCACGCAAGAGGAGAAACCACCTCCTCTCTTAGATGAATGATCCTGAGTCCTCCCTCTGGTCTGCCGATGCTTACCCTTACCACGTGAGTAAGAAGTAGAAGCGGCGACAGGAGGATCAGCCCTTGGCTTCGCAGAGGAAGCAGAAGGGCGATTGTTAGGCTTAGAACAGCCTCAGTCTCCAACAGAAGGCTGATCAAACAGCCTTAGCAGCAGCTGATCTGTGGAATGAAGCAGGACGTCATCCCGGTCCGTCGCCACGGAACCATGGAAAAGTCGCAGACCCGCCAAAGAAGCAGATCGAAGAGCAGCGAGCTGCCCCTCAGGAAGGGAACTTGTGTCCGACACAGCATCCCGGCGAACTAATTCCAAGTTAGGAGTGTTACAGGCATGCGTGTGTGTAAGATGAGTGTCTTGGAAATCACACGCAAAGGAGCCTGTATGTCGTCAAACCTATCTAGAAGCAGATAAGCAGCCAAAGCAGAACCAACGTGATCTGAGAGAGAAAGCATGTCCAGCATCTCTCTCGATAAGCCCAACAGGGACTCCAGAGTCGCCATGGGAATAACGGCTGACTTGGGCTTGGAAAGTCTGAGGGAGGTGGAGTACTGATCCAAGACCGTCAAAAGTCTGGCAGACTGACGGATTGGCGGAATCGTAGGAACGATAACGCACTGGAGGCAAAAAGGTGTCAGCTCTGGTGAAAAATGAAGTCTTCATAGCCTTGGAACTCAGCTTAGAGTCCAAGGCTGCAAACACTTCAACCACTGTACCCACTGGCACGGTCGAAGGTGCCCAGAAGCGGGTTGCTCCACAGGCTGGAGGCGCGTGACTGATGATCGCGGCCTGGTTGACACCGTCGGCTGGTCTATTTATTTACTGGTGTTTAAGGTCACATATTTCTGCACAATGGCTAATCATGACCACGACAGTTTTACGGGTGGAGGAAGCCGGAGTACCCGGAGAGAACCACCGAGCAACGGCGAGCAACTGTCAGCTCCCCAACATACTAACTCCACACAAGCAGGGTTAGCATTGGTTGAAGACAGGTGCACTATCGATGTGCAGTATGCCTTAGTACACAGCGTCACCATGCCCCCACGTGGGCAATGGGTGTGAAGTGTCTTGCCCAAGGACACAACGCGGTTGCCGCAGGTGGGATTTGAACCGAGGACCTCTCGGCTTGCAGCCTGCACCTCTACCAACTGAGCCATCTCAGCTGGTCTGGTGGTTTGAGATCCGGAAGGAACTCAAACACAAAGTCAAGAGCTGCCCCCGAGTCAGAAGACTGTTGGCCCTCAACGTCAGGTATGTCTGACCCATCCTCTGAGTCGGAAGACACATAGCCCATCATGGGCAAACCAGCCGGTGGCTCCCATGGTGTAGGCACACCTGGGAGATCAGAAAGCAGCCTGCTTCCAATCCCAGGAGGCAGTGCCGTGGGGGGGGGGGGACACCTGGAAACCACTAGTAGCCTTGCTGAAGGCAACGGAAAGGCCCTTGGAAAGAATGAGGAGCAAGGAGAGGGCCTCCCTAAGCTCACGGCCCGTGGCAGCCGGTTCGATGTGGGAACGAACCGGCAAAGTGGCTTCACTCCTAACCCTCTTAACCAACAAAGGGTCACGATGCTGGTAGGGGTATACCAGACCCCGACGTTCAACAGTGCGGGAACTCAGGAGAGTCGTCACAGACCTCTGAGGGACAGAAGGTTCAGGCTGCACAAAAAGCATCGATCCCACAAAACTGGCCATCGGACCAGAGTGTATGGACAGAAATGCAACAGAGTCCATGGTGACCCCACGAGGAACATCCGAATACAAAGAGAAGGCTGCTGGGCTTGACAGCTGAGAGACCACAGCAGAGGGTTCGGTCGGCAGCCCCTTCTGACTTCGCCGAGTTGAATTCAGGGAAGGCTGAGGCCGATATCCCACATCTACACTACCAGACATCTCTGCAGACCCGTGCAGGGATAAGCCGAGGCCGGCTGAAATGGTGACCGATGACATTGCAGACGGAACAGCAGTAGCAGCAGAGACGACGGGAGCTGTTGAACTGGTGGAAAAGTGGAGAGAGCAACTGAGCTTGGCTCCAAAGGAGGAGTCACAACCCTAGTGACAGCCTCAGATATTGACTGGAGAGGGACCAGTCCCGGAACCAGGCATCTCTTCACCAGACAACTCAACAGCTCCCACAGTATCCACCACAGGAAAAGACTGCATATCCCCCATGGAGGGGGTATAACTCTCACCAGACATGCTCATGTCGGGAGGCCCTGAATGACAGTGTTCCCCTTACCCACGGGTGCGAGAGGAACGGCCACGAGAACGTACCACATGGTTCACAGAAGCCCAAAAAGTGGATGACCAAGACCAACAGGGTCGATCGGAAGAACACCCATTACAAGTGGCACAAGAAGCATGGGAATCATCCAAATGCTTGGGCAAAAGGCATTGCCCTCAAGGAACAGTCCTGGGCATAACAGAGGTGAGAGCAATAGACGAAAAAGTGAACTCAAGAGATGTAGAAAGTAGAAGAACACCCCCAACTACAAGAGAAAGGTGGCAGAAAATAAAGAACCGGCGGGAACACAATTGAACCCAGACGGCCGACAGGGACCCAAAAAACAGAAATTCTGCCCTCAACAGAGAGGAGAAATCCTGTCCATACAGCCCCCCCACTGACACCTAACTTCAATAATAATATCCAAAAGGATACCATAAATTTATCAACCTAAAAATTATATGTCTGAACCGCACGGTATGCGAAAGTCACGCGCGAACATGGAGAATATACAAAATACAATAAAAATGTGGTTGAAATTAATAACAAGAATATATAAAACACAGTCCTGTTATTATACGATACTCAGATCCATAATTCTAGTCACAGGTAACCATTATCAATGAGCTGAATTATCACTGTTTCGTAATGCAAATGGCCGCATGTCTTTCCAGGATGGCGGAAGAAAAAAGAATGAGTCATTAGTTACACGACTGCGCACTGGTACCAGAAGCCGTGGATCTGTACTAGGAGAAGAGCGTCCCCTACTGGGTGTGTGCCTTTAGCACTCGACTCAGTTTTGGCTTATTTTTTCTTGGTCCTTTTGCACCACTTTTCTTTCCCAAATTGCTTGGGAAAGATCAAAATAATTTTCCGAGTTAGGGACTTCCACTGTAGTGTAAGTCTGTAGTAAACAATTGTAGGGTAGGTTGATAAGAAATGCAAAAACCTCACATGGATGCAGACAACATCGAGTATTCAGAGATAATATCTTAATCCTTTACCCAACGTAACAGCCCAAACTGGCCAACACTATTCACAACAAGAAGGGGTATCAGTACCCCGTGGCTCACCAGCAGGTGGCCAATGTAAAGGGGTGGCTGGAGTAAAAAAAAAAAAAAGGTCCAAAACCTGCACACAAAAGTCCAAAATTAAAGTAAATAATGAGCTAAAGGGCTAAATAATATAATAATAGCCCCAAGAAGCATGCTAACATAAAATAGGAACCATGGCAATATGCTACAAGGTAAGTCTTCACTTTGAGGAAAAGAAAGACAAACCTCAAAACCTGCACATAAAAGTAAAAAAAAAAAAGTATCACATTTGTTTCAATGGGTTAAAATTGAGAAAAATACCTTGATAATGTCACAGTAACCACCATGGCAATATGCCAGTAAGGTGAAACTCTACCTGAAAAATATCCACTTGGAAGAAAAGATAGAAAAACCTCAAAACCTGCACATAAAAGTCCAAAAAGTATCACATTTGTTTCAAAGGGTTAAAATTTAGAAAAATAACCTGAAAATGTTACAGTAACCTCCATGGCAATATGCCAGTGAGGTAAAACTCCACTTAAAAAAAATATCAAAACCTGTACACAAAAGTCAAAAACCTGCACACAAGTCCAAAATTAAGGAAAGAAGCAGCTAAAGGGTTAAATAATCTAATACTAGCCCCAAGAAGCATCCTAACATAAAATAGGAACCATGGCAATATGCTACAAGGTAAGTCACCACTTGGAAGAAAAGAAAGACAAACCTCAAAACCTGCACATAAAAGTAAAAAAAAGTATCACATTTGTTTCAAAGGGCTAAAATTGCAAAAAATACCCTAAAATGTTAAGGTAACCACCATGGTAATATGCCAGTAAGGTAAAATTTCACTTGAAGACAAAATTTCAAAACCTGTACACAAAAGTCAAAAACCTGCACAGAAAAGTCAAAAACCTGTACACAAAAGTCCAAAATTCAAGTAACTAAGCATGGAAAGGGTTGAATAAAATATTACTATCCCTGAAAAGCATGCTGACATAAAAAAAAAATCAAAAAAAAAAAAAAAAAATCAAAACCTGCACACAAACGTTCAAAATGAATGAATCCGGATGCCACTGACGCCGCCGGCATGAGGGCTATGCCATAGGCTCACACAACTATCGTTGGTGAGCCAAAAACTGCCAATTAATTTTCAGTATATTTTCTTTTTTTGTATCAAAAACATAGGTTATGACCCCCCCCCCCCCCCCTCTTTGGAACAAGCTCATCAAGCTCTTCCAATGAGGTATCATAACCTATGTTTTTGAGAAAAAAAATAGATATTCACGAATCTTGTTTGCAAGTGCCATCTGCTTTTCATGTTAGGTAAAGGGTTAAATAAAAATAAACTGAAACAAACCGATTAATAAGATCAATTGCATAGCTTAGGTTTGTGTAAAACATTGAAGGATGTAATTTATTCATTTAAGTGTTATTTATATTGTTTTCTTTCCTGTTTTCTTTTATGGAAAACACACTCAATTTGTTTGTTTGTTGGGTATTGATAAAGATGAATTTCAAGATAGTTCAGTGTTCTACTGGAATGTGTTGAGAGGGGCTGAAAGACAAGCAGTTTAGCTATACCACTTCTTGCTGTGTACTCAGATACAGAACTACAGATATAGAAGTGGAGCAAACACAGCTATGGTATCATGAATGCGGTGAAATCAGGTCTTCCTTACAAAACTGTAGAATCTCACTTATCAAACAAGAGGCGCCAAGGGGCCTTAATCACTCACCCGATAAAGTGGTTCAAAAAAGATCACATTCAGTTAGTCATGGTTCTTCATCACTACAGAGGAATGAAATCATGAAATTATTGACAACTCTAGTGTCCATGTCAGATCATTATTATCATAGGTCTTCCTGACTGCTTCCAATTTTATCAACTGTAGACCAGCACTGCCAAACTTCCAAGGGTTATTATATCACTGCAGTTTGAAATGAAAATTTTATGGAAAAAAAACCACTTAGAAATGGATTTGAACAACCCGCCTATCCCCTCTCCCAAAGAGAGCCCAAAATTTAAGGCACGGACTGAATCCAATCTTCCCAGAGATGTTATATACCAAATATGAAAAGATTCTGATTGGTGGTTCTGGAGAAAAAGAGTTTTGAAGAAAGTCCCTCATATTGCACTAAGTTAAAATTCAGGCTCCAAATATTAACCTAGGAACTCGATTTGAACAAACAATCTGAAGAAGATGATTTTAAAACAAATTTCCTCATATTGCACTAAGTTAAACTTTGGGTGCCAACAGAGAGCCCAAATATTAACCCAGGGTCCCGATATGAACAAATAGGAATCTGAGCCCCCTAAAGATATTGCATACCAAATATGAAAGCATTCTGACTGGTGGAGCTGAAAAAAAAGATTATCTAAAGAAATTTCTTCATATTGCAATAAGCTAAAGTTTGGGCTCCAATAGCGAGCCCAAATATTAACACAGGGACTCAATTTGAACAAACTTGAATCTGCCCCCCCCCCCCCCCCCCCCCCTAGAGATGTTGTATACCAAATATCAAAAAGATTGTAATTGATGGTTCTGGAGAAAAAGATTTTTAAAGAAATTCCCTCATATTGCACTAAGTTAAACTTTGGGCTGCAATAGAGAGCTCAAATATTAACCCAGGGGCCCTGATATGAACACACATGAATCTGACCCTCCTAGAGATGTTATATATGAAATATGAAAGGATTCTGACTGGTGGATCTGAAGAAGATTTTTGAAGAAATTTTCCCACATTGTACTAAGGTAAAATTTGGGCCCCCATAGAGAGCCCAAATGTTAACCCAGGAACTCAATTTGAACAAACCTGAATCTGACCTGCCTAGAGATGTTGTATACCAAATATGAAAGGATTCTGACTGGTGGATCTGAAGAAGAAGATTTTTAAAGAAATTTTCTCATATTGCACTATGTTAAAATTTGGGTCCCCATAGGAAGCCCAAATATTAACTGAGAGATTTGATGCGAACAAACTTGAATCTGACCCTTGTAACAATGATGTTTACCAAATATTAAAACATTCTGACCAGCAGTTCTGAAGAAGATTTTTGAAGCTTATTTCCCATATTGCCCTAAGTTAAGATTTGGGATCCTGTATTGAGCCTAAATACAAACTAAGGGGCTTAAATTGAACACACTCGTATCTTACTCCCCCTCCCCCTCCTATGGATGCTGTATGCCAAATATCAGAAGATTCTGATCAGTGGTTCCGGGGAAGAATTTTTTAAACATATTTGCAAATATGGTGGCTCAGCATTTTTTCAATACCCCCCCCCCCCCCTCCCCCCAACAGAACATGCTAACAAAACTGATGCCAATATTTTTTTTTATCATTCAATTCTACTGGTCCTAAGGATGCTTCACACCAAATAACAGTTCTCTGTTCCATGTGGTTTGTGAAGTATGGGAATTTGAAAATATTTTCTATTTTTAGTTACTGGGGTTCCCACAGAGAACATGGGAAATGTTTTTTAGCATGAATCAAGTACTTATGACCCAATAATACCACATACCGAATTTCGTTCCAATCGGACAATCGGTTCAGAAAATAGAAATTGGACCAGGGCCCAAAATCTTGTCCCTCCCATTACGAAGGCAAATATTGCTTCACAAACTTCATTTGAACAAATTTGACATCACAATTCAGAAGGAAGCTTCATACCAAATATCAAGTCATTGTACCCACTGGTTCATAAGAGGAGGATTTTTCTAGAATTTTGGGGCATTTTCCTCCATTCCCTCCCTATGGAGCAGGGCAACTTTATCTGGACAAACTCGAATTGACATATGATAAGGACCATGCATATCAAATTACGTTCAATTTGGCCCAGGGGTTTAGGAGGAAAAGTCGATAATGTAAAGTTCATGATGGACGAACTGATGGACGGACACCAGACGACCGGCAGAAAGTGATCACTTGAGCTCCCCCTAACTTTCAGTCAGGTGAGCTAAAAACAAAAATGTGAACATTGAACTCAGCTGCTTTTTACAAATCCTATTTCTTGATTCAGACCTAATTTCGCATTATAAAAAAGAGGAAAAATCAACACACCAGAGTCTGTGTCGCAACTGGATCATGATCTAACTGAGAAAGAGAACAATTTTTGATCACAGCATCATGACGAGTCTCTTTTAATCATTTATGTATACTGCAAAGTTATGATTCAGATTTTATTTTAGAAGTATTTATTTATTTATTTATTACACGCCTGTTCTATGAAATCCCCCAAAACAGCAACACTAAACCATGCGGAAAACGAAAATCTGTTCCGCACATATGTGCAGAACGGAAATCGTAGACAGACTATTTTTAAATAGAAGTGAAATTTCACTGGAATTTTCTACAAATAGTGCAATGCAATTACAATTTGAATTGCTAGCGATAGCTGAAAATCGTCCCCTGAGTTTCAACGTGTTCTATGTGCCAGTAGGCACATAGAACACATTGGAACTCAGGGGATGAAATAATAACATGGGTTCCCCTCACAAATTTGGTTGGCGATAAAATGTGTTGTTTTTGTTGATAGTTGTCAAATGAATTGCTGAGTATCCTTCTCATAGTTGTTTTTATAGACGTTAAGGTATGTAATAAACACAGAGTGACACATGCGTGTGAATGGTTTAATCGATATGGCACTTGTGCCATCACAGAAGGATAAAACTCGAGGCCTACGGCCTCTTATTTTATCCTTCCGGGGTGGCACTTGTGCCATATCGATTAACCCATTCACACGCATGTGTCATTCTGTATATTTATTGCTGTTTTAGGTCACTTGTAGTATTTGTTGCTATGTCAAGACTGCAAAACAAGCATGAATTCAAGTATAACTAATAATTTACAGCTGTACTGCCCACTTTAGAGGACTTCCACAACAAGCATTGATTACCTATTTTTCAAGTACAGTAGAACTTATTTACAACAGTAAACAAGCACTGCTCCTCTTCCTGAGGTTCCAAAGGAGGTCAATTTAGATGCAAACAAAATATCATTACTCACCCTTTTCTTTTCTTACAAATGACTACAACAATAATACTAATCAATATTAATAAAATAACCACAACTGGAATGGCAACAAGCAGTGATCCTAAAAAAGAAAAAGAAAAAAGGATGCTAGAGGATCTAGTAATAACAGTTTTTACATGATTTTTTCATACATACTAAACCTATACAATAGAACCCTGTTAATTGAATAGCTACTCTGTCAGTTAATAATATTCAATTCATGGGAGTATTCAATTAACAGGAGTTTGGTCATTTTCCTGTATTTTAGTTATCAGCTGAATATTTATTCTATTAGATCTTGTTTGACAGAGCTCTATCAAACATGATGTAATCAATTCAATGCTTATATAGGATGTACTAGGGCCTGATAGGTCAATAAACCTCAGAAATTCAGTTGTCAAATTAATTCTATTACACTTAACTAGATTTTTAATTCCATAAACAGGAGTTTAGTTTATAATCTATAAGTAATTAACAGGTCAAATTTGTACTGAAGATATGGTAAATAAGTTGGTGTTTGAAAGTTATATCCAATTAAATGGATTATTCAATCAAGAGATATTGAATTAAAAGGGCTCCATGGCATTACAAAAAATGTAACTTCATGGCCATAATATAGCCACAGGTGTTCATATGGTGAGAAAGAAAGTAGTGTTGAAACCATTCCACAATTAGTCGAAGTCAACTTGATTACCAGTAATAGCCGACTAGTCGTAAACATATTTATTACACATCCATTCAACTTTAAACCCTTGTATTTAATGGAATAGCCACTATGACATAAATGATTCTGTATTCAATGGGTGAGGTACAACCCAGAACATTTTTCCCCAACACTGTTCATACTAGTTCCTTTCACATCGAGTCATTAGTTACGCTGCGAAAAGTTTCCAAATTTCGTTATACAATTATCGACAGTCTGTCGCATGGTGTGAAAATGATAACGTTCAAAGCAAAATAAAGTCGGTTCACAAAAAATTTGTTAACCAAAATGAGATAATATTTTAAAAAAAACCCAATCAATTCCAATCAGAACATTAACCCAGTCCCATGGCTGTCACGTTTTGTGGATCCATTATATCTAAATTGGTCAACTTTATTTCAGTAAATCTTTGTCCATGTTAACATGCTTCAAACTTCTTTTAAAAATGTTTCTCCCAGCTGTTTTGCAAATCTGTACAACTTTGTACTTGTATTTTTACTAACAGTAATGGCCACCAAATGGTTTCCAGAATGGAATGGAATGGGCACCAGCCGAGGAGAAACAGCAATCTGAATTTCAACAAACACTGGTTCCGAAAAGGTTGTTTTGATTTTTTATCTATCCATCTGATCAGTACAGCTTCAGTCAAAACAAACAGACTCTTCACCTTTGGGTTTAAACATCGGAATTAAAATTTGTTTATTTAAATGAATTTTAATGCATGGGTTGTGTAATAAACACAGAATGCGATGTGTGTTTGAATCGGTGGGTGTTTTACACAACGAGTTGGAATGGCGTTGTCATATTTCGCGACAGCTGTAGGCTCTCGTGAAATATGACTATGCCATTCCAACGAGTTATGTAAAACACCCACCAATTCAAACACACATCGCGTTCTGTCTATATATTCCATTCCCAATACAAGTTACAGCACAGGGCTGGTGCATTTCATCTTTTTTCCCATTTCCAGAACAAGTTACAGAACCTGATTGGTAAGTTTTGTCGCAGTGACTTTGGTATTCACCATCAGTTTACAGTGGAGCCCACTTAAATGGATATCTCGTAACTGAATAACCCTGTTAATTGAATATAATTTCCAAACACAAAACCATTTACCATACCTCCAGAACAAATTCGAACTGTTAATTAAATATAGGTTATAGAGTAAACTCCTGTTATTTGAATAAAAATCTTGTAACCTGTAGAGAAATTACCCTGACTTGCCCCAGTTTTCCTTTGTTTATAGACCTATTTGGCCTCAGTACATCAAATACAGGCATTCAATCTATTATATCTTGTTTGACAGAGCTCACATATATAATAGAATAAATGCCAAGTTTATCTCTAGAATACAGGAAAGTGAACCAATCCCTGTAAATTGAATACACCAGTTAATTGAATACTTTTCATTGGCAAAGTAGCCATTTAATTAACAGGACTCTACTGTATTTAAGCTTGTTATCCCTAACAAATGTTTAATCATGGACGAAACAATCCTTGTACAATAATAACATGACAATGAAACACACCAACCACCAACTGATTGCTTTGACAGATTTTGGAATGTCAATGTTGGTTTATTTTAGATAAACAATCTAAAAAAAAAAATAGAATTTGGCAAGTTTGTGTGTGGATTTCTGGGAATGGTCATCAAATGTGAAGCATTAGATT
This sequence comes from Pictodentalium vernedei, assembly GCA_031216915.1. Classification (NCBI taxonomy): domain Eukaryota; kingdom Metazoa; phylum Mollusca; class Scaphopoda; order Dentaliida; family Dentaliidae; genus Pictodentalium; species Pictodentalium vernedei. Next base: position 387,342,775 of record CM062294.1, read on the forward strand.
TCTTTTTAAATTGTTCTGATTCCATTTGGCACTTTTCAGAAATAGGTACCCCACTACAAATCGCCACCAAAGTAGTGAAATGCAGTGTTAGTGGCTATTCAAAAATATGTCTGTTAAGTATTGTATTTGTAGTCATAGATTTCCTTCCTCTTACAGAAGCATATGAATTACTATAAATACAACATGATCTATTTTTAACCTTTCCATGTGTGTTGTGGTTAACAATAAAAAAAAAAATTTCTTCAAAAGCATACAGTCATCTACAGAATGAGGTCTCCAGAGGGTAGCGTCAGTGGGGTAGCATCATGATATTTAACCTCTGTGAACCTCAATCAGAATCAATGTCAGAGGCTTGAACAGAAAGAAGTCGCCAGATGATAAGTTGGCCCACTGTATGGATAGCAACAGCAAATTCACCATTTGGGGACCTCATTCTACAAATGACACATTGCTATTTCCAGGCATGTTTGAATGTACAGGGAACTAATTGATCGGCTCCAAGTCGATTAATGGCTGGCAATTAGTCAACTGAAAAATTTCCTCATCATTTCAACACTAAAATCAATTTCAGAGTAAGTACTTTCATTCAATTATTTTTTATTTTTCAATGGCTGTTTTACTTCCAAGGGTTTTCAAGCCATCCTTAAACTCTAATATTTTTCAAGCATTGGTTGCTGCAGATGACAAAATTCATTAAAGAACTGGTTAGTATGCAAAAAATCACAGAAATTTAATTCAAATGGAAGAATGAAACCATCAATTTTGTCCCCACCCACCCACCCACCCACCCACCAAAGAGAATAGATTAAAAGAAAATACTTGAAAGAATAAATATAAGAACTTTACCTTTCTCATCCTCTAAACTCTGAGTTTCCTTTTCTTTGCAAAACCTGCCAGTGAATGCTTGGTGACACCTGAAAGAAGAAAATAAATTTGAAATGACAAAATCATGCAGTAATTTGCAGTCAGTGCAATCAGTAATTGTTTCAAAATACATAAAACTAAGATGCTTTCTGTGAAATAATACTGACCATAAAATGTCATGATGTTTGAAAACAAGAGGCCCCACGGGGCCTGAAGCGCACATCTTGAACAGAACACAATATAAACAGAGTCCAAGAATGAGTCTACATTAAGCAATCCATCTCCATAAGATACACTGTCAATCCTTGAGTCCCTCAGGAGTGACAAAAATAATCCGGGCATCATGCCTTTTCTTCAGTTGATCATAATGTAAAATGTAGAGCTCCCCTATGAAGCCCCTTGATACAACCTATGTGTATTAATCTTAGTTACACACCTCTGGAGGGTACTGAATATAAAATTTTTAATTCTTCAGCAACATGGCCAATTCTGGCTCTCATTGGGAGTCCAAATATTAACCCACACTCTCAATTTGAACAAAGCTGAATCTGACTTCCCTAGAGATGTTGTGTACCAAATATGAAAACATTCTGACAGTTGGATCTGAAGAAGAGAAATTTTAAAGAAATTTCTTCATATTGCACTAAGTTAAAATTTGGGCTACCATAGCGAGCACAAATATTAACCTACGGATTCGATTTGAACAAACTTGAATCTGACCCCCCTAGAGATGTTGTACACCAAATATGAAAGCATTCTGACTAGTGGATCTGAAGAAGATTTTTGAAGGAATTCCCTCATATTGTACTAAGTTAAATTTCAGGTTCCCATATGGAGCCCAATTATTAACCCAGGCACTCGAATTGAACACACTTGAATCTGACCCCCCTAGAGATGTTGTATACCAAACATGAAAGCATTCCGACTGGTAGGTCGGAAAAAGAAGATTTTTAAAGAAATTTCCTCATATTGCACTAAGTAAAAATTTGGGCTACCATAGAGAGCCCAAATATACACCTAGGGATCCGATTTGAACAAATTTGAATCTGACCCTCCTAGAGATGTTGTATACCAAATATGAAAGCATTCTGCCTGGTGGATCTGAAGAAGAAGATTTTTAAAAATGATCCCCCATATTGAACAAAGTTAAAATTAAAGCCCAAATATTAATCTAGGGACTTGGTTCGAACAATCTTGAATCTGACCCTCATAACAATGATGTATACCAAACATTAAAAGATTCTGACTGGTGGTTTTAAAGAAGATTTTTAAAGAATATTCCCCATATGACCCTAAGTTAAAAATTTGGGCTCCTGTATTGAGCCCAAATATGAACGAATGGGCTTTATTTTAACAAACTTGTATCTGCCCCCTCCCTCCCCCCCCCCCCCCCCCCCCCTATGAATGCTGTATATCGAATACTAAAAGATTCTGATGATTGATTCTGGAGAAAAGATTTTAAAAATTTTTTGCAAATATGCTGACTCAGCATTTTTTTTTGATGCCCATTACAGAACACCCTAACATAACCGATGGCAATTTTCTTTTTACCATTCAATTCTACTGGTCATAAGGATACTTCATACCAAATAACAGCTCTCTGTTATGGGTGGTTTGGGAATTATGGGTGTTTGAAAATATTTCTATTTTTATCTCCCAGGGTTCCCATGGGGGATGCAGGAATTTTTTTTTTTTTGCATGAGTCAAGTACTTATGACCCAATAATACCACATACCAAATTTGGTTCAAACCGGACCATCAGTTCAGAAAATAAAAATTTGGGGCGGGGCCAAAAATCTTACCCCTCCTGGTAACAAAGCCAAATATTGCTTCACGAACTTTGTTTGAACAAACTTGATTCTACACTTCAAAAGGAAGCTCCATAACAAATATCAAGTCATTGTACACACTGGTTCATGTGAAGAAGATTTTAAAAATATTTTGGAGCATTTTCCCCCACTTCCTCCCTATGGGGCTGGGCATGTTGAGTTGAACAAAATTGCAATGCCCTTTTGGGGTCATCACTCACACAAACTTTCACTTGAATTAGCCCAGTGGTTTTGGAGGAGAAGACCAAAACATGGTGTTGACAGACGACGGATGGATGAAAGATGGAGAGCAATGAGATTAGCTCAACTTGACTTTGGCAAGATGAGCTAAAAAGACCAAATCCTAATTGCTTTCATTCCTTTTCCTAACAAATTGGCCGCATACGCCTCTGTAATTTACATACAAATTGAACAGTTAAAAACTATTATTCTTCAAAACATTTCAACAAAACCATATCATGTCATCCCTTCATTTGAACGAGCTCGTCAAGTTCATTCCAATGAGGGGAAACATGACATGGTTTAATTGAACCTTTTTGAAAAAAATTTGAAAATAAATAATTAAATTAATAAATTTGATATCGTATGCTTAAGTAAAGAGTTAATTGGGAGAATCATCACTACATGCCCAAATAATAAATCTCAGTAACCTTGTTCCAACAAATCAAAACATTGAATGAAAAAAAATTTGCTCACACACACAAATGCTGTTGCAGAGTCTGCTTGTCATGACACATCAATGTAATAATAATAATAAATCTTCGGCTTGTTGTGGTCCTCTAATGAGGCCTACAGTAACCCAGTACCCTGCTGGGGTATTCCTCCTCCATTCTCTCTCCTAATCTCCCAGCATTCAGTCAAAAACTGTTCCATAATTCCCCTCATTGGTGCCTTCTCGATCTCCCCAACTATAAAATGTACCCTTTTCCTCATGTCATTCCTCATGAATTTTTGCTTCAGAAGTTAAAAAATTTATAGTAATTTCTATATTTTTTATACTTACCAATGACCCAGACATAGCTGCTGGTGCTAACTATTAAAATATAGGGCCAAACACAAATTTTGCCCCCCAATCCCCAAAATTTGCATCTAAAACCAAAGAAAACATGTCCTTAAAGGCCCTCCACACTTCGCCTCTACTGCGCATGCACAGTGTCAAGGACGTTCCGAAATTGGCGCCATTAATCATTCTAAAAACCAGTGCCTGGTAAGCGCTATGTACTCAGCGGGGAGGCAAGAGTTCCCAACTCCTGGGAGGGCCATTCCTGTCTGGGTCATTGGTAAGTATAAAAAATATAGAAATTACTATAAATTTTTTAACATTTTTATACTGTACCAATGACCCAGACATAGCTGAATAGTAAAAAGGCTGGAGGGCCAAGGACATAGAGCAAAATGGAATACGCTCAATAATATAAAATAGAGTCATCCCCTGTAGGGAAAAAGAAGTAATAGGCCTTACATGTATCTTTCTTATTTATGATAAATTAGAAAGATACAACACCTTCCAAAATTGAGCTTCATACATCCATGTACTCTATTAATATCCAATATAATCCTTATACTAATAATTTTTAAAGTAAGCCAATAAATAAAGTAAGTCTAGAGAATAGAGACTCTTATACTCCTTAAAAGTGTCTGAGGATTGCATAATCATGTCCGTTGACATATGCAATATTCAAAAGCTATACTTTAAAAACTAAGACTTGAATGAATTTTTAAAACATAAACTTCTCACTAAACAACCATCCCAATAACAGCTCAGAATTACTAACTCCGGAGGAGGTATCCCCTTGTTTTCAAAGTGAAACAGGTGACCCAAGGGAACACCCTCCCCCCCCCCCCCCTTTTCTTGCCCTGGGTCAAATAGCCCAGAGCGAAGAGGGCAGCAGAACGGAGACACTGCCGAAACACACAGCCTACCTAGCTATAGTAGCAACTGTTAAGTGAATGACATTCTGAGCAGTAGATAATAGACCTAACAATAGAGGCCTCCAGAAATGGACTCGATATTTCTGAGATAAAAATTCATGAATGTGGATGGCAGCCTTCAAAAATCTATAATAGCGACACTATTAATGTAAGCCCAAGATGTAGAAGAACTCTTACTTCATGAGCCGAAATCTTAAGCACCACTGCTAAGTCAATGATATACCATAAGCAGTACCGATAGTTAATAGAATCCATTAACAATAGAATGGAGCGTAACGTCCTTCTTCTAGGCATCAAAGACAGAAGAAGCTTACGCCCATAGTAATAAACAGATATCTGTTTATAAATACATAAACTCTACCCGGAAAGAGTAAAGGCCTATGCCCGTACGAAGACGGAAGGACCTTAATAACAATAGGTTCCGGATATTAGGAGCCTAACTCTTATACAAAAATCCAACCTAAATAGTAACGGAATAGTGATTCCGAAACTACGAAAGTGAAAATCATCCATCGATAGTGCATGAAACTCACTGACTCTACAGTAAAAGAGAAACCAACAGAATTACTGTCTAAAAGGTCAGAATTTGAAAACTACTGTTTCCAGAGGCTCAAATGATTACTTAGCTAAATAAGAACCGAAGTTAAAATCCATATAGGAATTTAATCTAAAGATTCTAAGTCTATATATCAAAAAGTTACTAACTGACTTAGATAAAGAGACATAAGACTCAATTGTAAACTATCATAGAGTGCATAGGTATGAGGTAATATAAACCTATAACCTTAATAATAACAGGCTGCAGTAGATCTTGTGAAACAAGTATACTAAAAAATTGCAATGAGTAGTATGGAGGGATCAACAATATGAACATAATGATCCCTACACCAACGACGGAAGAGCCTCCACTTTAGCCGCATAGAATAGCGAAGAAGAGGACCTCCTATAGTAAGAAATCGCGTCCAAAGCTCGTCCAGTACAATGCTTACAATGCAATACGGACCACACAACGGAATACATGAAGGTTGAGACCTTGCGGGTTGTGATAAAGATGACACGATTTACCCAGTGAAAAAAGATCCTCACATTGAGGAAGATTTCACGTTAAGACCCACAGTAGACAAGAGAGTAAATTACCCATGATCTCTGTGAAGATAGAGATGCTATCAACAGAAATGTATTGTGGTTGTTTATCTTAGCAATACCTGCTGAAACAACAGCGCCGGAGGATACGCGTATCCTATCTTTCCGTCCTATAGATCAATAGAGCATTAACAACATTAGCTCAGAGATCTGGACAAGCCAACACATACGTCGGCAATTGATTAGCAAGCTGTGTCGTAAATAAATCATCATTGGGCGCTCCCATAGATAGCAAATCTGATTGAATACTTGTTTGTTGAGAGTCCATTCTGACAGCAACAAGCGACCCGTAAGTGAACGGGAGTCCGGTAAAACAATCAGACGACCCGGAATATGACGGACCAAAACAGAACTTGGTGTATTATAACCAACAGACGGATTCTTTCCATTAAATTGAATAACGGAAAAGAAAGAGTGCCTCCCTGGTTCCGGAGATACGCCACTACTGTCGAATTAACGGACAGGATTTGGGCATGCGTTTCTGAATAATGTTCATGCAATGACATAAAGCAAGCCTAAAAAACATTATTCCGCGGAAGAAAATTGGTTGCTAAGAGACTGCGGAACCCAAAGACCCTGGCACTTCGAATCCGTTGGGATCAGTATTATATCCCAATCTGTTTGACTGGCAACCGTCATAACAGCCACACTCGGGTCCGGCAACTGCGGTGGCACTCTTTGAGTCAACCACTGAATGTTTGCCCCAGTCTGAATCTCTTGTAACACTAGATAGACAAGAGAACGTGTAAATCGAGCAATTCATGGATTGCCGAAAAGTTGCCGTCGAAGAGAAGCTCCTCCGAGAACGAAGCGACTCTGAGAGAGTTCTTAACCTTACTATCCACGCGTATGGATGTAGCTAGGGCTGCGTCACGTCAACCAACTCCAATCAGCCACTGAAGGGCGGAGTTATACGTGAACAAACTACTGCCCTCAAAAGAATTACATTGAGAATAATATCCCGTAAATCTTTTCTTGAAAACGTAATGATAACGCCTCCGTAAGGCGGATTACGTATGATAAAGCGTCTAAGTTAAGTCTACTATACATCATGTCGTTTCCAACATTGAAGTTGGAAAAGACATAAACGGCGAAAAAGAATATTTCCCGTCTTTAACCACACCGTCTAGACGCATATGAACTCTCGGTATGCCCTGCTCTGCCAAATAAACTAATCGTGTAAATGATAAAACGGCAGAAATGAGCAACGCGGACAAGAAACTAAACTATCATGCTTGGTAGCAGGTTTGTATGCATATATAGCGTCGAAAAATAAAACACATATTGTAATGACATTATTGGACTGCGTCGGTAAGTCAGGGACAATGTCCCTGAACCGATCGAAAAATCCGAGTCCAATGACGCTATAAGTCTCTTATCCAAGATCGCAGCAATGAAGTCCGAAATAACAATCACTGGAAGATAATGCCAGAAGATATGAAAGGCAGTTTCCGATACTACTAAAGGGAAAACTCGAAATCTTTAGAATCCCTTTCGCCATCCTGTCGGACCCTATAAAGCGTTCGGTCGTCCGTACCTGATGCAACCGCGGACCGCACCGACCCAGCGCCGTCGGATAATTCCTGATTCGACCAAGAAACTGTCAATTGCTGGGATGCTGCGAAACAACTGTGCTAACTCGGATAGCACGTCCGTCACTGAGGCCTGAGGAGAAGCGGTCCTACAATGCATTGCCGCTGGAAGCTCCGTGAACGTTACCCCGTGCATACTACCAATATGCGAGCGAACGGAGTGTATAGGCCTCGTGTCCCTTGGCTACCGGATGGCGCGACCTATTCGCCGTGGAATCACTGAATGACGAAACTGATCGGATACTCGAGGTCACGTAGCCAATGTGCGGTCGTGTGCCCTGCTGTGAGGATGAGGAAGCATTAAGGACAGTCTCTCGGACTGTCAATATAACGGAGCGTCCCGATCGACAGACATATGCTCCAAATGTAAAATATCTGAACCACAACATGCGGTCCCCTATGTTGTTGGACGAGAGAGGGACCTCTCTCGCTCACAGCCCGGACGGACCTGGACAAGCCAGGAACCGGACTAACAGGCTTCCTCCGATCTGTCCTCAATCTGTTGTCACTGGGTGAGTACTAAAGTAATTAAAGTGCTCGCATCACCCAAATCTCCTTCCTAGACCGCAACGGACGAACCCGGCAGCCGAACCATTCGATGAATGTACGCTACACCGGGTGAGCTAGCGAATGTCACTCCGTAAGCGATAGACATATTCCATGAGCACTTATTGCCGCTAACTCTTCATTAACTATGACGACAGAGGCACACTTTTGAAAGACATCTCCATAACTCTTCGAACAAGAAACCAGAAATGCTTGGATAGCAAGCATAAAATAATAATATATATAGCGTCGTTCAATAATTCGAAAGTTTGTGTGACATTATTGGACTATGTCGGAACTGAGGGACGATGTCCCTGAACCGAACCAAAAATTTCTAAGTCCACCGACGCTATCAGTTTCTTATCCGGCATCGCAGCATATGTTGTTCCGAAAGGGAAAGCTTGAAATCCACCGAATCCCTTTCGGTATCCCGTCGGACCGGATGAAACTTTCGGACGTCCGTACCCGCTTCCGCGGAGCGTCCCGACCCAGCATCGTCGGATAAAATATATGCGACAGATTCAGTTGATGCTGGGATGCTGCGATAAACTGTGCTATTAAGGAAAGCACGTCCGTTCCCGAGGCCTGTGCAGTAGCGGACTTACGATGCATTGCCGCTGGAAGCTCCGTGTACGTTGACTCCCGCATACTTCCTATGCGAACGTCCGGAGTCTGCAGGCCTCGAGTCCCCGGCTACCGACCCAGCGCTGTCGGATAATTCTCGATCCGACACCGTTTCTGTCGGCTGCTGGGATGCTACGGTAAGCTGTGCTATGTGCACAAGAATGTCCGGCGTCGAGACCTGCGGAGGCGCAGTCTATCGCTGCTTCGCCGAGGGCAGCTCCGCATCAGATGGCTCCCGCATACTTTTCCTATGCGAACGTCCGGAGTCCATCGGTCTCGAATCCCTGGCTGCCGGATGGTGTGACCTGGTCGCCGAAGAATCCTTGATCGGCGAAGCTGGTAATATATCGGCGGTCACGCAGCCAAGGTGCGGTCGTGTGCGCTGACGAGAAGAGGAAGCCTTAGCAGTCTCAGCGGACTGCCTATACAACGGAGCGTCCCGAGCGACGGACGTATGCTCCGCTAACGACACATTTGTACCACAACATCTGGGGCCAGATGTTGTTGAACGAGAGAGGGGCCTCTCTCGCTTGCCGTCCGGATGGACCGGAACGAGCTATGAACCGGACTAAAAGGCTTCCTCCGTTCTCCCTCCGATCCGCCGTCACTGGGTGTGCATTAAGTTAATTTTATAGTGCTCGCATCACCCCAAAATTCCTTCTAGACCGCAACGGACGAACCCGGGTGCCGAACCATTCGGTGAATGGACGCTACACCGGGCGAGCTAGCGGACGTCAAAGGCCGTCGAACCTACTAGGGTCCTCTTAGGCAATTGGCGTATTACATGAGCACTTTTCCGCTAGCCCTTCATTAATTGTGACGACGGAGGCACACTGTTGGAAGACATCACAGATACATCACCCTAATCTTGATCGTCTGAAATAGAAATTGATAAAGTAGAGTGACCCTGCGGGGAAAGGACCGGAGTGTCCAAATCCCCAACAACATACCGTGACATACGCTTCCCATATTGTCATCGAAATCATACGATACAGAACCGGAGTTAATGCGAGTACACTGACCACATATAGAATGATAATAAGGTCAGAGGAAGACTTCCTCTTAAAACAATTGATCAATATCCTTTCAATGTGAAAAGAAAACAAGTCCTGGTACTCGCACTAACCCCTGGCAATCAAAATACATAATAATAATATGATCCATTAATATAGAAAAAATAATTGAAATCAAAATATTTTGAAAAAATATTTTTTCAGAACAGCCCAAGTTTCTGAAAAGTAACGTTGAGCCCCAATGGATCCCAAGCCTAAGTGTGGACAAAAATTTTAAAAATATTTTAAACAATTTATTCAACACTTACGAACAATAATAATGTATCTAGTTATGATTAAAATAACATAAAGATATTATTATTTAGAAATCCCCCCCTCACACAGAGGGCTGTTGTAAATGTAAACAATGAGTGTAAAAACACTAAAATAAGACTCCAGGCACCCAGGCCCGAAATCAGTTACCAAAAATACACCATCTGATGCAAAACAGAGACTTCCAGGGAAGAAACTGCAGAACATCAGATGGTAGATGCAGAACACAACGCCTAACCACCCGTAGGTGAAGACGTAAACATGGGGAAAGAACAGAATTCATTCTGTTATTCAGCTAAACTCCCAAGAAATTTTAGTAACAATAATTACAGAAATTATGCCAAAAGCATGGGAGAATAGCAAGGGGGAACTTAAAGGACAGGGAGAGAGGAAAAACACTTGAAAAAACAGTGTAACTAAATAATCAGAATGACAACAAAATGGCTGCTGCCTTGAAAATAGGTAACTTAACATAATTTCATTAAAAAATTTTAAGTTACAGCCCTGATAATATTCTGTCACACATTCTTTTCCTCTCCTCCTTTTCTATCCTCCTTAGAATCACCATTTCACTAATATTTATGTGTCTGGCATCATTTAAACTGAGATTTAAAAGCACAAAGATCAGTCAGATGTTAACTGATGAAGGGCCAAACTTAGAATGATAAATGGCGCCAATTTCGGAACGTCCTTGACACTGCGCATGCGCAGTGGGGGCGAAGTGTGGAGGGCCTCTCAGGACATGTTTTCTTTAGTTTTAGATGCAAATTTTGGGGATTGGGGGGCAAAATTTGTGTTTGGCCCTATATTTTAAGAGTTAGCACCAGCTATGTCTGGGTCATTGGTACAGTATAAAAATATAGAAATTGATAAAGTAGAGTGACCCTGCGGGGAAAGGACCGGAGTGTCCATTTCCCCAATAACATACCGTGACATACGTTTCCCATATTGTCATCGAAATCATACGATACAGAACAGGAGTTAATGCGAGTACACTGACCACATATAGAATGATTATAAAGTCAGAGGAAGACTTCCTCTTATTACAATTGATCAATATCCTTTCAATGTGAAAAGAAAACAAGTCCTGGTACTCGCACTAACCCCTGGCAATCAAAATACATAATAATAATATGATCCATTAATATTGAAAAAATAATTGAAATCAAAATATTTTGAAAAAACATTTTTTCAGAACAGCCCAAGTTTCTGAAAAGTAACGTTGAGCCCCAATGGATCCCAAGCCTAAGTGTGGACAAAAATTTTAAAAATATTTTAAACAATTTATTCAACACTTACGAACAATAATAATGTATCTAGTTATGATTAAAATAACATCAAGATATTATTTTCCAGAAATCCCCCCCTCACACAGAGGGCTGTTGTAAATGTAAACAATGAATGTAAAAACACTAAAATAAGACTCCAGGCACCCAGGCCCGGAATCAGTTACCAAAAATACACTATCTGATGCAAAACAGAGACTTCCAGGGAAGAAACTGCAGAACATCAGATGGAAGATGCAGAACACAACGCCTAACCACCCGTAGGTGAAGACGTAAACATGGGGAAAAGAACAGAATTCATTCTGTTATTCAGCTAAAACTCCCAAGAAAATTTAGTAATAATAATTACAAAAACTATGCCAAAAGCATGGGAGAATAGCAAGGGGGGACTTAAAGGACAGGGAGAGAGGAAAACACTAAAAAATCAGTGTAACTAAATAATCAGAATGACAACAAAATGGCTGCTGCCTCGAAAATAGGTAACTTAACATAATTTCATTAAAAAATTTTAAGTTACAGCCCTGATAATATTCTGTCACACATTTTTCCTCTCCTCCTTCTCTATCCTCCTTAGAATCACCATTTCACTAATATTTATGTGTCTGGCATCATTTAAACTGAGATTTACAAGCACAAAGATCAGTCAGATGTTAACTGATGAAGGGCCAAACTTAGAATGATTAATGGCGCCAATTTCGGAACGTCCTTGACACTGCGCATGCGCAGTAGAGGCGAAGTGTGGAGGGCCTTTAAGATCATGTTTTCTTTGGTTTTAGATGCAAATTTTGGGGATTGGGGGGCAAAATTTGTGTTTGGCCCTATATTTTAAGAGTTAGCACCAGCAGCTATGTCTGGGTCATTGGTACAGTATAAAAATATGAGTATTTTTCACCAGATCACAGCAATGAAGAGTATCAGTTACCATATAGTGATACCATAAGTGGAGAGAAACTTTTGACGGGATCATAACTCATTCACAATCTGGTCAAAATTCTCTGTCCACTTACCCACTGAAAAATTTATGTGAAAACATTGAATCACAGATGCAGTTTTCATTTGTTTTTCCTACTGTTCACTTTTAATTTCTCATCATTTTCTAATTTAATTTTCTTCAATGATATCCAATTTGCAAGTGTATTATTGGTTGAGGTGAGTTTTTCATAACTTGATAATTTTCATATCGTATGAATGTTTTTGCTTTGTCCCACTGAGTTGTCAAATAAAAAATTACAAAGGAATCCAACAGTGGAATTAAATTATAATTGCTGCTGATGAGCTCTTAGTTAGTATTCATGAGCGTTGTTTACACTGGTTTTTTTCTTCAGTATTCGAGCTTATCATTTTCTTTTCAAAAAGTTTCGAAGAAGGATTCTGTTGCGTATTAAGTTTATAATATAACCTCCTCTTGTTATCATTCATTTATTGGAAAGCTCTCTGTAAGAAGTTTTACAATATATGATAATAGGTTCAGTAAATAATATGTTTGTGAGTTACAGGATCTGTTTAAATTCCAAGAAATTGTACTGTTCATGACAGGCACAAGTGATTCGGTGCCTATCAAACATGTAATTTGTGCCTGTCATTGACCATGAAAGATTGCATGTTTGCAGGCTTGCTCCACTATAAGACCTTCATGCAGTCAAATGGACATGTTATGCAAGAGTGTTTGTGTGAAATATTTTCCGATTTTGTGTCATATCACAATCACAAACACAACCTAATGCATCATTCTAATTTTATTAGGCAGAGACTGTATTTGATAAAGACACAGCAAGCTGAATATTACTGGAATGAATCTCCTCCGATTGTCTGAAATCTCATTTTTAAGAATTTTCAAGGAAGATTCTCATATCACAGGACTTTGAAGGAATTTGAGGAGGTCCATGAACCAGGATGTATCATATATCTGAATAGACAAACTAGAAGAAAGTGATGTACCTTACTAAAGAATACAACATGAACAGCACAATCAAAGAAGAGATGATTCATGACGTCTCAACATGAACAACAGATGATACATTCAAAAAATTTTTAAAACTAGATGTGGCCTGTCCCAACTTGGGACCAAGAATACCCCCATAACACACTCTCTGATAGTGGGCAACAATAATACCAAGTATCATTAATATCCTTCAAGGCTATCAAAAGTTCTGAGCCAGACCCAACTTGTGTATATTTGGATATGGGTATGTGAACTTGAAGCAAGTCTGTGACCTTGACCTTGTAGGCTGCCATTCCCACCTCATTCGTGACTCACTCTTTGGTGTGGTGGGCAACATTAATACCAAGTATCATTAATATCCTTCAAGGCTATCAAAAGTTCTGAGCCAGACCCAACTTGTGTATATTTGGATATGGGTATGTGAACTTGAAGCAAGTCTGTGACCTTGAACTTGTAGGCTGCCATTCCCACCTCATTCGCAACACACCCTTTGGTGTGGTGAGCAACATTAATACCAAGTATCATTAATATCCTTCAAGGTCATCAAAAGTTCTGAGCTGGACATGATTTGTGTATATTTGGATATGAATATGTGAACTTGATCCAAGTCTGTGACCTTGAACTTGTTGACAGGCATTCCAACCTTATTCGCGACACACCCTCAGGTGGTGGGCAACATTAATACCAAGTATCATTAATATCCTTCATGGCAATCAAAAGTTCTGAGCCAGATACAACCTGCACAGACAGATGGACGGATGGACACACAGACAGACAGATGGATGGATGGTTAGACATACAGATGGATGGATGGATGGATGGATTGACAGATGGTCAGACAGACAAACAATGATTCCTATATACCCCCTGGAACATACTCACCAATCCAATTCCTATGAGGGGTCATAAGCAATAGGATGCTAACTTTTTTTTGCATGTAATAACTCCCAATCCTTCAAAATGCATTTTTGGAAAAACAGCCTAAATGACAGGGAGAGTGTGTGTGGGGGGGGGGGGGGGGGGGGGGGGGGGGGGGGGATGGGCAGAACCCATATTCAAACGAGAATACACATATCAACTTTGGTTGAAATCAAATAATCCAAACTGGAGTTATCCGTCGCAAACCAATTGTTTATGGGCAGACGGTCGGACAGACAGATGGACAGACAGACAGACCATTTACATAATATGACCATTTTTACAAATGGGCATATAAACCAGAGGCTCCACAGAGCCTGTAATCGCTCACCTGGAACTACATATAAAAATAAATGTGATTTCCCATAGGCTTTCCATAGTAACTATGAGCAACATTACATCAACATTACATGAGGATCACTGGTAGAAGGTGTCCCAGTCTTCAATCATGTGAAGTTTCAAAACATTTGAATCCATCAAAAAGAAAATCATAGAATGTCTGTGGTGGCCATATTTTCCAACCAACGGGAACAAAAAGAGGATCATTTGTAGGGGCCTCCTACAGGCCATTCTTGCCAAGTTTTGGTTCACGTCAGCTCAGTAGTTCCAGAGAGAAGATGAAAATGTGATTTCCCATAGGGTTTTTCTCTAGTAACTATAAAACGCAATTGTGGCCATGTTTTCAATATGATCAACATTAAATGAGGAACGTTGGTGGAGGGTGTCCCAGTTATCAACCATGCAAAGTTTCAAAACATTTGGCCCTGTGGTTTCAGAGAAGAGTTTTCAAAATTGACCAATCAGAATCAAAGAATGCTTCTGGCGGCCACGTTTTTTACCCAACAGGAATAAAATGAGTAACAGTTGTACAGAACTTCTCATAGACAATGCCTGCCAAGTCTGGTTCACATTGGCTCAGTACTTTCAGTGAAGATGATGAAAATGTGATTTCCTATAGGGTTTCTATAGTAAGTATAAGCCACAATTGCAGCCATAATTGCAAACCAATGAAGATTAAATGAGGATCATTGGTAGAGGGGGTTACAGTCATCAGTCACACTAAGTTTTCAAACCATTTGGCCTTGTAGTTTCAAAGAAGATTTTCTTGAAAATGCACACATTTATGAATTCTGTTTCAACAAAAAAATCAGTAAAAGAAGGTTAAATATTTTGAAAATTACAATTTTTTCAGACAGTATTCTCTTTCAAAATAGCTTTGGATAGGTAAAGGGTTACAGGAAACACATTTTACTCCAATTTTGTCAAATCTTAAAAGATATACAATAATTACTGTCATCTAAGCTGACATGATTGCAAGAGAATATAAACAAAACTTCCCTGGCTTTCCAAACACCTGTCATCAATCAGTATTTTCTGATAAGTAACATGAGACTGATAATACATGTATCAACATACATGTACAGTTGCAATGGTTTACAGTACAAGTCAAAATAAGTTGTAGGATAATCCTGTAAACTATGTATCTTTTCTCTTCCTACACTGATAAGACCAGAAGCTGACATCATTTTCTGGAAAGCTCTCACTGACAGCTTTCCAGAAAATGTCAGATTCTGATCTTGTCAGGGTAGGAGTAGTAGTTTACTTAGTTTATTGCAGTTATGCTACGACTTATTTTGACTTGTACTGTATACACAATATTTTGGGTTTTTTTCCCAGTTTTAAGTGGAGAAATCTGGAACCTACCCTTACCAGATTCTCAAAAAACAAGTATTTTGCTGACAGTACCACTCTTCGTGCAGACAGGAGAGGCATTAGGTTAAGCATTAGAATACAGCATCTGGTGGCCACATATTTCCATCCTCTCACAGACCATTCCTGTGAAATTTGGTTCATGTCGGCTCAGTAGTTCCAGAGAAGAAGATGAAAATGTGATTTCCCATAGGGTTTCTATAGTAAGTATAAGCCACAATAGTGGCCATGTTTACAACCCGATCATCATTAAATGAGGACGTTTGGTAGAGGGGGGTCCCAGTCATCACTTATGTGAAGTATCAAAACATTTGGCTTGGCAGTTTCAGAGGAGAAGATTTTTGAAAATCCACCAATCAGAATCAAAGAATGCCTCTGGAGTTCATGTTTTTCAACCCACGGGAACAAAATGAGGATCGTTTGTAGAGGATCAATCATAGACCATCCCTGCCAAGTTTGGTTTATGTTGGCTCAGTAGTTCCAGAGAAGAAGGTGAAAATGTGATTTCCCATAGGGTTTCTATAGTAACTATAAGCCGCAATTGTGAGCATGTTTGCAACCCGATCAACATTAAATGAGGATCGTTGGTAGAGGGCGTCCCAGTCATCGTTTATGTGAAGTATCAAAACATTTGGCCTGGCAGTTTCAGAGGAAAAGATTTTGGAAAATCCACCAATCAGAATCAAAGAATGCCTCTGGCAGCCACGTTTTTCACCCCACGGGAACAAAATGAGGATCGTCTGTGGAGGACTTCCCATAGACTATCCCTGTCAGGTTTGTTTTCACGTCGCCTCGGTTATTCCAGAGAAGAAGAGGAAAATGTGATTTCCCATAGGGTTTCTACAGTAACTATAAGCCGCAATTGGGGCCATGTTTGTGACCCAATCAACATTAAATGAGGATTGTTGGTAGAGGGGTTCCAGTCATCATTTATGAGAAGTTTCAAAACATTTGGCCTGGCAGTTTCAGAGGAGAAGATTTTTGAAAATCCACCAACCAGAATCAAAGACTGCCCCTGGAAGCCATGTTTTTCATCCAACAGGAACAAAATGAGGATTGTTTGTAGAGGACCTCCCATAGACCATTCCTGCCAAGTTTGGTTCACACCAGCTCAGCGGTTACAGAGAAGATGAAAATGTGAAAAGTTTACGGACGTCGGACGACGGACAACAGACGACGGACGCCAGGTGATGAGAAAAGCTCACATGGCCTTTTAGGCCAGGTGAGCTAAAAAGTAATAACAAATTTGAAGAGAATCGTATAATTAGATATGGATTTATCTTTTGGGTGACATGGGAAGGAGGGAGGGTGGATTGATTCTACCCATCTCCCCCGAAGTTTTGGAGACTGCATCAAAGTCCCTCACTGCCATGTCCTTCCAATCTGTATTACTTTTTGTAAAACAACATAAGTATGCTGCAGAAGGCATTTCTTTATATTTCAAACTGTGAAGCTCAGGTAATGAGAAAAAACGCTGCATAGAAGTAAAAGAAATCATGGCTGTAAATGCAATTATTAAAAACTGCTTTGATCATCCAAGAACAAAAAGTGACAAAGTATGTGTTACAGGCCCAATTTCAAATTTAAAGAAACTAAATTCGAAAACTATTTTGAAAAGAGTTAAATTAACGCAAATATTAATTGAAACCACTGTATACAGCGTCAGTAGACTTTGACCCAAATGAAAAACAATGATGTTGTAACACAGTGTTTGAAGAATAAAAGGTACAACCTTGAAAAGCAAAACTTTAATCCGAAACTTTAAGCTGGGAATACTAAGTAAAACTGACTGCAAAAAAGGGTTAAATATTTCCTAAAACCAATAAAAGAAATCAGTGATGTAAATGCAATTATTAAGCTAACTGACCATGCAAGAATTAAAGTAACAAAGTATGTGGTAAAAGCTTAATTTCCAATACAAAGAAATTAAGTCTGAAAACATGTTTAAAAGGGGTTAAAACCCTGCCAATATTAATTAAAAACACTGTAGAAAGCGTCTGTAGACAGTATAGACAATGTCTAAATGAGAACAGTGACGTTCCACTGAACTGTTTGAAGAATTAAAGGTGCAACTCTGTAAATAAAAAACTTTAACGAAAAACTTTAACCTGGAAGTTCTGTTGACTGCAAGAAAGGGTTAAATATGTCCCAAAATAACATAAAACATAATGAGAATGATACAATCCATAGTAATTAATATTAATTAAAAAGAAAGAAAACTTTAACCTTCACTAAAAACTTTAACCACAAACTTTAACCAAAACTCTAAATGTTAACAGACGGACAGATGAAAACTATAACCCTGACTGTAAACAATCGGGCTAAAAATACCTAATTGGTACTCCAAGGGGGGGGGGGGGGAGGGGTTGGGGGGGGGGGGGGGTGATGGGTTATAGGAGTGAAAAAATGTTCTGCTCGTAGTGACTCTTAATCCTTCAAAATGCATTTTGGACCAAGAAAAAATATTGCTTAAATGGCCCTGGGGGAGGGGGTTATAGGAGTCAATTTTTTTTCTGCATGTAGTCACTCTAAATCCTTCAAAATGCATTTTGTAGCCAAGAAAAAAAAGTGCCTAATTGGCACTGGGGTGGGGGTAAATGTTAGACGGACAGACAAAAACTTTAATCCGAAACTTTAAGCTGGGAATACTAAGTAAACCTGACTGCAAAAAAGGGTTAAATATTTCCTAAAACTGATAAAAGAAATCTGTGATGTAAATGTAATCATTAAGCTGTATTGACCATGCAAGAATTAAAGTACAAAGTATGTGGTAAAAGCCTAATTTCCAATACAAAGAAACTAAGTCTGAAAACATGTTTAAATGGGGTTAAAACCCTGCCAATATTAATTAAAAACACTGTAGAAAGCTTCAGTAGACAGTATAGACATTGTCTAAATGAGAACAGTGACATTCCATTGAACTGTTTGAAGAATTAAAGGTGTAACTCTGTAAGTAAAAAACTTTAACCAAAAACTTTAACCTGGAAGTTCTTAGTAAAATTGACTGCAAGAAAGGTTAAATATGTCCCAAAATAACATAAAACATAATGAGAATGATACAATCCATAGTAATTAATATTAATTAAAAAGAAAGACTAGAGTGATGTCACGCATGCAGCCCGACTGTCTCAGGAATGGCAATGCTTAGACGCAAAACAGTCGGAGCCATTTTTTCTTAACAGTTTACCTAACGAATCTGCCATATCCTCACTCGTGATATACAAAATTTGCCATTCAAATTTTATTTTTTCATTTCTCTACTTCAAAACATACCTCATGACCTATTAATGGAACACACTAGATGAGCTTGTTCCAATATGGAGTAATAAGCCATGGTTAGAAGAAAATAAAAAATGAAAAAATCTGATGTTTCAGAAAAATAATTTGTACTGTTGGCTTCAACTTGTGTTAGGTAAAGGATTAAAGATGCAGTACATAAAGCAATGTTGGGCGATATGAGTCAATTTTCTTTTTGCATGTAATAACTCCCAATCCTTCAAAATGGATTTTGGGAATAACTGCCTAAGTGACACGTTTGCGTGTGTGTGTGTGTGTGTGTGGGAGGAAGGGGGGGGGGGGGGGGGAGAGTTGTGGAACCTATATTGAAACCTGGCCTGTATTACTAGCTGGAAAATACACATATCAACTTTGGGTGAAATCAAATAATCCAAACTGGAGGTATCAGTCAGAAACAACTTGTTTACAGACAGATGGATGGACCTACAGATGGACGGACGAAAGTCATGACTATAGCCCTGACTATAAACAGTCAGGCTAAAAATGCATTTTGTACCAAAGAAAAAATATTGCATGAATGGCCCTAGGTGAGGAGGAGGTGGGGTGGGGGTGGTTCCGCATGTAGTGACTGTAAATAGTTCAAAATGCATATTGGAGAAAAGAAAAAAAGAAACCTAATTGGGGGGGGGGGGGGGGAGTGTTTGTCTGGGTTTTTAACCACAAACTTGGAGTCATCCTACCAAGCTACAATTAAATCCCTTCATAATTATGGCCTGTGGAATATTCTAAAGGTTTTCGGGCCTCTGTTGCCATCACAGTTGCCCAAAAGAGGACGTTCTCATCTAGACATTATATGAAGTCAACCTATCAAGTTACAATGAAATCCCTCCATAAATATGACGTGTAGACTGTGCTAAAGGTTTTCAGGCTTCGGGCTCGGGCAGCCATCATGGATGAATGATCGCAACCAAAAGGGGACATTCTCATCTGGACATCATGTGGATTGATCCTACGAAGTTACAAAGAAATCCCTTCATAAATATGACCTGCAGACTGTGCTGAAGGTTTTGGGGCTTTGGGCACCTGTAGCCGTCACAGATGCCCAATCACGTCCAAAAGGGGACTTTCTCATGTAGATATTATATGAAGTCAACCTATCAAGTCACAATGAAATCCCTCCATAAATATAACCTTTAGACTGTGCTAAAGGTTTTCAGGTTTTGGGCTCGGGCAGTCGACACGGTTGATAGATCACGCCCAAATGGGGAAATTCTCATGTAGACATCATTCGGAGTCATTGTATCAAGTTACAATGAAATCCGTCCATATTAAACATGACCTACAGACTGCGCTTTTGGGTTTCGGGCTTGGGCAACCATCAGGGTTGACAGATCATGCCCAAACGGGGACGTTCTCATCTAGGCATTATACAGAGGCATTCTATGAAGTTGCAACGAAATCCCTTCATAAATACAACCTGTAGACTGTGCTAATAGTTTTGGGGTTTTGGGCTCGGGATCACGACTAAAAGGGGACGTTCTCATGTAAACATGACCTAAAACCTGCATATGAAATTTTGTGACGATAAGACAAGAACTACTGGGTATAGCCTGTACTTGAAGGTTGAATAAAAAACTTTAACCACAAACTTTAACCAAAACTCCAAATGTCAACTAAACAGGAACAGAAAGAAAAAAAAAAAACACTTGAACCTTCAGTAAAACACTTTAACCACAAACTTTAACCAAAACTCTAAATGTTAACAGACGGACATATGGATGGATGGACGGATGGACAAAAGTCATTACTATAGCCCTCACTGTAAACATTCGGGCTAAAAACGTTAACCTTCACTAAAAACTTTAACCACAAACTTTAACCAAAACTCAAAATGTTAACAGATGGACCGACGAAAACTATAACCCTGACTGTAAACAGTCGGGCTAAAAGTTAAAAAAATTATAGTAATTTATATATTTTTTATACTTACCAATGACCCAGACTTAGCTGGTGCTAACTCTAAAATATTTTGGGCCAAATGCAAATTTTACCCCCCAATCCCCAAAATTTGCATCTAAAACCGAAAAATACATGTCCTATATGGTCCTCCATACTTTTACTCCACTGCACATGCGCAGTGTCAAGGAGGTCTCGAAACTGCTGCCAATAGTCATTCTTACAACCAGTGCCTGGTAAGCGTTATGTACGCAGCGGAGGGGCAAGAGTTCCCAACTCCTGGGAGGGCCATCCTCGTCTGGGTCAATGGTAAGTATAAAAAATATATAAATTACTATAAATTTTTTAACATTTTTATACTGTACCAATGACCCAGACTTAGCTGAATAGTAAAAAGGTTGGAGGGCCTAGGACATAAGGAAAATCCAATAGACTCAATTACCTATAACAGACCTATCCCCTCAATGAGAAAAGGAGAGATAGGCTACATGTAACTTTCTTATTTGTATCAAAAAAGAAAGACACAACACCATGCTGTAATCAAGCACAATAATATCAACGATCTCTATAAACATCTAGTATAACCCTTTATACTAATATTTTTAAAAGGAAAGCCAATAAATACGGGAGTCTAGAGAAATGAGACTCAACATACTCATTTAAAAGTGTTCGAGGATTGTATATTAACACCCAATTAATCACGAAATATATACAGATACTTCACACCAATGAACACTTTAAAAAATATTACACAGATGAGTAAACATAGGCTTTACCCTTAAAATCCTCTCGGAACCGACTCGGAATTACTGACTCTAAGGGAGGTATTCCCTTGCTTTACACTATAAAGCAGGTGACCTAAGGGAACACCCGCCACCCACCCCTCTTCCCCTGGATCAAATACTCCAGAGCAAAGAGGACAGCAGGACAGAGTCACTGCCAGAACCGAATGCCTATACACATATAGTTGCCACTGTTTAGTAGACGACATTCTGAGTAAAAAAATAACGGACCTAAACAATGTAGATCTGCAGAAAGGACTCAATATTCTCAGATACAAAATCGTGAAAATGGAGGGCTAAGACCAATATGCAGCCCTCAATAGATCTGTAATAGCAACATTATTAGTCTAAGCCCATGAAGTAGAAGAACTCTTACTTCATGAGCTTAAAACTGAAGAACAGACTGCTGAATGAAGATATAATCATAAGCAGAACTGATAGTAGATTGAATCCATCTGACCATAGAATGGACCAAAATGTGGAGGAAGCTTCCACTGCATGTCCCACAACAGACGCCTGAGTAAATTAATCCACAGTCTTTGTGGAGCTAGAGAAGCTACCAACAGAATTTGCATTGAAAAATTACATTTGAGCAATATCTGTTGAATCAACGGCACTGGAAGATACGTATATCTTATTATTCCATCTCACAAGAATGACAGAGCTTTTACTGCAAATGCTCGAAGATCAAAACATTATGACACATACGTCTGCAACTGATTGTTGAGATGCGTCGCAAATAAGTCGATCATTGGCCGCTCTCCTTGGTAGCAATCTGATTGAATACTCGTTTGTTGGAAGTCCATTCTGGTGGCAACAAACGGCCTCTCCGTGAAGGGAGTCCGCTAATACGTTCAGACGACCAGGAATATGACGGACCAATAAGAGAACTTGATGTTCTAGTACCAACCGAAAGATTCAATCCGTTCACATAAATAACAGGATGGAATGAGAGCCTCCATAATTCCGAAAATACGCTAATACCGTCGAGTTGTCGAGTTGTCGGACAGAATTAGCATATGAACATTCTGAATAACGTTCCTCTAATAACGTAGGCAAACCAAAATGACATCAATCTTGATGTTTGTGTGCTTGATAAGGAACTACGGAAACAAAAAACTCTGGCACTTTAATCCGTTGGGTTCAATGAAACTACCCAATCTGTTTGACTGGCATCCGTCAAAACTGAAAACTCGGATCCGGCAATTGCAGTGGAACTACTTGAGTTAAGAACTGAAAACT
Source organism: Pictodentalium vernedei (assembly GCA_031216915.1). Lineage (NCBI taxonomy): Eukaryota > Metazoa > Mollusca > Scaphopoda > Dentaliida > Dentaliidae > Pictodentalium > Pictodentalium vernedei. Next base: position 387,365,703 of record CM062294.1, read on the forward strand.
TGCCCAAGTCTGAATCTCTTATTCATTTGATTTGACAAGATGTCCGTATCGAGTGAAAGAAACTTCACCCTCCAATTCTGAATTAAAAGAAATTTGGAGAGGACAAATGCGTAACTGCCCCATTGGAATAAATTCACCCAAATCTCCTTACTGGACCGCAACAGACAAACTCGGGTGCTGAGCCATTCGGTGAATGGTCGCGACACCGGGCAAGCTAGCGGACGCCAACGCCATCGATCCAACTAGTGAACTCCAGGCAAATGACGTATCTACATGAGCACTATGCCGCTAACTCTTCATTTATTTGACTGTGACAACGGAAGCACACTTATGAAGACATCATGGTAACAATACCTAGTTCATGTTACCCTATGAGACCTGTGGAGCTGCGGTCCTAAGTGAATATCCGCTGGAAGCTCCCGGGACGTTCATTCCTGCATTTATATAATATGCGAACATCCCAACTGGAAAGGTCTCGTATCCTTGGCTAGCAGATGGAGTGACCTGGTCGACGTGTATTCCTTTGTCGGTGAAGCAGGAGCACCAGGGACGTTCAATCCTGCATTTATATAATATGCGAACGTCCCCTGGAAATCTGTGGTCACATAGCCAAGGTGCGGTCGTGTGTGTTGACAAGGATGAGGAAGCCAATATAACAGCCGCGTAAGACTGTCATGTGACAGAGCGTCCCGAGCAGGAGGAGTGGACGTAAGCTCCGACTAAGCGAACAACATACAACATCGCATCGCAGATGTTGATGCAAGAGAGAGGGGGCCTCTCTCACTCGCAGTCCGGGGGACCTGGACGAGGTAGTTATCGGACTGACAGGCTTTCTCCGTAGTATCCTCGGATCCGTCGTTGCTGGGTGTGCACATCTGAAGTTTTATAGTGCTCGCATCACCCAATCTGCTTCCCTGGACCGCAATGGACTAACCCGGGTGCTGAGCCATTCTTTCCTGGTGAATGGTCGCGACACGGGACGAACTAGCGGGTGACAATGCCTTCGATAGAACTAGCTAACTCCCAGCAATTGTTGTAATACCTTGAGCACTTCCTGCTAGCCCTAATATTGCAACGACGGAGACACACTTATTGAAGACATTACGGAAACATCACTTTGAGTTCTGAAAAAGAAACTGATAATTTATAGTCACCCTACGGAGCGAGGACCGTAATGGACCTTTCACCGCAACAAAATACTGTGATACACGTCTCCAACATTGTCATATCAATCAACACACACAGAGCAAGAATTAATGTGACTACACTGACTATAAGAAACACAATGAACTTGTGAATTAGAGGAAGAAATCCTCGCATTACAATTGAAGAATATTTTTTCAACCAGAAAAAATATACACCATCATATTACTCGCACTAACTCTTGAAATAAATATACATAATATATTATAATTCATTATAACATTGAAAAGAAAATGATTTTCAAAAAAAAAAATTTTTGTGGAAAAAATTTTCAGAAGAGCCCAAGTTCCCAATGGGAACCCTGAGCCCAAAGGATCGGAAAAAAGGCTAAGTGTGGATAAAAATTTAAAATCATTTTGAAAAATTAATGTAACACTTACGGACAATATTAAAGTAACTTGCTATGAACTAAATTAAGCAGAAGACAAGTAATCATTGTCAGAAGTAACAGTTGTCAACATAAGCAAAAGTGTCAACAAACTGGAAACGTGACTCCAGGCACTGAAACAAACATGGCCCGAAATCAGTTACCAATTTAAACACTATCTGACGCAAAACCGAGACTTCCAAAGAAACTGTAGAACATCAGATGATAGATGCAGATCAAAACGCCTAAACACCCCTAGGGTGAGGACGTAAACATGGGGAAAAAACAGAAAATAATTCTGTTTCCAAGCCAAAACTCCCAAGAAATTTTAGTAATAAACATTACAAAAAATAAGCCAAAAGCATGGGAGAATAGCTAGGGGGAATAAAGGAAAGGGAGAGAGGAAACACTGATTAAACAATGGAACATTCAAAGCAAGAATGACCACAATAAGGTTGTGCCACAAAAATAGGTAACATGTAACGATTTCATAAAAAAAATTATAAGTTACAGCCCTGAACATTTGTTTCCACTGTTTTCTCCTCTCCACCTTCTATTTCCACCATATATCCACCATTTCTCTCATAAATATGCGTCTGGTTTCTTTAAAACTGAGATTTACAAGCACAAATAACAGTGAAGTGTAACTGTATTGAGGGCCAAACCAAGAAATGACTTTTGGCGGCAGTTTCAAGACCTCCTTGACACTGTGCATGGAGGACCATATAGGACATGTATTTTTCGGTTTTAGATGCAAATTTTGGTGATTGGGGGGTAAAATTTGCGTTTGGCCCTAAATATTTTAGAGTTAGCACCAGCTAAGTCTGGGTCATTGGTACAGTATAAAAATATACCTAATTGGCACCCCAAGAAGGTGAGAATTGGGTGGGGGTTGGGGTTATAGGAGTTAAAAAATGTTCTACTCGCAGTGACTCTAAATCTTTCAAAATGCATTTTGGACCAAAGAAAAAATATTGCTTAAATGGCCCCCGGGGCGGGGGGGGGGGGGGGGGGGGGGGGGGGGGGGGGGGGGTATTTTAGGAGTAAATATTTTTCCTGCACATAATCACTCTAAATCCTTCAAAATGCATTTTGGAGCCAAGAACTGTATGTAGTCACTCTAAATACATCAAAATGCATTTTGGAGCAAAGAAAAATGCCTCATTAGCGGGGAGTACAATAACTCCAACAATTTTCATTGGTTAATGGTGGTTGGCGAATTTGACATAGAGATTGTTGCTATAGAGACATACACTGAAAAGAATTGAAATCTGTTAACTATTGTTCAAGTTATTCCATAAACAAAGTTTGGACAGACGGATGGACAGAGCTCTATGCTAAATCCCTCCCTTGTGGGGGGATAAAAACTAACAAAGTATGTGGTAGAAGCCTAATTTGAAATTTAGAGAAACAAAGTTTGAAAACTGTTTTGAAAAGAGTTAAATTAATGCAAATATTAATTGAAACCACAGTATACAGCATCAGTAGACCTTGGCCCAAATGAAAAACAATGATGTTGTAACACAGTGTTTGAAGAATAAAAGGTACAACCTTGAAAAGCAAAACTTTAATCTGAAACTTTAAGCTGGGAATACTAAGTAAAACTGACTGCAAAAAAGGGTTAAATGTTTCCTAAAACTGATAAAAGAAATCAGTGATCTAAATGCAATCATTAAGTTGTATTGACCATGCAAGAATTAAAGTAATAAAGTATATGGCAAAGCCTAATTTCAAATACAAAGAAACTAAGTCTGAAAACATGTTTAAAAGGGGTTAAAACCCTGCCAATATTAATTAAAAACAATGTAGAAAGCTTCAGTAGACAGTGTAGACATTGTCTAAATGAGAACAGTGACATTCCACTGAACTGTTTGAAGAATTAAAGGAGTAACTCTGTAAATAAAAAACTTTAACCAAAAACTTTAAACCGGAAGTTCTAAGTAAAATTGACTGTAAGAAAATGTTAAATAGGTCCCAAAATAACATAAAACATAATGAGAATGATACAATCCATAGAAATTAATATTAATTAAAAAGAAAGAAAACTTTAACCTTCACTAAAAACTTTAACCAAAACTCTAAATGTTAACAAATGGACATACGAAAGGCATGACTATAGCCCTTACTGTAAACAGTCAGGCTAAAAATAACAAATTTGAATGGTGATTTTTTGTGAATGGCGCTCATCATTAGATAGAGGGTTAATCAGAAGTCTCTGGTATTAACCAATGAACTAATTGGCTTCCTTCCTTTGGAAAGCACACATGTAAATTACCAAGACCTACTTACCAGCATTTTGTTTTATGATTACTATCAAATGCACAATCACCATATGGTTGACATAAGCATATATCACAGTTGGTACCATTGTAATAAGGATCATTACACACACAGTAGGTGTTAGTACCATCTATAATGAAAGAAAAAAAGAAAACAATGAATGAATGAAACTTTATCTAGCAGCATGTACATGGTGTAAACATACATACACGTATAAATTTAACAAAACAAACAAGGATTATGCATCATTGATGCAGGGGGTTGAGTTTTTTGCACCTGTAAGGCTTGTCATTATAAGAAAATCAAATCCCTTGATGTTTGTTCAAGTTATCGTGTTAATGAGCAGAAAACAGGCAAAAATTACCAAATTAAGGGCCACAACACCACTCAGTATGGCCTAATCGTACTACTGTCCTTTCCATAACCCCCCAATGGTAAATAAACTCTGGAATAATACAAAATCAAGAAAATATCTTTTAGTTTTCAGCTCCCGATTACGTGTAATATATTTAACTTCACCGTCATTACGTTTCTGTGATTTTAGTTCGCTCGAAAATTATATGAACAAATTTTTTAATTCTCTTTGGGAATTTGTGTGTATTTTCAGAAGAGCGTCCATTTTGCAGCAATGCACAAGTGACGTAACTGGGACGGTCCATTTGAGAACAGGTAAAATTTGAATTTTCACGGCTTGCCTTTTTTGCAGAAGGAGTGTTTTGACGAAGTTGGAATATCAGTTAGTCGTGATGATGGTTCAAAATAAAACTCAAGTCTTGTTCAAAATGTGTTAGTGAATTAGTGAATAAATAAAATATACATGTATTGTAGTCGTGACGTAATTATTTTATTTATGCGTGCATACCAGTTTTCCAAATTTGTCATGTCTTGTCGACAACTGCCCTCAGTAGTATGTTGGCTTTTATTGTTTGTGTGACAGTGACACGGGTACAGGTGAAAACAGCACCGTGTGAAATCCGGGGCCCGTTACTTTCGGTTTGGCACAGGAGTCCGGATTTCTTAGGTTTGGACTGCCCCCATCCAAATATGCCTAAAAGACCTTGTTTAATTTTTACTTTGGCACGTCCTTTGAATTCGGACTCTGACCCAAACACACACACACATACACAAGATTCTGATTCTCTGCATCAAATAATAAAGAAGGAGGTGTATCGTGAATCCAGGTTGGATAGATTCCAGGGCCGAGGAAAGGGTGGGGTTGGGGGAGGGGTTGTTATTGCTTTTAATGTTTAGAAGTCACTGCTAAACAAACAAGAAAACCATGAGATAGTTGGGAGGGGAAATGTATCCTCTCATTTTTAACATGCTCAATTTTCAACAAATTTATTACAGAACCTTAGGCTAAATACTGGTTTCAAACGAAAGACAGAAAAAGGCAGAATTTAAATGAAATAATGCACCATCGGAACTGGTGCCGTTCTTTGCCACAATCAATTGGTGCCATTTTTGCTCACTCGGTGCCGTTTCGCTATAACCCGACACAAGTCAAAGTAACCAATTTTCTTTTAAGAAAGTATATAACTAATAGCATGAGAGAATTGGCATCTTCGAATACAACCCCGACAAATACGTATAATCACTAGAAAGTTTATTGGAAAATTGTAGGGGGGGGGGGAGGGGACATTACGGATACGTCACTATATGATCACGCTGCCCCCCTCCCCCCCCCCCCCCCCCCCACTACCACCACCACCATTTCTCGGCAAGCACCTGATAAATCTTCTGAGGGAGAAATCACTCAGCAAAGTTGATCAGAGAATTTATATAATATTAATCATATTTTGACTTCACTGATTATACCCATCACAGGCGTATATAGACCAACGGGCCAACTTTTTTTCCATGGCTGCGGGGGAGGGAGGGGGGCTGGAAGATTTTGCCCGAAAAGTAGCTACGAGCCCTGGTGTGGATGTTCGTAAGCGTGTCTTTTACTGGTGGGATTAAGGGAACCCACCCCGGGAACATTTTTAAAAATCTGATCCGCTTGAGGGTTTCTAGAGAACCGAGGCTACCTTTCGAACCTTGTAATTGGAAGAAAAGACGATAGCTTTTGTAGAGGTGCCAGGCTGAATGTGTTCGAGCGGTCTCGTCTGGTATCAGTAAACTGCAATAAAACATTATATGCTTCTCGGGATTCAGCTGGAGTAAATACGTGTAGTGTAAGGCCTGTGTGCCCATAGCATTAGAGGATCGAAGCCTGCAGATGGATGAGGCTTTGACACTATATACGTGGGTCGATATACTATTAATAACAGTTTGGCTGGCCACTGATTTGCTGTGGTTTTCAGTTGAGAAGGTTTTGGTTACTCATGTGCTTCCAACTGCCTCCCGATTCCCACGCATCTTTCCTCACAATACTGAGACGAACTGCTTGAAGACACTCTGTACCTCCATTCTTCAGAATCCCTCCAATAAGCATACTAACCATCACATTTGTGTCAACCACTAACCACGTCCTTTATTCTCCCATCCCACGTCCTCATTATACTACTCCCAATGAAGTTTGATCTAGAAGATTGAGATTTTGGACTTCCTAATAAAACGTATTCCAAGGTTACACATTTGGCTCTCCTTTTCCACCGTCTTTCCCAATTCCCCCTTACCTCCAGTGATTGCGACCTCAGCTTGAACAACAGTGACCACCCTCTCCTTACAATGGTGCCATTGTCAAGGTACTCTTCAAAACATGTCTTCTCTTTGTCATGCAGGCCACACAAAGGCCTCTTTCTTTTGGCCTACTCTCGCCAATTTTGGTTACAATCCCCATGACTCTTTCTCTAACGTTTTTTTTTTTTACCTTTGGTTGTCTCTATTTCTGAGTTCGATACATCGTTTGGGTAAATCCCTACAAACTTCTACCAATACTGCAGTTAATTACAACAAAATTTTTAAAAACCCTAAGCTATGAATTATTATCTCGACTGTCTAATATTTCTACATACCTGCGTTATTTCCACTGGGTCCAGTGGCGGCTCAAAAGTGTCTCCCCTCTGGATATACTTAAGCAAGGGGCGTCAAATATGCCCAAGACTTGGGGTGAATCAATCAGTAACTAGAGCTTTCGGCCACTTGGCCTTATATGCCACATTGTGGGGACCTAGTGAGGGGACCTGAGAAGTGATGTCACAGTCATGTGACACAATTACGTCATGTTAGATTGTCATGGTAGCCTGCGGAAGTGGCCATCTTGTGACATCATCTCCATAGTGACACGTGGTCTTAGTGTGCATGCGCAGCGCGTGTTGTTAGGGTGATAGTATTTCTGTCGGCCATTTTTGTCTGATGGAGGCTGCCATCTTGGTTTCTAAGGTAGCATGTGGTTGCTATGAGCCTGAATGGCCTACACCAAGACGGGGGTATGTGTGGAGGGTTTGTTCGTTTGAATAGGAGTAAATCTGATTACCCAGAAAGACCCACCAATCCATCCAAACCACCCAAAACAACTATTTGATACGGATTCCTTACGAATCCTTCTTTTTTTAATAATAGGTACGTTCCTTTGTATAAGAGAAGTTTTACTTTGTGGGATTACCACAAACAAGCCGACAATCCCTCCAAATCACCAAAATGCGCCCCAAACAACTGTAACAGACTTGTACTCCCCATCTAGGCTTTTTAGTAGTAACACGTAGTGCTATAGGATCGAGAGTATGTTCTATTACACTAAAGTACTGGTCCAGATTTTCCAAGAACCCTATTGTTGTGCCTATTACAGATACTAGTCTAACACTAGCAGTATGTCTAGCCCAAACTAGCTCTAGTTCGTTCCCTCGTCCAAGTCTTATAATCACCAGTGCTTGGTTTCCCATAACATGTATGCAGAGTTATCTTCAGTGTGTATAACGAAAGCTTATATGATTCTTAAAGCCACGAATCCATCGAATAGTTACTGAAAAGTCATTGCCCAAGCGACTCGAATCCCATCGGGCAAATGAGCTATAGAACAATTGCATGTTCGAGTGACTCAAACATACTTTCTTCGACTCATTTAGGTATTTGAGGAAAGCCTGTATACAAAATGCCCGACGGAACAGCGTAACGAGCTGCGTATGCACTAGACCACGTATCACTATGAAATGACGCCACAAGATGACTGCTCACGCAGGCTAGCACATCAACCAAACTTGACGTAATTGGATCACGTGACTAACTTGGCGTAACTGGGTCATGTGACTATGACATCCTTCCAAGGTTTCCCATTAAGCTCCCCCATGTGGCACAATCTCCATAAATGCACAGTACATCATGCAGGTAGACTTTCAGAAATACAGTTAACATTAGCGTCCTGCGTGATGAAGTTTATATTTTTTATAATCATTGATAAAGACGAAGTGACCGAAAATCCAAGATATCAATCACTTCTATAACACGTGGAACGACAGTCCCCCACCTTCCCAACACTTAATTATAAATTTGATAATTTTTTTCCCACGGGCGCCTGAAGCTTATGAGCGCACACTGATAATATGGTAAATTTTCTGGATACGATCCTGTCAGATGTGCATTCACTGTCACAGCATGAAACATCAGTGATGCAACAAAACCCAAACTAAATGCCAAATGACACTTCACTATTACTTCTATTATCATAATTATTATGCAAAATCTTCAGTCCACAGTGTCCATGTCAAGTCGTTTAATTTCCGATGACTCAATAGCTGTCATCGCGCGACCGCCTAATCTGTCGCGGCACACAGTGGATCTGACATCAGTTTTTATAAGAATGAGGGACCTCTATTATTAAATATAGATACTCTCAACAGGTATCAGGGAACTAAAAATTTGAATTAGAGTTACCCGCCTTGAATTAGAGTTACCCGCCTTGAAAGGTTGCACTCGGAAATGATGCAATTGTTACGGAATTTAGTAAAAAGTCTATCGTTCTGTGATCGTAAATTCTGACACCAAGCATTGTGATTACTGAGAGAACTACGGAGCCCCATCAACCGCGAAGTCCCATCAGCCCGTGGCGTTTTGTGATTCCTTACCACACGATATCAGACACAGGCTCCAGATTCTGGGCTCAGGTTGGTTACCTCATGAGCTTGTCGTGTTCAGCACAACGAAGACCAGTTTACCAGTTATCTACGATTTTTATTAACAAATAAAACTCAACTACCAATCGTTTTCTCTGATATAAAGTAAAATTCACAATGTTCAGTCAAAGTTCATACCTTATAGCAACAGTGGCGGCATCCATCTTACTTCTTGTACTCGGAAATGATGCAATTGTTACGGAATTTAGTAAAAAGTCTATCGTTCTGTGATCGTAAATTCTGACACCAAGCATTGTGATTACTGAGAGAACTACGGAGCCCCATCAACCGCGAAGTCCCATCAGCCCGTAGCGTTTTGTGATTCCTTACCAGACGATATCAGACATAGGCTCCAGATTCTGGGCTCAGGTTGGTTACCTCACGAGCTTGTCGTGTTCAGCACAACGAAGACCAGTTTACCAGTTATCTACGATTTTTATTAACAAATAAAACTCAACTACCAATCATTTTCTCTGATATAAAGTAAAATTCACAATGTTCAGTCAAAGTTCATACCTTATAGCAACAGTGGCGGCATCCATCTTACTTATTGTAGGTAGGTACTTGCTTGTCGGGAGCCCAGAGACGACTTCCCAAACATCCAGGAATCGGTGCTTATATCCACTAGATTTTTGATGCCAAACCTGATCACGCGACCAAGTCAGCGGAATAGTTAGGGAAAGCTCCCGTGACGTGGCAGTCAACATTGTTAGACGCTTGTACTGCCATGCAGACTGTCGGCAATCTGTGTGCGATCTATCGAGTGGTTGTTCCACAAACACATTCCGCCGGGGTTCTGTTAACCGGGGGAATTGTGTGATAGAATTTACAATCCTGCAACTTTAGCATTATGTGATGCCCGTTTGTTCTGGGAGTGTGATTTATGGGTTGATGACAGCTATGACAGTTCAAATAGTACCAATTCGGAGATTTCCGCCCGTGATATTTATCAACTAAAACTCGACTACTGGCGTTATCTCTGATCAGCCGAGTGTAGGTCAGTCGGTCGAGTGTAGGTCGGAGTATTTCTTATTAGTTTATCCAATTCGGCTCTGAGGAAAATTAACAGCAATAATATGAGTCCCATTCAAACTAATAGAAAACTGTCCTGTTATTTTATAATTTCCATGGAAGAGCTATAGCTCTTCTTTTGAGCTTGCTTAACTTCTATGGGCCAACTTCGCAACACAATCTCTAAAAATAAACAGCCTTCGGAAAATATATTGTTTCAATACAGGTTTGAAATATTCTATTGACATCTTGCACTATTGTTGAATATGCCTGATAAAAAGAGGGTGATTTGATGACTCTCGGGCCTAAAAAAAATACAATTCACTTTTTGTGTGTTTTTGTAGGGAATTGCCTGAAAAATGCACGTGACCGGTACTTCCCTTCGTGTCAGTTTTTCTCTCTTATTTGTTGCATGACCCCTGTTCTCGGGTGAGAAAAAGTTGTCTGAAGGGCTATACCTGACAAAGATATTTGAATGGCAAAATTAAAGTGATCATATTTTTTCGCCTGAATTTTACAATAATTGTCGCCTGTGGGAAAATATTTAGTTTCGTGATACCTGTAACTTTGTTTCATTCTCGAATTCAAATTCAAAACTTGGGCATATTGGTCTGCGTCACACAGCGCGTTCCGTGTGGCTTGTAAGTGAAGCTAAGCGCACATGTTTGCAGTTGCGACAACAGATCTGGTTTCCGATGTGTTATCAGTTTTCTTGGTATCAATGCCCTTTCATTGACTTTTCCTGGGGGGTTTCGGCTGAATGAAGAAACACTCCTCATGCACAGACCAGAGGCATTTCATGATTTAGTCACACCAATTTAAAAGATTAATAATTTGAATTGAAGGAATGACAGATTTGGAAGATGAAATAGATCCCTTTATGTTAAAAAACAATCAGGACAAGAGGGATTGGCACAAGTGATAATGGAAGAATATGAATTTAACCCTTTACCCAATGAAACGCTCAAAACCGGCCAATGCTATTCACAAAAATCGGCAATTAATTTTCATTATTTTCTTCACTTTTGTCTCAAAAACATAGGTTATGACCCCTCATTGGAACAAGCTCGATGAGCTCATTCCAATAAGGGGTCATCACCTATGTTTTGGAGTTGCGGCAACAGATCTGGGGTCCGGAAGCGTTTGTCAGACAGAAAATTGATAGAGGAACTCATTGACATTGGCACATGTGTGCGGTTGCGTACAAAACTGAATTTGCTGCCGCAAATCCAATCGGCATCGGACAGAAAATGTCAGTGTTCGGCATACTTCCTTTTCTTCTCTCAATTGTTTTACCGTTTCACCTCTTTTCTCTTTTTTTTTGGGGGGGGGGGGGGGGCACCTCTGGTCACCCCCTGAACCCACTCAAACAGACCACTCCTAATGGCGGAGCAAAATATTCTCCGCTTCGTGAGTTCCAACTTTCGGTTTCTGTATTTTCCACTTATGACGACTTATCCACTGTGAGTTGATGGTATACTAGTCAAATAGATTAGAATATTTGCCTCCTCATCTACTCGTTTCAGGCATAGTGGATGAAATTTGGCACTGATTGAACAAATTTGAGAAAGACTGTTGATCAATTTGAAATAACTTTTAAAACTCAACTTAGACTAGAGAAGGAGGTGGGGTTGCAAATACAAAATATAGATAGTAGGCTGGAAAAAACAGTTGTTTTAGACAACCCCTACCTCCGATCCAAACTTTACCCTTCTTGAATTTCCTTCCCACCGCCTGCACAGGATGTAATTTTGTCTGTTTGCGTTGCATTCCATGAAGTATTTCACGATTTCTACCATAGTATGTGAAGTTTCCAGCTGTTAGTGAAATAGTGATTCGAAATTCGAAATTTCTAAACGTTGATTTTATATTTTTATTTTTTTTGGGGGGGGGGGGGGGGGGAGGGGGAGGCCCACTCCCGCAACAATGAATGTGCACGTCATCGAGAAATGTGACGTTTTTACGACATACATGTAACAATGATTATAGCTGAACTCCCTGTGACCAAGGGAGGTGGCAACTGCCCCCCCCCCCCCCCTCGTCTCATACGCCCATGGTTCTTGGAACAAATTCAAATGACCTCCCATTAATTAATGATATGTGTTAGTTCTGGTGTAGCTGTTTAACTTTCTCCCTACACTTCACCCCCACCCGATAGGATAAAATCTCGTGTGTTTCTCCTCTTTAAATATAAAAAAAACATTTGCTTTTAAAAAGCTTATTTCTGGCTCCCAAAATTGGTGGAAGATGAAAAGATACACGCAGGCCATGATGGAATATCTCACCCCCTGCCTCCGCTATGTGACTTTGCATTCGATTTATATATTCTTTCTTACTTCATATTCGAGGATTTTGTTTGTAAAGTTAAGACTTTGAGCTATAATTGAGATGTTGTAACTTTTCCTCTTAGTAACGTGGAAGAGAGATAATCCACGCACACTGAAAACTACTTACGGTAAGTTTTACAAGCCTAAAATTAACCTACCCTCACGAAGTATGTTACAATTTTTTTTCTAACGGTTATTTGAATGGTATTAAAGGCCGACGACCCAAAACATATGTAAACAAGAGGGATGTTACATCCCAATGCTCACCTACATTCGCGCTTGATAATGTCGTTCCAATGTAACATGCCTAATATTTAGTTAATATAAATCATTAACTAGGCATTAAATGATTAATGTGGTTTATGTGATGGCTTTGGAAAGTCTATATTTCTGCATTTATTATATATCAATTCAACATAGAATCATTGGATATAAAAGCATTTTTTTTCTTTTAGAAATGTTTATGATTAAGAATATGAATAGTGAGGCCAGATATTAAATCATAAATAAGAATTAGGAAAGGCTTTCATAAATCACTGAAATTGTAATTGAAGTACATTCATTGGTTAAAGAGGAGTTGCGGAAAAACATTCATTCAAGAAAGTGACTATAAGTCCCAACAAAAATACATCACATCAACAACTAAAATAAGCCTTAATGTTACTAGTAACAAGTATGAGAAAGTATTAAATAAAAAAAAAAAGTTAAAAAAAATTTTTTTTAAAGAAAGTGAATATAAGTCCCAAAAATCCCCCTCAAATTCCTCAAATATGCATGTAATGAGGGCGCAACGTTACCACAATGTAGTTCAGTAACCCATGTGTACAATATCAATTGCCTGGAAAGACACATAGAAACAGAACTCACCTTAACACAAACTTTTAGAACTTAAAATTGAGTAAGTCAGAGAAAAACGTGAACATTGTGACTGAAAAAAAAGAAAAGAAATCAGTTAAATTTCTGCAAACAGTAGGGTTAATACCTAAAGTAGTTATTGAAATGAAAAAATAAACAGTAATGAGAGGTGAAGGCACCACAATCTGCACAAAAGCTGACTTTAACGCAAGTTCTTACAACACCTAAACGCTAATTCTTACAAGTTTTGGCAGAAAATCAGCCTCAAATTCCTCAAATATGCATGTAATGAGGGTTAAATATTACAGCAATGGAGTTCAGTAACCTAAGTGTAGAATATTAATCGCCTGGAAAGACACATAGAAACACAACTCACCTAAACACAAAGTTTACAAAGTTTTACAACTTAAAATTTACTAAGTCCGAGAAAAACATGAAAATTTTGACTGAAAAAAAAAGAAAATTTCCGTTAAATTTCTGCATACAGTAGGGTTAATACCTACAGTTGTTATTGAAATATGAAAAGCAACAGTAATGAGAAGTTAAAGCAGCACAATCTGCACAAAAGCTGACTTTAACGCAAGTTCTTACAACACCTAAACGCTAATTCTTACAAGTTTTGGCAGAAAATCAGCCTCAAATTCCTCAAATATGCATGTAATGAGGGTTAAATATTACAGCAATGGAGTTCAGTAACCTAAGTGTAGAATATTAATCGCCTGGAAAGACACATAGAAACACAACTCACCTAAACACAAAGTTTACAAAGTTTTACAACTTAAAATTTACTAAGTCCGAGAAAAACATGAAAATTTTGACTGAAAAAAAAAGAAAATTTCCGTTAAATTTCTGCATACAGTAGGGTTAATACCTACAGTTGTTATTGAAATATGAAAAGCAACAGTAATGAGAAGTTAAAGCAGCACAATCTGCACAAAAGCTGACTTTAACGCAAATTCTTACAACACCTAAACGCAAATTCTTACAAGTTTTGGCAGAAAATTTTAGGTGAAATTTGGAAAAATGTCGTAGTATCAGGGTTAAATACTGTTCTGATAGTCCCCTACAACCTACATATGCAATATCAAAGGCCTGAGCTCACTGATCTTTGAGAAATTAACCTTAACATTAAATCTTACAATATTGGACACGCCGGACTCCGACGCTGACGCCCGAGGTCCTGACAATAGCTCACCACTTTTAGTAGAAGTAGGTGAGCTAAAATGAATGCAAATTACATTGGCGAAGTCCAAGTTCAATGTTATTGAACTGGTTTGGAAGGGTGGGGGAGGAGGGGGGGGGGGGGTCGAAACATGACATGTCCTGAATAGCCATGTTAATCTTTTAAAATTTAGTTCAAGTTATATGCTCCACCCAGACTTCAAAGAGTATGGGCTATAAATTCACTGGCAAAGAAAAATTGAAACATGTGTCTATATATCACTTGGAGAGGTGGAGTGCATTTTTTTTGTGAGCATCGTGTTCACAGTCAGTGATGCCAAATCGAGGACCTGCCGCCAGCTATCTCAACTCCATACTGTCTTGAATCTGTTTCCTTGCAACACACATAAATGCGAATCTGATAACGCAAAGATGGTTAGCCCATTTCTCCAAACTTGATTTCAATACAATTCGCTTGACTTAATTATATTCTACGCAGTTCAATGGCAGGACAGTGCTGGAGTGGACTTCAGGTGGTGGTGGTGGTGGAGGGGGGGGGGGGGCATCACCCAAAGTCCACTCAAAGTTTTTTGAGAGAATTTTTTATCTTGGCTTGAGGGGAATTTTGTTTTAGGTGTAATGTTGGTAAATTTGGCGAAATGGAAGTAAAAGGCGGTATTCTGACAGCAACATACTTTAGAGCTGGATGCAAAAACGTTACATGGGGGCGCCATGGCTCAGCTGGTAGGGATGCAGGCTGCAAGCCGAGAGGTACTCTGTTCGAATCCCAGCTGTGGCAACCGGGTTGTGTCCTTGGGCAAGGCACTTCACCCCATTGCCCACGTTGGGGCATGGTGGCATTGTGTACTAAGGCATACTGCTCCTCGTGGATGGAGCACCTGTCTTCAACCAATGCTAACCCTGCTTGTGTGGAGTTAGTATGTTGTTGAGCTGAGAGTTGCTTGCCATTGTTCAATGGTTCTCTCCGGGTACTCCAGCTTCCTCCATCCGTAAAACTGGTGTGGTCATGATTAGCCATTGTGCAGAAATATGTGGCTTTAAACACCAATACCTAACTAACTAAAAACGGTACATAATTTGGTTCTTTAATCAGAAATCTGTTGAAATCAGTGTTTTGGTCTTCAATCAGAAATCTGTTGAAATCAGTGTTTTATTGCCGATTGGTGTGGGGATAAACCCCATATATTGGCGATAAACTTTGACTCTACTAAAGAATTTTCCTCAAAAAGGAATTTTCGGCAGAAAAACATTAAATCATTCACAAGTCTGCTTTCGTGCACAATGTTTCTAAAACTGTTAACAAATTTATCAGTGTGAACTTCAAAATTTTATTTAGAAAGCCTCAACAGTTATTTCCTGACGTATTTTATTTATTTTACAGAAACGGTCATCACTTTGTGATCGTAAATTTCACTTGGGCCCGAATTTCTTAACAAACATACCGATGTTGTAGAACGGTTCAGATTTATGTTTTGATCTGTATCCAAATCCATCAAAACACAACTCCTTGCAACAACCTCGAAACCCTCAGGTAAAAATAGATTATGCTATCCGTTACGTCATTGGTAAACAAACATGTCGGCTGCTGGCGTAAAATGACAACAACGGTGAGCTTTTGAGTGAAATCAGGGGAAAATGAAGACCTGCTGATAAGGTAGTAATGCGAAAATTCGCTCCTTCAACTATTCTTTAATTTGAGTGGTTGTTTATAATTGAATAACAAACAGAACAGGAGATACGCGATATAGTCTAACTCCAAGTATGTTATGGAAAATACAGTAGTTTTTGAACTCATTCAAGACATTGTTCAAGTTATCACAATAATAAGCTGAAAACAGGTAAAAGTTAACTAATTAAGGGTCATAACTCTGTTCAGAATGACCAAATCACACCAGTTTTTTAAAGTCATTCAAAACATTGTTAAGAAAGTCTCACATTCCAAATACTGACCAAATCCATCAATATTTGTTGAAGTTATCACACAAACGAGAAAGGTGACATCTGCCCATCCACTGATCTGCATAATGAATTCAACAAAACCTATCCACTGATCTGCATAATAAATTCAATGAACTGAAGGTCCGAGTTTTGTTGAAAAACTCAACCAATAACAACGTAAGTGAACACTGAAAGGGAAGGGCATAGCTAGAGAGGCTGTATTCCTGCCATTCCCACACATCAGTTTTCTTGGTATCAATGCCCTTTCATTGACTTTTCCTTGGGGGTTTCGTCTGAATGAAGAAACACTCCTCATGCGCAGACCAGAGGCATTTCATGATTTAGTCACACCAATTTAAAATCTGAATTGAAGGAATGACAGATTTGGAAGATGAGATCCCTTTATGTTAAAAAACAATCAGGACAAGAGGGATTGGCACAAGTGATAATGGAAGAATATGAATTTAACCCTTTAACGGTCAAAACTGGCCAATGCTATTCACAAAAATTGCCAATTAATTTTCATTATTTTATTCATTTTTGTCTCAAAAACATAGGTTATGACCCCTCAGTGGAACAAGCTCGATGAGCTCATTCCAATAAGGGGTCATCACCTATGTTTTGGAGACAAAAAAATGAAAAAAAAAATGAAAATTTTTTAGTAAATTTTGTTTCTTAACATACCTACCACAATTGTTTACAATTGGCTGTAGCGTAATTGCAAGCCCTACTTCGGAACTAACTCAAGCTTTTAGAGAACTTTTCCAAACAAGTTGGAAAAGTAATAGAGTGCAAAAGCATGAAAAAGATCGAAAAAAGGGTCGAGCGAGACCAGCGCTCGAAATTACAGGCACTCTCTCTGCACACCTCTTGCATTTACCGAGCGCATGCGCAACAACCGTGACGTCAATTCTGTATTTCCGCCAATGGGAAGTTTGTGATTTAGCGGGGAGGCATTGATATCAAAGATATCCCCAAGGAGGGTGGGCCTCCGGTAAACAATTGTGGTAGGTATGTTAAGAAACAAAATTTACTAAAAAATTTTAATTTCTTTTCAACCTACTCACAATTGTTTACAATTGGCTGAATAAACAATAGGAGGAGGTGAATCACATAACCAATACCAACAAGAGTAGCAGAAAGAAAAGCAAGGATGGCAGAGAACAATAACGAAACCTGTAATGAAGATAGAGAGAAGGCACCTGAAAAGAACAAGGCTAAGTGAAGCACAAACTCAATAAAAACAATTTTAACGAGGGTGCACAACAGCCTGAGTAGCAACGAGAGTGCCTAAAGAATAAAGGTCCTCCGATTGCTGCTGAAGGTGGCAGAGATAAAAGGAGAAGGTAGAGGCATTCCTCCAGTAAGCCGCATTCATAACATCCCGGAGCGAAACAGAAATGGAGAACGCCCAGGATGTAGAAATGGCACGAACCTCATGAGCATTGAACCGGTTTGAAACAAGATCCGACGCAGACAAGCGGGAATAAGCCAGCTTGATTGCAAGACAGATCCACCTGGAAATAGAATGGGAAGAGATAGACTGCCTCTTAGGAATGAGAGACAGAAAGAATCTCTTCCAACCCCTCCGAATGAACTGAGTGCGAGTAATGTAAGTCTTGATTGCACGAACAGGACAAAGAAGAGGTCTCCGGCCATCGACAGCAGAGAGAGCCCGAATGCAGATGGGAGGAGGTACTGAATCAGGAAGTTGATTCTTAGCCAGAAAAGAGCAATCAGTAGTGAAGGTGACACTGTTAGCCTCATTTCTGAAGAAGGCAGAATCAACAGATAGCGCATGATACTCACTGACTCGTCGAGCAGAAGCAAACGCTAGGAGAAAAGCTGTGTTATAGGTGAGAAAATGCATATCGGTCTCAGATAAAGGCTCGAATGGCGCCCCCTCCAAACAATGCAACACCCATGCCAAGTTCCACTTGGGTGTAAGACGCAAAACTCGAGGCCTCTTCAAAGAAAAGTGCCGAATGAGTTTGGAGAGAAAAAGATTACGACTGATGCACCGCTTTCCCACATAAGAGAAAGTATCAGACAGCATAGACCGAAGGCCCTTAATCGTAATAGGCTGGAGGCCCTTGGAGTCAAAAAGATATACCAGAAAATCCGCAATTTGAGCGACTGACGGATCACGGTAATCCACATTGTGATCTGCACACCAGCGGCAGAAAACCTTCCACTTCGCAGCATAAGTCATGCCAGTGGAATGTCGCTGCAATGCAGAAATGCACTCCACTGTTCGTCTCGAAAAACCTCTACGTCGGAGACTGGACCTGATAAAAGACAGGCGTGAAGGGACATGCTCGCCAGGTTGTTGTGATACTTCCTGGGATGACCCTGGGAAAGAAGATCGCAACATAGAGGTAGACGAATCGGCCGATCTGCCAACAGAGGCCGCAGCAGATTGATCCACACCCTCTGTGGAGACAGAGGTGCGATCAGAATAATCCTGCAACTGCAAGCACGAATCTTCGCGAATACTTGAGGAAGAATCGGTGCAGGAGGAAAGGCATAGCCGATCCAACCTGTCCAGTCCAGAGACAGAGCGTCGACTGCAAATGCCAGCGGATCTGGACAAGGGGAGACAAAGGTCTTTACCTGATGATTCCAGCGAGTAGCGAAAAGGTCGACTTGAGGACGGCCCCACTGCTCGCAAATCGCCTGAAACACCGACCGATGTAGCATCCATTCGGTTGGAAGGACACTGTCACGTCGGGACAGGGAGTCTGCTAGGACGCTGAGACACCCGGGAATGTGTTGAATGGACACCCGAGCGTTCACACCCCGTGCCAACAGAAGAAGATCCCAAAACAGGCGATACATGGGAATACATGGGAATCGAATGTGTGCCTCCTTGATTCCGTATGTAGGCCACTACTGTCAAATTGTCCGAAAGAAGTAGGACAAATTGGTCTGACAGATGAGGGATTCAAAGCCGAAAACTCAACAGAAGAGCAAGGAGCTCCTTCTGGTTGATATGAAGGCCCACCTGCTCGCTGTCCCACTCGTAGTGAGTAGACAGACCGAGAGGATCCAACGTCGCACCCCAGCCCCGATCGCTGGCATCCGCAGTAAGGATGCGATCGGCCAAAGGAAGATCTAACGGAACACCCTGTGTCAGCCAGGGAATATCGGCCCAAGGGTCGAGGTGACAAAGCAGAGACCGAGGAATAGTGAGTTCCAGGTCCAGCGGATCTACATTCGGACGCCAATGATCCAACAGGAAGGTACTTCCGAACCGAAGGTATTTCCGTGACGCCAGATGAATGGGTACATGGAAGTAGGCATCCTTCAGGTCGATACTGGCAGCAAAGTCGCCCTGATGAACTGAATGTCGACCTGACCGGAAAGTCTCAATACTGAAACGAGGAGCTATAATGTACTCTCTCAGGATACTCAGATCGATGACAGGACGAAATTGGCCGTTTTTCTTCGGCACCAATTAAAGTCTCGAGTAAAACCCCGGTGAAAGGGTGTTCCTGATCATCTCGATCGCCCCTTTGGAGAGGAGATTTTCGATCTCCTGCACCAGAATGTCCCGACGTAGAGAATCGGAAGGGACCCGAGTCAGGAGGGGCACCCAAGATAAACTGGGGTGCCAATGGAAGGACAGTCGCAGACCGGATTGAATGACGTGGCCCCCGAGAGGAGAAACCACCTCGGGAAGTGACAAAGTCCTGAGACTTTCCTGCCTGAGGCTGCCAGCGAGTCTGGCCACGGCGGCGCTCCTTATGTGCAGAAGGAACAGACGGAGCTGAAGTCGCCGATGAGGCAGACGCAGCAGCATGCTTGGTGGCCCTGGAACGACCACCACCCGCAGCAGCAGGTTGGTCAAACTGTCGCAGCAAAAGCTGCTCCTTCGAATGACGAAGAACTTCGCCACGAACAGCTTCCACAGAACCATGGTACAACTGGGGTCCCACCAAAGAGGCAGACCTCAGAACAGCACGTTGCTCAGAAGGAAGGGATGGAGAAGAATCCAACACCGCATTCCGGTGTGCCAGCTCCAAATTAGCCGCGTTACAGGCGTGAGCGTGTGTCAAGTTCATAAGAGCCTGTGACAGAATGCGAAAAGGCGCCTGAGCGTCATCAAACTCCCCTGGTGGAAAATATTCAGCCAGAGCAGCGACAACATGGTCCGCAAGAGATAACATGCCCAGCATCTCTCGGGACAGGCCCACCATAGATTCAACTACCGACATCGGAAGAACTGCCAACTTAGGCTTAGTTAACCCGAGGGAAGAAGAATCCTCATCCACAGTAGTCATCACTTGGAAGACTGGTGGAGAGACGGAATCGTAAACACGAAACCACGATGGAGGCAGAAAGACATCAGCTCTAGAAAAGAAGGAACCCTTGAGGGCCTTAGAACGCATTTTGGCGTCTAAGCCCTGGAAGGACTCAACAACCTGAGCTGATTGCAGAGGACACAAAGCCCCAGAGCTAGAAGGCTCAACAGGGTTATGGCGCTCCACAGTGGACTGCGGACGGACGGTCACAGATGGCTGGTCTGAAGGTTGAACGTCCGGCAATAAGCCGAAGACGAAATCCAAAGCCTCCCCCAAAACTGACGAGGGGGGGTGGGGGGGTGCATCACCTTCCAGTTCCAGATAATCGTCATCCTTCGTAGCAGAGGAGACGTAGCCTAACTCGGGCTGACCAGCAGAAACCTCCTGGGAAGACTGAGCAGTATCCAAGGAGCCAGGCGAGACATCTCGGCAACCAACCAAAGGAGGTTGTGCCGCAGGAGGAACAGGGAGGCCAACTTGAGGGTTGCCAGAAAGCAACCGGGTGAGCGCCAAAACGGCCTGACGCAGGTCACCCTGAGAATCCATCGCAGCAGCATCGCCCGACGGAGTGTCCTCCCAATGGACCCTTCTGATAGAAGAACCCAAATCCTCAGAAGAGACTGACGTCGAACGTCGATCGGCAGACAGAATAGGGATATTGTGAGAAGACACCGGAGGATAGTCCCGATTGTGACGTCCAGGGGCCATCACTGACCTCTGCGAAACAGAAGGTCCTGCCTGCAAATCCTCGAAAGAGACCGACGGCGCACGTCGATCAGTAGCTGGACCTAGGACACGGTGAGAAGACACTGGAGGATTGTCCCAAGAATGACAGGAACCTGTCATTGGCCTCTGAGCAGCAGACAGCCCCAACTGCCCATCCTCTGAGACCGACGGCAAGCATCGAGCGACACCCAGACTCGGAACACAATGAGGAATCACTGGAGAAAGGTTCCGAGAGTGACAGCTAACAGGGGCTGTCACTGACCGCTGTGAACAGCAGGCCCAGGATGCCAACGTCCCAACACCATCCTGCTAGGCGGCACACTAGCAGGGGAAGGAGGAACAATAAACGATTCACTCGAGGGACAAGGAATCGTTGCCGAAGCGACCGACCGGCTCAACCGACTAGGAGCAAACCTAGCCAGATGAGATGGAGCAGACAGCAAACCCACACAGCCCCGCCGCAAGGCTAGGGGAGGCTGAGAGCACACAGACACACCAGCAGATACAGCCTCGGTCCTCCGAGACTGTAGACCATCCCCAGAGGAGATGAAAGAGCCACCATCAGACAGAATAGGATCTGTAGTAACAACTTCCTCAGCAACTGTTGACAGCGTAGGAGGCAGAGCGGAGAGGGTCACCGAGCTGACCTCGGAGAAGCTCTCTACGAAAACAGACGCCTCAAGAGTGACATCAGAAAACAAAGAGACCACGGTCTCCACGTCAGGTATCACTGAACTAGCACCGTCAACAGTTGCAGAGGAACTCGCCACAGATGACAGATCAGAATCCTGTGTGACAGAGTCACCACGTGCACCAGCAGAAATGTCTGCTACGGCACGGCTACTCGTACCCCGAGAACGAGGGGTTCTAGCTCTGGACAGAACCACCTTGTTAACAGAAGCCCAGCCCAGGATGCCAACGTCCCAACACCATCCTGCTAGGCGGCACACTAGCAGGGGAAGGAGGAACAATAAACGATTCACTCGAGGGACAAGGAATCGCTGCCGAAGTGACCGACCGGCTCAACCGACTAGGAGCAAACCTAGCCAGATGAGATGGAGCAGACAGCAAACCCACACAGCCCCGCCGCAAGGCTAGGGGAGGCTGAGAGCACACAGACACACCAGCAGATACAGCCTCGGTCCCCCGAGACTGTAGACCATCCCCAGAGGAGATGAAAGAGCCACCATCAGACAGAATAGGATCTGTAGTAACAACTTCCTCAGCAACTGTTGACAGCGTAGGAGGCAGAGCGGAGAGGGTCACCGAGCTGACCTCGGAGAAGCTCTCTACGAAAACAGACACCTCAAGAGTGACATCAGAAAACAAAGAGACCACGGTCTCCACGTCAGGTATCACTGAACTAGCACCGTCAACAGTTGCAGAGGAACTCGCCACAGATGACAGATCAGAATCCTGTGTGACAGAGTCACCACGTGCACCAGCAGAAATGTCTGCTACGGCACGGCTACCCTTACCCCGAGAACGAGGGGTTCTAGCTCTGGACAGAACCACCTTGTTAACAGAAGCCCAGAATTTAGAGGACCAAACCCCACAAATACCACATGTTTGGGCCTGAGTGCAATTGTTGCAAGTGACACACGTGGAATGAGAGTCGTCCACATACTTCACTTGCAAGCAAGAGGTACAAGGAATAGTCTTTGGCATTATATGAATGAAAATGGAATCAAGCTTCCCACCGACGGAAAACAGCACAAAGGTTGTGTTCACACGTGGGGGAAAAACAAGATAAAGTGTGAAGAAACAAGCAATAATGATCAAAAATAACATTAATCAAAAACAATTTTGGATAGCTTAATAAAAGGATACAATCTACTTGCACACAATGAAAAGCAGAGCACATATAATAAGTTGTTCACGAAGAATAACAGCAAAGTAGCACGAGTCACAAAAATTTCCGACCATGTACAAATGGTGGAAATAAAAGGAATTGACATCACGGTTGTTGCGCATGCGCTCGGTAAATGCAAGAGGTGTGCAGAGAGAGTACCTGTAATTTAATTGCGAGCGCTGGTCTCGCTCGACCCTTTTTTCGATCTTTTTCGTGCTTTTGCACTCTATTACTTTTCCAACTTGTTTGGAAAAGTTCTCTAAAAGCTTGAGTTAGTTCCAAAGTAGGGCTTGCACTTACATTACAGCCAATTGTAAACAATTGTGAGTAGGTTGAAAAGAAATAGTTATTCACTCAAGAATTTTGTTTGCAAGTGTTGTCTGCTTTTCAGGTTAGGTAAAGGGTTAAAGTTAACAACTGAATTTGAAAAAGGTTTGAATACAGAATCCACTTGAATGAATGAGGAGTGTAGTGGATCATTGGTTTGCACAACTTGATGAACTCTTGATTTCAATACTGACTCATGTCAAGCTCATTGTGTCTTTCCACTTTATCACACTTTATCTCCATTTCCAAAGCTGGTTAAGAGTGCTGAGGTATATTTATTTATTTGTGTTTAATGTCACATACTTCTGCACAATGGCAATTTTAACTGCAACAGGGAGATAAAGTCAAGTTTGGTCAATCATTTTTTCCATGTTGCCCATTTTAGAGTAATTCTCCCCAAGGGATTGATGACTGGGTCCTATTTTACCAGCATTGCTTCACTCCCCAGAGTTCCTATTGAAGTACTAAGATATGAACCACATTTATCACACACTGGCCTTCAACAAGTGCTAATCTTTTATGTGTTGGTTAGAGTGCTGGAGAATATAGTTCTGGTTGTTAAAGCACCCACAACATCCAGCCCCTCCTTCCCCTCCCCTCCACCAAAACCAGAGGCTCAAGTGATCCTAAAACACTCACCTGGCTCAAGTTGTCAAAAGAGATGAGTGTATCAGTAAGTGACTGGCATACAGAGCCCAAATATTAACCCAGGAACTAGATTTGAACAAACTTGAATCTGACACCCCTAGAGATGTCACACATCCAATATGAAAAGATTCTAACTGGTGAATCCAAAGAAGATTTTTCAAGAAAATTTTCTCACATTGCACTGAGTTAAACTATGGGTCCCAATAAAGAGCCCAAATATTAGCCCATGGTCCAAATATGAACACTCTTGAATCTGACCTCCCTAGAAATGTTGTATACCAAATATGAATATATTTTGACTGGTGGATGTAAAAAAGAAGATTTTTAAAGAAATTTCCTCATATGGTACTATGTTACAATTCGGGCTCCCATAGGGAGCATAAATATTCAAAGCGACTTGCTTTGAACAAACTTGAATCTAACCTCCATAGAGATGTTGTGTACCAAATATCAAAAGAATCTGACTGTTGGATATGAAGAAGATTTTTAAAGATTATTCCGCATATTGCACTAAGTTAAAATTCAGACTCTCATGGGGAGCCCAGATATTGACCCAGGGACTCGATTTGAACAAACTTGAATCTGACCTCCTAGAGATGTTGTATACCAAATATGAAAGAATTCTGACTGGTGGATCTGAAGAAGATGATTTGAAAAGAAATTTTCTCATATTGCAC
The DNA here is from genome assembly GCA_031216915.1 of Pictodentalium vernedei. Classification (NCBI taxonomy): domain Eukaryota; kingdom Metazoa; phylum Mollusca; class Scaphopoda; order Dentaliida; family Dentaliidae; genus Pictodentalium; species Pictodentalium vernedei. Next base: position 387,390,454 of record CM062294.1, read on the forward strand.
TAAGTTCAACTTTGGGCTCCAATAAAGAGCCCAAATATCAACCCAGGGATCCAATTTGAACAAACTTGAATTTGACCCCCCCCCCCCCCCCCCCCCCCCCCCACCCTAGAGATGTTGTATACCAAATATCAAAAGAATCTGACTGGTGGATCTGAAGAAGAAGATTGTTAAAGATTATTCCCCATATTGAACTAGAGTAGTTAATATTTTTACTCAGCCTTTTTTCGATGCCCTGTACAGAACACCCTGACACAACCGATAGCAATTTTTTTAACAATTACATTCTGCTGGTGCTAAGGATGCTTCATACAAAATAACATTCTCTGTCTGTTCTGTGTGGTTTTGGAAATATGAGTGTTTTTAATTTTTTTCTATTTTTAGCCCCTGGGGTTCCCCCGGGGCTGTAAACAAATTTTTTTCGGACATCAATCAATTACGTAGGACCCACTTATACTACTGCCAAATTTAGTTAAAATCAGCCCACCAGTTCCTGAAATACAAATTTTGGGCAGAGCCCAAAAAGGATATGCCCCCACAGAGAGCCCAAATATTGACCTACCAACTTCCCTTGAACAAAAGTTAAAAAATTTATAGTAATTTATATATTTTTTATACTTACCAATGACCCAGACTTAGCTGGTGCTAACTCCAACAAAACCAGTGCCAAACACATATTTTGCCCCCCAATCCCCAAAATTTGCATCCAAAACAAAAAGAAATCATGTCCTAAAGGACCTCCATAGTACGCCTCTACTGCGCATGCGCAGTGACGCAGTCGTCCCGAAATTGGCGCCAATTATCATTCTTACTGGCAGTGCCTGGTCAGCGCTATTTACTCAGCGGGGAGGCAAGAGTTCCCAACTCCAGGGAGGGCCATCCCCGTCTGGGTCATTGGTAAGTATAAAAAATATATAAATTACTATAAATTTTTTAACATTTTTATACTGTACCAATAACCCAGACTTAGCTGAATAGTAAACAGGCTGGAGGGCCTAGGACATAGAGGAAAATCCAATAAGCTCAATTATATAGTAAAGAGGTAACCCCTTAAGGAGAAAAGGAGTATTAGGCTTTACATGTATCTTTCTTATTTAAAATTAAATTAGAAAGATACACTACCCTTAATAATTGAGCACAATAACATTCATGTTCTCTATTAACATCCAGTATAACCCTTATACTAATTATTTTTAAAGCAAGCCAATAAATAAAGTAGTCCAGAGAAATGAGACTCTTTATAATCATTTAAAAGTGTCCGAGTATTGTATATTAAAGCCCGTTTGACACTTGACATATACAAATGCTTCACACCGAGCTACACTTTAAAAATAAGACATGAATGAATTTAAACATTAATATTACACTTTAAAACCATCCCGGAAGCAACTCAGAAATACTGACTTGGAGGAGGCATTCCCTTGCTTTTCACTATAAAGCAGGTGACCTAAGGGAACACCCCCCCCCCCCCCCCCCCTTCCCCTTGCCCTGGGTCAAATAGCCCAGAGCGAAGAGGGCAGCCGGACGGAGTCACTGCCGGAACAGAAAGCCTGCATAACTATAGTTGCAACTGTTTAGTGGACGACATTCTGAGCAACAGATAACGGACCTAAACAATGCAGGTCTCCAGAAATGGACTCAATATTTCTGAGATAAAAATTCGTAAATGTGGATGGCTGAGACCAATAAGCAGCCTTCATTAAATCTGTAATAGCAACACTATTAGCATAATCCCAGGAAGTAGAAAGAGCTCTTACTTCATGAGCAGAAATCTTAAGCACAGACTGCTGAGAAGAAGATAAATCTTCATAAGCAGTACGGATAGTTAACTGAATCCATCTAGCAATAGAATGGACTGAAATGTCCTTTCTATTAGGCATCAAAGACAGAAAGAAACGTTTCCGTCCCTTTCTGATAAACTGAGATCTCTGTTTATAGATACGTAGTGCTCTAACAGGACAGAGTAAAGGCCTACGCCCGTCTGAAGACGGAAGAGCCTTAATAACAATAGGTTCCGGATATTTATTAGGAGCCTGATTCTTAGCTAAAAAACCCACATTAGTAGTGAAGGTGATAGTGTTCCCAACACTACGATAATGAGAATCATCCACCGATAGTGCATGAAGCTCACTGACTCTTCTGGCAGAAGAGAAAGCTAAGAGAAAAGCTGTCTTATAAGATAAGAATTTGAAATCTACTGTCCCAAGAGGTTCAAATGGCTTTTCCTTCAATTTAAGGAGAACCCAAGCTAAATTCCACTTTGGAATTAATCTAAGAGTTCTGGGTCTATTTATCGAAAAGTTTCTAACCAATTTCGACAAAGAGACATTAGATCCAATTTGTAAACTATCATGATGTGCATAGGTATCAGATAACATAGATCTATAACCCTTTATAGTAACAGGCTGCAGTTTGATTTCGTCAAACAAGTATACTAGAAAGTTTGCAATGTCTGGTATAGAGGGATCAAATATATCTACAGAATGATCCCTACACCAACGACGAAAAACCTTCCACTTAGCCGCATAGTTTAGCGAAGAGGAGGTCCTCCTACAGTTAGAAATCGCGTCCACTGCTCGTCCTGTAAAGTGCTTGCCATGCAAGAAGGACCGCACAACGGAAAAACGTGAAGGTTGAGACCTTGCGGGTTGTGATGGAGTTGGCGCGATTTCCCCTGCGAAAGAAGATCCTCTCGTGGAGGAAGCTTCCGCGGTAGGTCCCACAACAGACACCTGAGTAGATTTATCCACGGTCTCTGTGGAGACAGAGATGCTACCAACAGAATCTTGCATTGAGATTGTTTTATCTTTAGCAATACTTGTTGAATTAACGGCGCTGGAGGATACGCATATCCTATCATTCCGTCCCAAGGGATCGACAGAGCGTCTACTGCAAATGCTCTTGGATCCGGACACGGAGACACATACGTCTGCAACTGATTGTTGAGATGTGTCGCAAATAAATCTATCATTGGCCGTTCCCATTGGTAGCAAATCTGATTGAATACTTGTTTGTTGAGAGTCCACTCCGACGGCAACAAGCGACCCTTTCGTGAAAGGGAGTCTGCTAGCACATTCAGACGACCCGGTATGTGACGGACCGAAAGAAGAACGTGATGTTCTAACGCAAACAGAAGGATTCTTTCCGTTAGATTGAACAACGGAACTGAATGAGTGCCTCCCTGATTCCGTATATACGCCACTACTGTCGTATTGTCGGATAGGATCTGGACATGAGCATCGTGAATAATGTCCATCCAGTGACGTAACGCAAGCCAAATTGACATCATTTCCTTGATGTTTATGTGCTTGCACAGGAATTGCGGATCCCAAAGACCCTGGCATCTCGAATCCGTTGGGATTAATGATGCACCCCAACCTGTTTGACTGGCATCCGTCATAACGGTAAAACTCGGATCCGGCAACTGCAGCGGAACTCCTTGAGTTAACCACTGAATGTTTGCCCAAGTCTGAATCTCTTGTTTCACTTGATCTGACAAGAGAACGTCTATGTCGAGCGAATGAATTTTCACACTCCAATTCTGAGTCAGGAAAATTTGAAGAGGACGTGTGCGTAGCCGCCCCATCGGAATGAGATCCGCGGCGGCTCCGCACAGACCTATCAGTCTCATAAATTCTCTCGCCGTGACTTTGTCTGCGTGCAGACAATAGCGAGCGTAACAACTGACTAATTTCGCTCTGGTTAACGGCAGACGAACGAGATTGTTGTGCGTCTCGAAGCTCATTCCCAGATGAGTGAATGACTTGGACGGCACCAGATCCGACTTCTCCTCGTTTACTATAAAACCGAGACGTCGGAGCAATAGAAGAAGATTCTGAACATCGTTCTGAAGCGTTAACTCGTTGCCGTACCTCTGAAGAATGTCGTCCAGGTAGGCCGACGTTACCGCAGACGAATGAGCTCGGAAGTAGATCATTACCGAGTTCATTACCCGAGTGAAAGCCCAGGGTGCTAGATTCAATCCGAAGCACATCGCCCGGAATTGATACACCACTCCTAGGACTGCGAAGCGTAGATACTTCCGGAATGTCGGATGTACCATGACGTGAAAGTACGCATCTTTGAGATCTATGCTCGTTGCATAATCGTTCACCCGAATACTCGCTCTGACCGATCGAATCGTCTCCATATAAAACTTCGGAGCGACGATCAGCTTGTTTATCCAGCTCAAATCTATGACTGGACGGAACGAGCCGTCTGGTTTCAGAACCAGAAACAGATGGCTGTAGAATCCCAGAGATTCCTGGTTTTCTACGACCTCTACCGCGTTCTTCATTAAAAGAGACTGCACCTCTGATAACAGAGCGTCTCTTTTCTGTGGATTTGACGGAAGATGAGTCCACTTTGGACTTCGAGTTAATGGAGGCTTTCGTTTGAAGGATATCTTTAGACCTTCCGAAGTCACTCCTCTCACCCAAGGGTCGTCCGTAATCGACGCCCACTCTTGTGAAAAACTCGACAACCTTCCGCCAACCGGAACGCGATAGAGGTTTAAGCCATCACCTCCTGGACCTGCGAGGCCTGCGGTAGGAGAAACCACGTCTTCCACGACCCGCACCTCGCCTCGTCGACCTCGGGGCGTCCGACCGATTGTCCCGGCCTGAAGGACGTCCCGAACGAGAGTCGCTATCCTGACGGTCTCTCGAATAAGACCAAGAGGACGCACCGGAACCTCTATAGGAACCTCTCTTGGGCGCATTAGACCCAGAAGTGCCTGTCTTATTCGTGTCTGCTGTATCCGACTTTTTAGGAGCCGATCTGAACAACAGAGAATCATTAGCTTTCTTTTTAATTTTATCATAAATAGCGGAAAGCTTGCCGTCAAAGAGAAGTTCTCCTGAGACCGAAGCGACTCTAAGAGAGTTCTTCACCTTAGAATCCACTAGTGTGGATGTAGCTAGGGCTGCGTCACGTCTAACCAACTCCAGATTTGCCACTGAAAGGGCGGAGTTACACGTGGAATAAGCTACTGCCCTTGAAAGAAGTCTTAAAGAGGATTGTATATCCTGAAACTCTTCCCCTTGAAGGCGCAGTGATAACGCCTTAGTAAGGTGATCTGCGTAAGATAAGGCATCTAAATTGGCTCTGTTAGACGCAATAGCTGTTTCCAACACCGCGGTTGGAATAGAAGCTGACGACGGTAATGATAGCTCTAAGTCTTCCGCCTCGTCGTCCATACGCAGAGGAACTCTCGGTATACCCTGTCCTGCCGTATCGAATTTATTCCTTGCATTAATGAAAGGCAGGTTAAGAGTATTAGCGGACAAGAAACCTGCTTTCCCCGTCCTGGAAGCAAGTTTAAATATAGCGTCGTTCAATAATTCAAATGTTCTTGCAACATTATTGGACTGCGACGGAAACTCGGAAGCGATGTCCCTGAACCGCTCAAAAAATTCAGAGTCCAATGACGCTATAATTCTCTTGTCCGGAAGCGCAGCAGTCTGGCCCGACGGAACAACTTGAGGGAGAAAGTGCCGGATGAAGTCCACGGCAGCTTTATGTTGTTCCGAAAGGGATAGCTCCAATTCATCCGTATCCCTTTCACCATCCGGTCGGACCTCCCGATGTTCCCGGTCGTCCGCCCCCGATGCTTCGGCGGAGCGTACCGACCCAGCGCCGTCGGATAATTCTCGATCCGACACCGTTCCTGTCGGCTGCTGGGATGCTGCGATAAGCTGTGCTATCTGCACAAGAATGTCCGACGTCGAGACCTTTCGCTGCTTCGCCGAGGGCAGCTCTGCATCAGATGGCTCCCGCATACTTTTCCTATGCGAACGTCCGGAGTCCATCGGTCTCGAATCCCTGGCTGCCGGATGGTGTGACCTGGTCGCCGAAGAATCCTTCATCGGCGAAGCTGGTAAAATATCGGCGGTCACGCAGCCAAGGTGGGGTCGTGTGCGCTGACGAGAAGAGGAAGCCTTAACAGTCTCTGCGGACTGCTTATACAACGGAGCGTCCCGAGCGACGGACGTATGCTCCGCTAAAGACACATTTTGTACCACAACATCTGGTCCCAGATGTTGTTGTACGAGAGAGGGACCTCTCTCGCTCGCGGCCCGGCTGGACCTGGACGAGCTAGGAACCGGACTAAAAGGCTTCCTCCGTTCTCGTTTACTATCCGCCGTCACTGGGTGTGCATCTATTATGTTTATAGTGCTCGCATCACCCAAAATTTCCTCTTGGACCGCATCGGACGAACCCGGCTGCCGAACCATTCGGTGAACGGACGCTACACCGGGCGAGCTAGCGGACGACATTTGTCTAATCTCCATGAGCACTTTTGCCGCTAGCTCTGAATTCATTTGTGACGACGGACGCACACTTGAAGAAGATAACATGGAAACATCACCCTGTTCTGGTTCCTCTGAAATAGAAACTGAGAGAGTAGAGTGACCTTGTGGAGAAAGAGCCGGCATCGCTCTTTCTCCAGAAACAACATATCGTGACACACGTTTCCAATGTTTCTCATCCCAATGTTCACATATAGGACAGGGATTAATGCGAGAACACTGACTACAATTAATACAATGATCATGAAAGTCAGAGGAAGATTTCTTCCTATTACAATTTGAACAATGTCCCTTCATTGTGAAAGAACAGCAATAAGTCCTAGTTACTCGCAAAAACCCCTGACACAAAGATACATAATAACATGATCCATTAATAAATGAAAAAACAATTGCAAAACAAAATAATTTTGAAAAAATATTTTTTCAGAAAAGCCCAAGTTGCTGAAAAGTAACGTTGAGCCCCGATGGATCCGATGGCAAAGTGTGGTCAAAAATTTTAAATTTATATAAAATAATTAATGGGGGGGCGTGGTGGCTCAGTTGGTAGAGGTGCAGACTGCTAGCCGAGAGGTCCTCGGTTCGAATCCCACCTGCGGCAACCGCGTTGTGTCCTTGGGCAAGACACTTCACCCCGATTGCCTACATGGGGGCACGATGACGCTGTGTACTGAGGCGTACTGCACGTCGATGGTGCGCATGTCTTCAACCAATCTAACCCTGCCTGTGCTGCGGTGCAGAATTCAGAGTTACGATGTTGGGGAGCTGACAGCTGCTCGTCGTTGCTCGGTGGTTCTCTCCGGGTACTCCGGCTTCCTCCACCCGTAAAACTGTCATGGTCACGATTAGCCATTGTGCATAAATATGTGACCTTAAACACCAATAAATAAATAAATAAATAATTAATGAGACACTTTCGGATAATATAAATGTATCTTATAATGAGATAAACTACCACAAAGGCAAACAGCCCCCCTCAAAAAAGGCTGTTGCCAATGAAAACAAACAGTGTAAACACACTAGAAAACATGACTCCAGGCACTGAAAAAACTGGCCCGGAATCAGTCATCAATTACACTCTATCTGATGCAAAACAGAGACTCCCAGGGGAGAATCTGTAGAACATCAGATGGAAGATGCAGAACACAAACGTTATACACCCATGGGTGAAAACGTAACTATGGGGAAAATAACAGAAAACATTCTGTAACCAAGCAACTCTCCCAGGAAATTTTAGAAATGAAACTTCTCAAAAATATGCCAAAAGCATGGGAGAATTGCCAGGGGGGACTTTAGAAGGCTAGGGGAGAGAAAACACTGAATAAGCAGTGCAACAATTAGCAAGAATGACAACAAGAGGCCCATGCCTCGAAAATAGGCAACTTAACATAATTTCATCAAAAAATTTTAAGTACAGCCCTGATTATTTTTTGCCACTTCTTTTTCCTCTCCTCCTTCTATCCTCCTTAGAATCACATTTTCTCCAAAAATTACGTGTCTGGCATCCTTTAAACTGAGATTTACAAGCACAAAGATCAGTGAGATGTTGACTGATGAAGGGCCAAACAGAGAATGATAATTGGCGCCAATTTCGGGACGACTGCGTCACTGCGCATGCGCAGTAGAGGCGTACTATGGAGGTCCTTTAGGACATGATTTCTTTTTGTTTTGGATGCAAATTTTGGGGATTGGGGGGCAAAATTTGTGTTTGGCCCTGGTTTTGTTGGAGTTAGCACCAGCTAAGTCTGGGTCATTGGTACAGTATAAAAATTTTAATCTTCAACACCAAAGGATGTTCCATACCAAATATCAAGGCATTCTTTCTAGTGGTTCATGAGAAGATTTTTAAAGATTTTTAGGCTTTTGGGGCATTAACCAGAGCCCGAAGGTGGCAGCTGCTTCATTTGAACAAAACAGAAAGGGTATACTCCATAGATGGTCTGTGCAATATATGTTTGAATTTGGCTTAATGGTTGTGAAGAAGACAAGTTTCTAAAAGTTAACAGACTGCGGATGCCAAGCGATGGCAATAGCTCACACTGACTTGCAGTCAGGTGAGCTAAAAAAAAATGAAAAATGAGAAAAAGAAAAGTGCCAGTTCTTGGATTTTTCAATAAAGCAGCCATGATTTGATTTCACTTGATGAAAAATTAAATAGAATTGAGCATCAAGAAATATCGCGAAGGGGTCTACTTCTATTTTTTAAGACTTATTTTGCTATAACGTTCCAGAATTATACCTCGACTTAGCAACAGAGTAATTTTTGTACCAGTGCGGAAAATCAACCTGCAGTAGGCAAGCAGTTAATTGTGGACATAATTACATTCTGTACACTTTTCTCTGATAGCATCACTTAAATGGCGATACACAGAACAATACTACATGACAGATAACTACAAACAAAGTTCTGGAATGTTCCCTCCCCCCTCCCCCTGCATCCTCCAAAAAAGAGAGAGAAAAAAAAAAACAGGAGGCCCCATGGGGCCTGAAGTGCTCACCTTGAACAGAATACAATATAAACAGAGTCCAAGAATGAGTCTACATTAAGCAATCCATCTCCACAGGATACATTGTCAATCCTTGAGCCCCTCAGGAGTGACAAAAATAGTCCGAGCATCATGCCTTTTCTGAAGTTGATCATGTTAAATGTGGAGCTCCCCTATGAAGCCCCTTGATTTATTTATTTATTTATTTACTGGTGTTTAAGGTCACATATTTATGCACACTGGCTAATCATGAACGTGACGTGGAGGAAGCCGGAGTACCCAGAGAGAACCACCGAGCAACTGTCAGCTCCCCAACATACGAACTCCACATAAGCAGGGTTAGCATTGGTTGAAGACAAGTACACCATCGACGTGCAGTACGCCTTAGTACACAATGCCACCGTGCCCCCACACGGGCAGTGGAGATGAAGTGTCTTGCCCAAGGACACAATGCGGTTGCCGCAGGTGGGATTCGAACGGAGGACCGCTTGGTTTGCAGCCTGCACCTCTACCTACTAAGCCACCGCGCTCCCAGCCCCTTGATACAACCTATGTGGTTTAATCTTAGTTACACACCTCTAGAGGGTAATGAATACAAAATTTCTAATTCTTCAGCTACATGGCCAATTCCGGCTCCCATAGGGAGCCGAATACAAAATTTCTAATTCTTCAGCTACATGGCCAATTCCGGCTCCCATAGGGAGCCCAAATATTAACCCAGGCTCTCGATTTGAACAAAGTTGAATCTGACCTCCCTAGAGATGTTGTAAACCAAATATGAAAGGATTCTGACAGGTGAATCTGAATAAGAAGATTTTTGAAGAAATTCCCTCATATTGTACTGCCGGTAAGTTAAATTTCAGGTTGGAGCCCAAATATTAACCCAGGCTCTCGATTTGAACAAAGTTGAATCTGACCTCCCTAGAGATGTTGAAAACCTAATATGACAGCATTTTGACTGTTGGATCTGAAGAAGAAAATTTTTAAAGAAATTTCCTCATATTGCATCAAGTTAAAAGTTGGGCTACCACAGAGAGCACAAATATTAACTTATGGACCTGATTTGAACAAACTTGAATCTGACCCCCCTAGAGATGTTGTATACCAAATATGAAAGTATTCTGACGAGTGGATCTGAAGAACAAGATTTTTAAAGAAATTTCCTCATATTGAACTAAGTTAAAATTCGGGCTACTACAGGGAGCCCAAATATTAACCCAGGGAACAAACTTGAATCTGACTCCTCTAGAGATGTTGTAAACCAAATACGAAAGGATTCTGACAGGTGAATCTGAAGAAGAAGATTTTTGAAGAAATTCCCTCATATTGTACTAAGTTATATTTCAGGTTCCCATATGGAGCTCAAATATTAATCCAGGCACTCGAACTGAACAAACTTGAATCTGAGCCCCCTAGAGATGTTGTATACCAAATATGAAAGCATTCCGGCTTGTGGATCAGATGAAGAAGATTTTTTAAGAAATTCCCTCACATTGCACAGTTAAAAATTTGGACTACCATAGCGAGCCCAAATATATACCTAGGGACTCGATTTGAACAAAGTTGAATCTGACCCCCCTAGAAATGTTGTATACCAAATATGAAAGCATTCTGACTAGTGGGTCTGAAGAAGATTTTTAAAAATTATCCCCATATTGAACTAAGTTAAAATTTGGGCTTCCATAGGAAGCCCAAATATTAACCTGGAGACTTGGTAGGAACAATCTGGAATCTGCCCCTCATAACAATTAGGTATACCAAACATTAAAGGATTCTGACTGGTGGTTCTGAAGAAAAAGATTTTTAAAGAATATTCCCCATATTGCACTAAGTTAAAATTTGGGCTCCTGTATTGAGACCAAATATGAACCAATGGGCTTTATTTTAACATACTTGTATCTGACCCCCCTATGGATGCTGTATACTGAATATAAAAAGATTCTGGCTGCTGGTTCTGGAGAAAAGATATTTTGAGCTCCTGGGGTTCCCGTGGGGGTACAGGAATGTTTTGGGTTTTTTTGCACGAGTCAAGTACTTATGACCCAGTAAAATCACATACCGAATTTCGTTCAAATTGGACCATCGGTTCAGAAAATAGCAATTTTGGGCGGGGCTAAAAATCTTACACCTCCCATTACAAAGCCCAATATTGCTTCACAAACTTCGATTGAACAAACTTGAATCTACACCTCAAAAGGAAGCTCCATAACAAATATCAAGTCACTGTACCCACTGGTTCATGAGAAGATTTTTGAAATATTTTGAGGCATTTTCCCCCACCTCCTCCCTATGGGGCTGGGCATGCTGAGTTGAACAAAAATGCAAAGCCCCTTTGGAACCATCACTCACATAAATTTTCACTTGAATTGGCCCAGTGGCTTTAGGGGAGAAGACCAAAACATGGTGTTGACGGACGACAGACGGTTGGAGAGCAATAGGATTAGCTCAGCTTGACTTTGTCAAGGTGAGCTAAAAAAAACAAAACACATCCATGGAGGAATGTTTTCACTCCAAGCAATCTCAGACCTTTGATGCCTGGATGTCCACACTACTTTTTAGTGGGCTGGGCTGTTCATCATGTTTTGGGGTTCACATAGATTTTTTTTTTTCAAAACAGAAACTGAACAACAGCTTTAACAGATGAAAGTGTCAATGACACTGTAGCTTAACTTGATTGTGTGTAGTGTTTAAAGAATAGGATAATGTTCAGTGTTTATGAAAGGATTATGAAATAACATGACAATTGTGATAATTGAGAATATGTTAATTTTTATTCCCTACATGCTATGTTTTCAAAAAGAATAATTTGAGGTGTAGATTGTACTTAAGAATTGAGGCCTGGGTTGATGTGACCGTCACAGTTAACTTAAGTCAACAAGGGTAACCAAGTTACAGTAAAATCATTCCAAAACAGGTCATCCTACCAAGTTACAATGAAATCCCTACATAAATATGACTCCTTGACTTTGCTAAAGGAATCTAGGTCACATGATGGTCTGGCGGTCGCAGTTGATCGATCATGATCAAAACAGGACACTCTCATCCAGATATCATACTAAGTTATCCCACAAAGTTACAATGAAATCCCAACATAAAAACAACCTGTAAACAGAGCTAAAGGAATCTAAGTCACATGCCCAAGCGGTGTTAATGGCATACTGATCGTGATCAAAATAGGACAGTGTAATCTAGACATCATACCGAGTTATCCTTTCAAGTTACAATTAAATCACTTCATAAATATGAACTGTAGACTGTGCTACACAAATCTAGGTCACGTGCCTGTGTGGCTGTCATGGTTAACCGATAATGGCCAAAATAGGACGTTCTCATCTACACATTATACCGAGTCATCCAACCAACTTACAATGTAATCCCTTCATAAATATGACCTGTAGACTGTGTTAAAGGTTTTGGGCCCACGCAGCCATCACGATTGACCGATTGTGACCAAAAGGAGATGTTCTCATCTAGACATGACCTTGAATCTGCATATAAAATTTTGTGATAATCGGACAAGAACTACGGGGGTAGTCTGTGCTAAAGAAAATGTGAACAGACTCACAGACTTCCGCATGTGTGATGGCGAAAGCTTATCTTGACTTTGACTTATCTTTGCCAAGACTTTCGATATCAACAAATTTCCCACAATTGGTAAGTTTATGACCTCTCATTGCACATGCCAAATTATAAAATGTCTGGCAAAGGTAAATAATGTGCCGTTTATGCTTACTTCGAGAGGTTTGACAACAAATCCCCCAATTTTACATGCAACTTGTGCCAAAAAATAGTGGTAGAAATTTCGGAAATACTAGCAGCAATCTTACATGACATCCGCAGACCCACCACCAGAAGAAATATGAAAAGTTAAAAAATTTATAGTAATTTTAATATTTTTTATACTTACCAATGACCCAGACTTAGCTGGTGCTAACTCTAAAAAATCCAGGGCCAAACACAAATTTTGCCCCCCAATCCCCAAAATTTGCATCCAAAACCAAAAGAAATCATGTCCTATAGGACCTCCATACTTCGCCCCCACTGCGCATGCACAGTGTCAAGGACGTTCCGAAATTGGCGCCAATTATCATTCTTACTGGCAGTGCCTGGTCAGCGCTATGTACTCAGCGGGGAGGTAAGAGTTCCCAACTCCTGGGAGGGCCATCCCCGTCTGGGTCATTGGTAAGTATAAAAAATATAAAAATTACTATAAATTTTTTAACATTTTTATACTGTACCAATGACCCAGACTTAGCTGAATAGTAAAAAGGCTGGAGGGCCTAGGACATAGAGGAAAATCCAATAAGCTCAACTATATAATATAGAGGCAACCCCTCAAGGAGAAAAGGAGTATTAGGCTTTACATGTATCTTTCTTATTTTATGTTAAATTAGAAAGATACAATACCCTTCATAATTGAGCACAATAACATTCATGTTCTCTATTAACATCCAGTATAACCCTTATACTAATTATTTTTAAAGTAAGCCAATAAATAAAGTTAGTCCAGAGAATTGAGACTCTTTATATTCTTTTAAAAGTGTCCGAGGATTGTATATTAACGCCCGTTTGACACTTGACATATACAAATGCTTCACACCGAGCTACACTTTAAAAATATGACATGAATGAATTTTTAACATTAATATTACACTTTAAAACCATCCCGGAAACGACTCAGAAATACTGACTTCGGAGGAGGCATTTCCTTGCTTTTCACTATAAAGCAGGTGACCTAAGGGAACACCCTCCCCCCCCCCCTTCCCCTTGTCCTGGGTCAAATAGCCCAGAGCGAAGAGGGCAGCCAGATGGAGTCACTGCTGGAACAGAAAGCTTGCATAACTATAGTTGCAACTGATTAGTGGACGACATTCTGAGCAACAGATAACGGACCTGAACAATGCAGGTCTCCAGAAATGGACTCAATATTTCTGAGATAAAAATTTGTGAATGTGGATGGCTGAGAACAATAAGCAGCCTTCATTGAATCTGTAATAGCAATACTATTAGCGTAAGCCCAAGAAGTAGCAAGAGCTCTTACTTCATGAGCCGAAATCTTAAGCACAGACTGCTGAGAAGAAGATAAACTCTCATAAGCAGTACGGATAGTTAATTGAATCCATCTAGCAATAGAATGGACCGAAATGTCCCTTCTATTAGGCATCAGAGACAGAAAGAAACGTTTTCGTCCCTTTCTGATAAACTGAGATCTCTGTTTATAGATACGTAACGCTCTAACAGGACAGAGTAAAGGCCTACGCCCGTCTGAAGACGGAAGAGCCTTAATAACAATAGGTTCCGGATATTTATTAGGAGCCTGATTCTTAGCTAAAAAACCCACATTAGTAGTGAAGGTGATAGTGTTCCCGACACTACGATAGTGAGAATCATCCACCGACAGTGCATGAAGCTCACTGACTCTTCTAGCAGAAGAGAAAGCTAAGAGAAAAGCTGTCTTATAAGATAAGAATTCGAAATCTACTGTCCCAAGAGGTTCAAATGGCTTTTCCTTCAGTTTAAGAAGAACCCAAGCTAAATTCCATTTAGGAATTAGCCTAAGAGTTCTGGGTCTATTTATCGAGAAGTTTCTTACCAACTTAGATAAAGAGACATTAGATCCAATTTGTAAACTATCATGATGTGCATAGGTATCAGATAACATAGACCTATAACCCTTAATAGTAACAGGCTGCAGTTTGATTTCGTCAAACAAGTATACTAGAAAGTTTGCAATGTCTGGTATAGAGGGATCAAAAATATCCACAGAATGATCCCTACACCAACGACGAAAAACCTTCCACTTAGCCGCATAGTTTAGCGAAGAGGAGGTCCTCCTACAGTTAGAAATCGCGTCCACTGCTCGTCCTGTAAAGTGCTTGCCATGCAAGAAGGACCGCACAACGAAAAAACGTGAAGGTTGAGACCTTGCGGGTTGTGATGGAGTTGACGCAATTTCCCCTGCGAAAGAAGATCTTCCTGTGGAGGAAGCTTTCGCGGTAGGTCCCATAACAGACACCTGAGTAGATTTATCCATGGTCTCTGTGGAGACAGAGATGCTACCAACAGAATCTTGCATTGAGATTGTTTTATCTTTAGCAATACTTGCTGAATTAACGGCGCTGGAGGATATGCATATCCTATCATTCCGTCCCAAGGAATCGACAGAGCGTCTACTGCAAATGCTCTTGGATCCGGACACGGAGACACATACGTCTGCAACTGATTGTTGAGATGTGTCGCAAATAAGTCTATCATTGGCCGTTCCCATTGGTAGCAAATCTGATTGAATACTTGTTTGTTGAGAGTCCACTCCGACGGCAACAAGCGACCCTTTCGTGAAAGGGAGTCTGCTAGTACATTCAGACGACCCAGTATGTGACGGACCGAAAGAAGAACCTGATGTTCTAGCGCAAACAGAAGGATTCTTTCCGTTAGATTGAACAACGGAACTGAATGAGTGCCTCCCTGATTCCGTATATACGCCACTACTGTCGTATTGTCGGATAGGATTTGGACATGAGCATTGTGAATAATGTCCATCCAATAACGTAACGCAAGCCAAATTGACATCATTTCCTTGATGTTTATGTGCTTGCCCAGGAATTGCGGATCCCAAAGACCCTGGCATCTCGAATCCGTTGGGATCAATGAAGCACCCCAACCTGTTTGACTGGCATCCGTCATAATGGTAAAACTCGGATCCGGCAACTGCAGCAGAACTCCCTGAGTTAACCACTGAATGTTTGCCCAAGTCTGAATCTCTCGTTTCACTTGATCTGACAAGAGAACGTCTATGTCGAGCGAATGAATTTTCACACTCCAATTCTGAGTCAAGAAAATTTGGAGAGGACGCGTGCGTAACCGCCCCATCGGAATGAGATCCGCAGCGGCTCCGCACAGACCTATCAGTCTCATAAATTCTCTCGCCGTGACTTTGTCTGCGTGCAGACAATAGCAAGCGTAACAACTGACTAATTTCGCTCTGGTTAACGGCAGACGAACGAGATTGTTGTGCGTCTCGAAGCTCATTCCCAGATGTGTGAATGACTTGGACGGCACCAGATCCGACTTCTCCTCGTTTACTATAAAACCGAGACGTCGGAGCAATAGAAGTAGATTCTGAACATCGTTCTGAAGCGTTAACTCATTGCCGTACCTCTGAAGAATGTCGTCCAGGTAGGCCGACGTTACCACAGACGAATGAGCTCGGAAATAGATCATTACCGAGTTCATTACCTGAGTGAAAGCCGAGGGTGCTAGATTCAATCCGAAGCACATCGCCCGGAATTGATACACCACTCCTAGGACTGCGAAGCGTAGATACTTTCTGAATGTCGGATGTACCATGACGTGAAAGTACGCATCTTTGAGATCTATGCTCGTTGCATAATCGTTCACCCGAATACTCGCTCTGACCGACCGAATCGTCTCCATATAAAACTTTGGAGTGACGATCAGCTTGTTTATCCAGCTCAAATCTATGACTGGACGGAACGAGCCGTCTGGTTTCGGAACCAGAAACAGATGGCTGTAGAATCCCGGAGTCTCCTGGTTTTCTACGACCTCTACCGCGTTCTTCATTAAAAGAGACTGCACCTCTGATAATAGAGCATCTCTTTTCTGCGGATTTGACGGAAGTTGAGTCCATTTTGGACTTCGAGTTAATGGAGGCTTTCGTTTGAAGGATATCTTTAGACCTTCCGAAGTCACCCCTCTCACCCAAGGGTTGTCCGTAATCGACGCCCACTCGTGTGAAAAACTCGACAACCTTCCGCCAACCGGTACGCGATAGAGGTTTAAGCCATCACCTCCTGGATCTGCGAGGCCTGCGGTAGGAGAAACCACGTCCTCCACGACCCGCACCTCGTCCCGTCGACCTCGGGGCGTCCGACCGGTTGTCCCAGCCCGAAGGACGTCCCGAACGTGAGTCGCTACCTTGACGGTCTCTCGAATAAGACCAAGAGGACGCACCGGAACCTCTATAGGAACTTCTCTTGGGCGCATTAGACCCAGAAGTGCCTGTCTTACTCTTATCTGCCGTGTCCGACTTCTTAGAAGCAGATTTGAACAGCAGAGAATCCGAAGCTTTCTTTGTAATTTTATCGTAAATTGCAGAAAGCTTGCCGTCAAAGAGGAGTTCTCCGGAGACCGAAGCGACTCTGAGAGAGTTCTTCACCTTAGTATCCACGAGTGTGGATGTAGCTAGGGCTGCGTCACGTCTAACCAACTCCAGGTTTGCCACTGAAAGGGCGGAGTTACACGTGGAATAAGCTACTGCCCTTGAAAGAAGTCTTAAAGAGGATTGTATATCCTGAAATTCTTTCCCTTGAAGGCGCAGTGATAACGCCTTAGTAAGGTGATCTGCGTAAGATAAAGCATCTAAACTGGCTCTGTTAGACGAAATAGTTGTTTCCAACACCGCGGTTGGAATAGACGCCGACGACGGTAATGATAACTCTAAGTCTTCCGCCTCGTCGTCCATACGCAGAGGAACTCTCGGGATACCCTGTCCTGCCGTGTCAAATTTATTCCTTGCATTAATGAAAGGCAGGTTGAGAGTATTGGCGGACAAGAAACCTGCTTTCCCCGTTTTGGAAGCAAGTTTGAATATAGCGTCATTCAATAATTCAAATGTTCTTGCAACATTATTGGACTGAGACGGAAATTCGGAAGCGATGTCCCTGAACCGCTCAAAGAAATCAGAGTCCAATGACGCTATAATTCTCTTGTCCGGAACCGCAGCAGTCTGGCCCGACGGAACAACTTGAGGGAGAAAGCGCCGGATGAAGTCCACGGCAGCTTTAAGTTGTTCCGAAAGGGATAGCTCCAAATCATCTATATCCCCTTCACCATCCGGTCGGACCTCATGATGCTCCCGGTCGTCCGCCCCCGATGCTTCGGCGGAGCGTACCGACCCAGCGCCGTCGGAAAATTCCCGATCCGACACCGTTTCTGGCGGCTGCTGGGATGCTGCGATAAGTTGTGCTATCTGCACAAGCACGTCCGACACCGAGGCCTGCGGAGGCGCAGTCTTTCGCTGCTTCGCCGAGGGCAGCTCCGCATCTGATGACTCCCGCATACTTTTCCTATGCGAACGTCCGGAGTCCATCGGCCTCGTGTCCCTGGCTACCGGATGGTGTGACCTGGTCGCCGAAGAATCCCTGATCGGCGAAGCTGGTAAAATATCGGCGGTCACGTAGCCAAGGTGCGGTCGTGTGCGCTGACGAGAGGAAGAAGCCTGAGCAGTCTCCGCGGACTGCCTATACAACGGAGCGTCCCGAGCGACAGACGTATGCTCCGCTTGCGACACATTTTGTACCACAACATCTGGTCCCAGATGTTGTTGTACGAGAGAGGGGCCTCTCTCGCTCGCGGCCCGGCTGGACCTGGACGAGCTAGGAACTGGACTCAAAGGCTTCCTCCGATCTCGCCTACCATCCGCCGTCACTGGGTGTGCACGTTGAATGTTTATAGTGCTCGCATCACCCAACATTTCCTCCTGGACCGCATCGGACGAACCCGGCTGCCGAACCATTCGGTGAATGGACGCTACACCGGGCGAGCTAGCGGACGACATTTGTTTAATCTCCATGAGCACTTTTGCCGCTAGCTCTGTATTCATTTGTGACGACGGAAGCGCACTTGCGGAAGATAACATGGAAACATCACCCTGTTCTTGTTCCTCTGAAATAGAAACTGAGAGAGTAGAGTGACCTTGCGGAGAAAGAGCCGGCATAGCCCTTTCTCCACTAACAACATATTGTGACACACGTTTCCAATGTTTGTCATCCCAAAATTGACATATAGAACAGGGATTAGTGCGAGAACACTGACTACAATTAATGCAATGATCATGAAAGTCAGAGGAAGACTTCTTCCTATTACAATTTGAACAATATCCTTTCATTGTGAAAAGTCAACAACAAGTCCTAGTTACTCGCACAAACCCCTGACAAAAAGATACATAATAACATGATCCATTAATAATGAAAAAACAATTGCAAATCAAAATAATTTTTGAAAAGTTAAAAAATTTATAGTAATTTATATATTTTTTATACTTACCAATGACCCAGACATAGCTGGTGCTAACTCTTAAAATATAGGACCAAACACAAATTTTGCCCCCCAATCCCCAAAATTTGCATCTAAAACTAAAGAAAACATGTCCTGAAAGGCCCTCCACACATCGCCCCTACTGCGCATGCGCAGTGTCAAGGACGTTCCGAAATTGGCGCCATTTATCATTCGAATAACCAGTGCCTGGTAAGCGCTATGTACTCAGCGGGGAGGCAAGAGTTCCCAACTCCTGGGAGGGCCATCCCCGTCTGGGTCATTGGTAAGTATAAAAAATATATAAATTACTATAAATTTTTTAACATTTTTATACTGTACCAATGACCCAGACATAGCTGAATAGTAAAAAGGCTGGAGGGCCAAGGACATAGAGCAAAATGGAATACGCTCAATAAAATAAAATAGAGTCATCCCCTGTAGGGAAAAGAAGTAATAGGCCTTACATGTATCTTTCTTATTTATGATAAATTAGAAAGATACAACACCTTCCAAAATTGAGCTTCATACATCCATGTACTCTATTAATATCCAATATAATCCTTATACTAATAATTTTTAAAGTAAGCCAATAATAAAGTAAGTCTAGAGAATAGAGACTCTTATACTCCTAAAAGTGTCTGAGAATTGCATAATCATGTCCGTTGACATATGCAATATTCAAAAGCTATACTTTAAAAACTAAGACTTGAATGAATTTTATAAACTTAAACTTCTCACTAAACAACCATCCCAATAACAGCTCAGAATTACTAACTCCGGAGGAGGTATCCCCTTGTTTTCATAGTAAAACAGGTGACCCAAGGGAACACCCTCCCCCCCCCCCCCCCTTTTTCTTGCCCTGGGTCAAATAGCCCAGAGCGAAGAGGGCAGCCGAACGGAGACACTGCCGAAACAGACAGCCTACCTAGCTATAGTAGCAACTGTTAAGAGAATGACATTCTGAGCAGTAGATAATAGACCTAACAAAAGAGGCCTCAAGAAATTGACTCGATATTTCTAAGATAAAATTCATGAATGTGGATGGCTGAGCGCAATGAGCGGCCTTCAAAAATCTATAATAGCGACACTATTAAAGTAAGCCCAAGAAGTAGAAGAACTCTTACTTCATGAGCCGAAATCTTAAGCACAACTGCTAAGTCAATGATATACCATAAGCAGTACCGATAGTTAATAGAATCCATTAACAATAAAATGGAGCGTAACGTCCTTCTACTAGACATCAAAGACAGAAGAAGCTTACGCCCTTGTAATAAACAGATATCTGTTTATAAATACATAAACTGTACCCGGAAAGAGTAAAGGCCTATGCCCATACGAAGACGGAAGGACCTTAAAATAATAGGTTCCGGATAATAGGAGCCTAACTCTTATGCAACAATCCAACCTAAATAGTAACGGAAGTATTGATTCCGAAACTATGAAAGTGAAAATCATCCATCGATAGTGCATGAAACTCACTGACTCTACAGTAAAAGAGAAACCAACAGAATTACTGTCTAAAAGGTCAGAATTTGAAAACTACTGTTTCCAGAGGCTCAAATGATTACTTAGCTAAATAAGAACCGAAGTTAAAATCCGTATAGGAATTTAATCTAAAGATTCTAAGTCTATTTATCAAAAAGTTACTAACTGACTTAGATAAAGAGACAAAAGACTCAATTGTAAACTATCGTAGAGTGCATAGGTATGAGGTAACATAAACCTATAACCTAAATAATAACAGGCTGCAGTAGATCTTGTGAAACAAGTATACTAAAAAATAGCAATGAGTAGTATGGAGGGATCAACAATATGAACATAATGATCCCTACACCACGACGGAAGAGCCTCCACTTTAGTCGCATAGAATAGCGAAGAAGAGGATCTCCTATAGTAAGAAATCGCATCCAAAGCTCATCCAGTACAGTGCTTACAATGCAATACGGACCACACAACGGAATACATGAAGGTTGCGACCTTGCTGGTTGTGATAAAGATGACACGATTTACCCAGTGAAAAAAGATCCTCACATAGAGGAAGATTTCACGTTAAGACCCACAGTAGACAAGAGAGTAAATTACTCATGATCTCTGTGAAGATAGAGATGCTATCAACAGAAATGTATTGTGGTTGTTTATCTTAGCAATACCTGCTAAAACAACAGGGCCGGAGGATACGCGTATCCTATCATTCCGTCCTATAGATCAATAGAGCGTTAACACTATTAGCTCAGAGATCTGGACAAGCCAACACATACGTCTGCAATTGATTAGCAAGCTGTGTCATAAATAAATCATCATTGGGCGCTCCCATAGATAGCAAATCTGATTGAATACTTGTTTGTTGAGAGTCCATTCTGACAGCAACAAGCGACCCGTAAGAGAACGGGAGTCCGATAAAACAATCAGACGACCCGGAATATGACGGACCAAAACTGAACTTGGTGTACTATAACCAACAGACGGATTCTTTCCATTAAATTGAATAACGGAAACGAAAGAGTGCCTCCCTGGTTCCGGAGATACGCCACTACTGTCGAATTAAAGGACAGGAATTTGGGCATGCGTTTCTGAATAATGTTCATGCAATGACATAAAGCAAGCCTAAAAAACATTATTCCGCGGAAGTTAAACTGATAGCTAAAAGACTGCGGAACCCAAAGACCCTGGCACTTCGAATCCGTAGGGATCAGTATATATCCCAATCTGTTTGACTGGCAACCGTCATAACAGCCACACTTGGGTCCGGCAACTGCGGCGGCACTCTCTGAGTCAACCACCGAATGTTTGCCCCAGTCTGAATCTCTTGTAACACTAGATAGACAAGAGAATGTATAAATCGAGCAATTCATGGATTGCCGGAAAGTTGCCGTCGAAGAGAAGCTTCTCCGAGAACGAAGCGACTCTGAGAGAGTTCTTAACCTTACTATCCACGCGTGTGGATGTAGCTAGGGCTGCGTCACGTCTAACCAACTCCAATCAGCCACTGAAGGGCGGAGTTATACGTGAACAAACTACAGCCCTCAAAAGAAATTACATTGAGAATAATATCCCGTAAATCTTTTCTTGAAGACGTAATGATAACGCCTCAGTAAGGCGGATTACGTATAATAAAGCGTCTAAGTTAAGTCTACTATACATAATGTCGTTCCCAACATTGAAATTGGAAAAGACATAAACGGCGAAAAAGAATATATGCAGTCTTTAATCACACCGTCTAGACGCATATGAACTCTCGGTATGCCCTGCTCTGCCAAAATAAACTATTTGTAAAAATGATAAAATGGCAGAAATGAGCAATGCGGACAAGAAACTAAACTATCATGCTTAGTAGCAGGCTTGTATATATATATAAATATATAGCGTCGAAAAATAAAACACATGTTGTAATGACAATATTGGACTGCGTCGGTAAGTCAGGGACAATGTCCCTGTACCGATCGAAAAATCCGAGTCCAATGACGCTATAAGTCTCTTATCCAAGATCGCAGCAATGAAGTCCGAAAAATAATCACTGGAAGAAATGCCAGAAGATATGAAAGGCATCTTCCGATACTACTAAAGGGAAAACTCGAAATCTTTCGAATCCCTTTCGCCATCCTGTCGGACCCTATAAAGCGTTCGGTCGTCCGTAGCTGATGCAACCGCGGACCGCACCGACCCAGCGCCGTCGGATAATTCCTGATTCGACCGAGAAACTGTCAATTGCTGGGATGCTGCGAAACAACTGTGCTAACTCGGATAGCACGTCCGTCACTGAGGCCTGAGGAGAAGCGGTCTTACGATGCATTGCCGCTGGAAGCTCCGTGATCGTTACCCCGTGCATACTTCCAATATGCGAGCGACCGGAGTGTATAGGCCTCGTGTCCCTTGGCTACCGGATGGCGCGACCTATTCGCCGTGGAATCACTGAATGCCGAAACTGATCGGATACTCGAGGTCACGTAGCCAATGTGCGGTCGTGTGCCCTGCTGTGAGGATGAGGAAGCATTAAAGACAGTCTCTCGGACTGTCAATATAACGGAGCGTCCCGAGCAACGGACATATGCTCCGAATGTAAACTATCTGAACCACAACATGCGGTCCCCTATGTTGTTGGCTTCCTCCGATCTGTCCTCAATCTGCCGTCACTGGGTGAGTACTAAAGTAATTAAAGTGCTCGCATCACCCAAATCTCCTTCCTAGACCGCAACGGACGAACCCGGCAGCCGAACCATTCGATGAATGTACGCTACACCGGGTGAGCTAGCAAATGTCACTCCGTAAGCGATAGACATATTCCATGAGCACTTATTGCCGCTAACTCTTCATTAACTATGACGACAGAGGCACACTTTTGAAAGACATCTCAATAACTCTTCGAACAAGAGACCAGAAATGCTTGGATAGCAAGCATAAAATAATAATATATATAGCGTCGTTCAATAATTCGAAAGTTTGTGTGACATTATTGGACTATGTCGGAACTGAGGGACGATGTCCCTGAACCGAATCAAAAATTTCTAAGTCCACCGACGCTATCAGTTTCTTATCCGGCATCGCAGCATATGTTGTTCCGAAAGGGAAAGCTTGAAATCCTCCGAATCCCTTTCGGTATCCCGTCGGACCGGATGAAACTTTCGGACGTCCGTACCCGCTTCCGCGGAGCGTCCCGACCCAGCATCGTCGGATAAAATATATGCGACAGATTCAGTTGATGCTGGGATGCTGCGATAAACTGTGCTATTAAGGAAAGCACGTCCGTTCCCGAGGCCTGTGCAGTAGCGGACTTACGATGCATTGCCGCCGGAAGCTCCGTGTACGTTGACTCCCGCACACTTCCTATGCGAACGTCCGGAGTCTGCAGGCCTAGAGTCCCCGGCTACCGACCCAGCGCTGTCAGATAATTCTCGATCCGACACCGTTTCTGTCGGCTGCTGGGATGCTGCGATAAGCTGTGCTATGTGCACAAGAATGTCCGGCGTCGAGACCTGCGGAGGCGCAGTCTTTCGCTGCTTCGCCGAGGGCAGCTCCGCATCAGATGGCTCCCGCATACTTTTCCTATGCGAACGTCCGGAGTCCATCGGTCTCGAATCCCTGGCTGCCGGATGGTGTGACCTGGTCGCCGAAGAATCCTTGATCGGCGAAGCTGGTAATATATCGGCGGTCACGCAGCCAAGGTGCGGTCGTGTGCGCTGACGAGAAGAGGAAGCCTTAGCAGTCTCAGCGGACTGCCTATACAACGGAGCGTCCCGAGCGACGGACGTATGCTCCGCTAGCGACACATTTTGTACCACAACATCTGGGGCCAGATGTTGTTGAACGAGAGAGGGGCCTCTCTCGCTTGCCGTCCGGATGGACCGGAACGAGCTATGAACCGGACTAAAAGGCTTCCTCCGTTCTCCCTCCGATCCGCCGTCACTGGGTGTGCATTAAGTTAATTTTATAGTGCTCGCATCACCCCAAAATTCCTTCTAGACCGCAACGGACGAACCCGGCTGCCGAACCATTCGGTGAATGGACGCTACACCGGGCGAGCTAGCGGACGTCAAAGGCCGTCGAACCTACTAGGGTCCTCTTAGGCAATTGGCGTATAACATGAGCACTTTTCCGCTAGCCCTTCATTAATAGTGACGACGGAGGCACACTGTTGGAAGACATCACAGATACATCACCCTAATCTTGATCGTCTGAAATAGAAATTGATAAAGTAGAGTGACCCTGCGGGGAAAGGACCGGAGTGTCCAAATCCCCAACAACATACCGTGACATACGCTTCCCATATTGTCATCGAAATCATACGATACAGAACAGGAGTTAATGCGAGTACACTGACCACATATAGAATGATAATAAAGTCAGAGGAAGACTTCCTCTTAAAACAATTGATCAATATCCTTTCAATGTGAAAAGAAAACAAGTCCTGGTACTCGCACTAACCCCTGGCAATCAAAATACATAATAATAATATGATCCATTAATATAGAAAAAATAATTGAAATCAAAATATTTTGAAAAAATATTTTTTCAGAACAGCCCAAGTTTCTGAAAAGTAACGTTGAGCCCCAATGGATCCCAAGCCTAAGTGTGGACAAAAATTTTAAAAATATTTTAAACAATTTATTCAACACTTACGAACAATAATAATGTATCTAGTTATGATTAAAATAACATAAAGATATTATTTTTTAGAAATCCCCCCCTCACACAGAGGGCTGTTGTAAATGTAAACAATGAGTGTAAAAACACTAAAATAAGACTCCAGGCACCCAGGCCCGAAATCAGTTACCAAAAATACACTATCTGATGCAAAACAGAGACTTCCAGGGAAGAAACTGCAGAACATCAGATGGTAGATGCAGAACACAACGCCTAACCACCCGTAGGTGAAGACGTAAACATGGGGAAAGAACAGAATTCATTCTGTTATTCAGCTAAAACTCCCAAGAAATTTTAGTAATAATAATTACAGAAACTATGCCAAAAGCATGGGAGAATAGCAAGGGGGAACTTAAAGGACAGGGAGAGAGGAAAACACTTGTAAAAACAGTGTAACTAAACAATCAGAATGACAACAAAATGGCTGCTGCCTTGAAAATAGGTAACTTAACATAATTTCATTAAAAAATTTTAAGTTACAGCCCTGATAATATTCTGTCACACATTCTTTTCCTCTCCTCCTTCTCTATCCTCCTTAGAATCACCATTTCACTAATATTTATGTGTCTGGCATCATTTAAACTGAGATTTAAAAGCACAAAGATCAGTCAGATGTTAACTGATGAAGGGCCAAACTTAGAATGATAAATGGCGCCAATTTCGGAACGTCCTTGACACTGCGCATGCGCAGTAGGGGCGATGTGTGGAGGGCCTTTCAGGACATGTTTTCTTTAGTTTTAGATGCAAATTTTGGGGATTGGGGGGCAAAATTTGTGTTTGGCCCTATATTTTAAGAGTTAGCACCAGCTATGTCTGGGTCATTGGTACAGTATAAAAATATATTTTTTCAGCGAAGGCCAAGTTTCTGAAAAGTAACGTTGAGCCCCGATGGATCCGATGGCTAAGTGTGGTCAAAAATTTTAAATTTATATTAAATAATTAATGCAACACTTACGGATAATAAAAATGTATCTTATAGTGAGATAAACTACACCAAATGCAAACAGCCCCCCTCAAAAGAGACTGTTGTCAATGTAAACAAGCAGTGTAAAACACCAGAAAACATGACTCCAGGCACTGAAAAAACTGGCCCGAAATCAGTCATCAAAATTACACTCTATCTGATGCAAGACAGAGACTCCCAGGGGAGAATCTGCAGAACATCAGATGGAAGATGCAGAACACAACGTTTATACACCCATGGGTGAAAACGTAACTATGGGGAAAATAACAGAAAACATTCTGTAACCAAGCAACTCTCCCAAGAGAATTTAGAAATGATATTTCTCAAAAATATGCCAAAAGCATGGGAGAATTGCAAGGGGGGACTTAGAAGACCAGGGGAGAGGAAACACTGAATAAGCAGTGCAACTTTTTAGCAAGAATGACAACAAGAGGCCCATGCCTCGAAAATAGGCAACTTAACATAATTTCATAAAAATTTTTAAGTACAGCCCTGATTATTTTTTGTCACTCCTTTTTCCTCTCCTCCTTCTATATCCTCCTTAGAATCACCATTTCTCCAATAATTACGTGTCTGGCATCCTTTAAACTGAGATTTACAAGCACAAAGATCAGTGAGATGTTGACTGATGAAGGGCCAAACAGAGAATGATAATTGGCGCCAATTTCGGAACGTCCTTGACACTGCGCATGCGCAGTGGGGGCGAAGTATGGAGGTCCTATAGGACATGATTTCTTTTGGTTTTGGATGCAAATTTTGGGGATTGGGGGGCAAAATTTGTGTTTGGCCCTGGATTATTTAGAGTTAGCACCAGCTAAGTCTGGGTCATTGGTACAGTATAAAAATATAAAAAGGTCTTACTCAAGAATCCCCCCATGCCAGGAGGTAGATTTCAAATTTGAAAGTGCTCACTAAGCCACACACCCTTACATTTGTAAATTTTATTGCTTGATTTCAATGATTTGTTCTCAATCACATGACTAAAATGTGGAGTTGTACAACATATTTTGAAACACCGAAAACCGAGTTTTTTTACAAAACCGAAATCAAAACCAAAGTGAAATGCAAATTTCAAAACTGCCCAGCCCGACTTTTTAGTAGCTTTCTTGATTAAACTGAGGTTGAAAAACTAATAATAATGTATTATATAAACAGGAAGTGTGTGATTCTTTCCATTTTTTTGTCCGCATCTGTGTTCAACTAGAAATTTTCCATTGCATGGGCAGGGCTACCAGTCCTGGGATGGGTCAGCCCACTAGTATTCAATAGCACAATAATACCTTTGTGGCAAGTTTGATTTTTATGACAGGAGTGACAATCCTTTTTCTCACAGTGTACACCACTAAAACCTTCAAGACAAACACAGGTCTGTATGTTGTCATTTATTGTACATGTACCTGAAATGAAAAAAAAAAATACTTTTGCCATAAAATTCTTGTTCCAGAAAAGTTAGCAGTACCATACTTGAAATTGGGTATTTAAAAGAAAACTATATATAAAAAATCTATTAAAGTGAAGACCAACTTTAAATTTTAATATGTTTGAAAACTTTTACTCTTGATTCTTCCATCAAGTCTTTTTATTTTTAATCCTTTGTTCAATTTATCACACACCTATTAAGGTAAAACATAGGGTTTCCACTGTTCTGCCTGAATGATAAAAATAAGGGATCGCACATGCGGTGATACAAAACATGTTCGATTTCATTTCCAATGTAAATAGAGAAGGAACCTGTCTAAATAAATCACGACATCATTGGTCGAATGCACCGGAGTTGAGATCGCTTGGAAAATTAAAATTTTTTAGTAAATTTTGTTTCTTAACATACCTACCACAATTGTTTACAATTGGCTGTAACATAAGTGCAAGCCCTACTTCGGAACTAACTCAAGCTTTTAGAATCTTTTCCAAACGAGTTGGAAAAGTACTAGAGTGCAAAAGCACGAAAAAGATCGAAAAAAGGGTCGAGCGAGACCAGCGCTCGAAATTACAGGTACTCTCTCTGCACACCTCTTGCGTTTACCGAGCGCATGCGCAACAACCGTGACGTCAATTCCGTATTTCCGCCAACGAGAAGTTTGTGATTTAGCGGGGAGGCATCGATATCAAAGATATCCCCAAGGAGGGTGGGCCTCCGGTAAACAATTGTGGTAGGTATGTTAAGAAACAAAATTTACTAAAAAATTTTAATTTTTTTTCAACCTACTCACAATTGTTTACAATTGGCTGAATAAACAATAGGAGGAGGTGAATCACATAACCAATACCAACAAGAGTAGCAGAACGAAAGCAAGGATGGCAGAGAACAAAAACTAAAACCTGTAATGAAGAAAGAGAGAAGGCACCTGAAAAGAACAAGGCTGAGAGAAGCGCAACCTCGACAAAAACAATTTAACGAGGGTGCACCACAGCCTGAGCAGCAACGAGAGAGCCTAAAGAATAAAGGTCCTCAGATTGCTGCTGAAGGTGGCGGAGATAAAAGGAGGAGAAGGTAGAAGCATTCCTCCAGTAAGCCGCATTCATAACATCACGGAGCGAAACAGAATTGGAGAACGCCCAGGATGTAGAAATGGCACGAACCTCGTGAGCATTAAGCCGGTTCGAAACAAGATCCGATGCAGACAAGCGAGAATAAGCCAGCTTGATTGCAAGACAGATCCACCTGGAAATAGAATGGGAAGAGATAGACTGCCGCTTAGGAATGAGAGACAGAAAAAATCTCTTCCGATCCCTCCTAATGAACTGAGTGCGAGTAATGTAAGTCTTGACCGCACGAACAGGACAAAGAAGAGGCCTCCGTCCATCTACAGCAGGGAGAGCCCGAATGCAGATGGGAGGAGGTACCGAATCGGGGAGTTGATTCTTAGCCAGAAAAGAGCAATCAGTAGTGAATGTGACACTGTTAGCCTCATTTCGGAAGAAGGCAGAATCAACAGATAGCGCATGAAGCTCACTGACTCGACGAGCAGAAGCAAACGCTAGAAGAAAAGCCGTCTTATAGGTGAGAAAACGCATGTCGGTCTCAGATAAAGGCTCGAAAGGCGCCCCCTCCAAACAGTGCAACACCCATGCCAAGTTCCACTTGGGTGTAAGACGCAAAACTCGAGGCCTCTTCAAAGAAAAGTGCCGAATAAGTTTGGAGAGGAAAAGATTACGACCGATACACCGCTTTCCCACATAAGAGAAAGTATCAGACAGCATAGACCGATAGCCCTTAATCGTAATAGGCTGGAGGCCCTTGGAGTCAAAAAGAAAAACCAGAAAATCCGCAATTTGAGCGATAGACGGATCACGGTAATTCACATTGTGATCTGAACACCAGCGGCAGAAAACCTTCCACTTGGCGGCATAAGTCATTCCAGTGGAAGGTCGCCGCGATGCAGAAATGCACTCCACTGATCGTCTTGAAAAACCTCTACGTCGGAGACTGGACCTGATAAAAGACAGGCGTGAAGGGACAGGCTCGCCAGGTTGTTGTGATACTTCCTGGGACGACCCTGTGAAAGAAGATCGCGACGTAGAGGTAGACGAATCGGTCGATCGGCCAATAGAGGCCGCAGCAGATTGATCCACACCCTCTGTGGAGACAGGGGTGTGATCAGAATGATCCTGCAACTGCAAGCACGAATCTTCGCTAAAACTTGAGGAAGAATCGGTGCAGGAGGAAAGGCATAGCCGACCCAGCCTGTCCAGTCCAGAGACAGAGCGTCTACTGCAAATGCCAGAGGATCTGGACAAGGGGAGACAAAAGTCTCTACCTGATGATTCCAGCGAGTAGCGAAAAGGTCGACCTGAGGACGACCCCACTGCTCGCAAATCGCCTGAAACACCGACCGATGTAGCATCCATTCGGTTGGAAGGACACTGTCGCGTCGGGACAGGGAGTCTGCTAGGACGTTGAGACGCCCGGGAATGTGTCGAATGGACACCCGAGCGTTCACATCCCGTGCCAACAGAAGAAGATCCCGAGACAGCCGATACATAGGAATCGAATGAGTGCCTCCCTGATTCCGTATGTAGGCCACTACTGTCGAATTGTCCGAAAGAAGTAGGACAACATGGTCCGACAGATGAGGGATCCAAAGCCGAAAACTCAACAGAAGAGCAAGGAGCTCCTTCTGGTTGATATGAAGGCCCACCTGCTCGCTGTCCCACTCTCCGTGAGTAGACAGACCGAGAGGGTCCAGATGAATGGGTACATGGAAGTAGGCATCCTTCAGGTCGATACTGGCCGCAAAATCGCCCTGATGAACTGAACGTCGAACCGACCGGAAAGTCTCCATACTGAAACGAGGAGCAATTATGTACTCGTTCAGGGTACTCAGATCGATGACAGGACGAAATTGGCCGTTTTTCTTCGGCACCAAGAAAAGTCTCGAGTAAAACCCCGGTGAAAGGGTGTTCCTGACCACCTCGATCGCCCCTTTGGTGAGGAGATTGTCGATCTCCTGCACCAGAAGGTCCCGACGCAGAGAATCTGAAGGGACCTGAGTCGGAAGGGGCACCCGAGATAAACTGGGGTGCCGATGGAAGGACAGTCGCAGACCGGAATGAATGACGTCGAGGACCCAAGAGTCCGACGTTATCTCTGTCCAACGGTCGTAAAACAGCGACAGCCTTCCTCCGACTGGAGGCGAATCGAGGTGAGAACCTTCACTTGCGGCCTCGACGAGGCCCCCGAGAGGAGAAACCACCTCGGGAAGTGACAGAGTCCTGAGACTTTCCAGCCTGAGGCTGCCAGCGGGCCTGGCCACGTCGGCGCTTCTTATGAGCAGAAGGAGCAGACGGAGCCGAAGGCGTAGCCGACGTCGCCGACGAGGCAGACGCAGCAGCACGCTTGGCGGGCCTGGAACGACCCCCACCCGCAGCAGCAGGTGGGTCAAGCTGTCTCAGCAAAAGCTGGTCCTTCGAATGACGAAGAACTTCACCACGAACAGCTTCCACGGAACCATGGAACAACTGAGGTCCTACCAAAGAGGCAGACCTCAGAACAGCACGTTGCTCAGAAGGAAGGGATGGTAAAGAATCCAAAACCGCATCCCGGCGTGCCAGCTCCAAATTGGCCGTGTTACAGGCATGAGCGTGAGTCAAGTTCATAAGAGCCTGTGACAAAACGCGAAAAGGCGCCTGAGCGTCATCAAACTCCCCTGGTGGAAAATATTCAGCCAGAGCAGCGACGACATGGTCCGCGAGAGCTAACATACCCAGCATCTCTCGGGACAGGCCCACCATAGACTCAACTACCGACATCGGGAGAACTGCCGACTTAGGCTTAGTCAACCCGAGGGAAGAAGAATCCTCATCCACAGTAGTCATCCCTTGGAAGACTGGTGGAGAGACGGAATCGTAAACACGAAACCGCGATGGAGGCAGGAAGGCATCAGCTCTAGAAAAGAAGGAACCCTTGAGGGCCTTGGAACGCATTTTGGCGTCTAAGCCCTGGAAGGACTCAACCACCTGAGCCGATTGCAGAGGACGCAAAGCCCCGGAGCTAGAAGGCTCAACAGGGTTACGACGCTCCACAGTGGACCGCGGCCGGACGGTCACAGAAGGCTGGTCGGAAGGTAGAACGTCCGGCAATAAGCCAAAGACGAAATCCAAAGCCTGCCCCAAGACTGACGAGGGGGGACCATCACCTTCAAGAAACTCGTCATCCTCCGTAGCAGAGGAGACGTAGCCCAACTCGGGCTGACCAGCAGAAACCTCCTGTGAATACTGTGCAGTATCCAAGGGGCCAGGCGAGACATCTCGGCGACCGACCAAAGGAGGTTGTGCCTCAGGAGGCACAGGGAGGCCAACTTGAGGGTTGCCAGAAAGCAACCGGATGAGCGCCAAAACGGCCTGGCGCAGGTCACCCTGAGAATCCGTCGCAGCAGAATCGCCCGACGGAGTGTCCTCCCAATGGACCCTTCTGGTAGAAGAACCCAAATCCTCAGAAGAGACCGACGGAGAACGTCGATCGGCAGACAGAAAAGGAGCACGGTGAGAAGACACCGGAGGATAGTCCCGATTGTGACGCCCAGGAGCCATCACTGGCCTCTGCGAAACAGAAGGCCCTGCCTGCAAATCCTCGAAAGGGACCGACGGCGCACGTCGATCGGTAGCTGGACCTAGGACACGGTGAGAAGACACCGGAGGATTGTCCCAAGAATGACAGGAACCTGTTATTGACCTCTGCGCAGCAGACGGCCCCAACTGCCTATCCTCTGAGACCGACGGCAAGCATCGATCGACACCCAGACTCGGAACACAGTGAGGAATCACCGGAGGAAGGTTCCGAGAGTGACAGCTAACCGGGGCTGTCACTGACCGCTGCCGAACAGCAGGCCCTGGATGCCAACGTCCCAACACCATCCCGCTAGCCGGCACACTAGCAGGCGAAGGTGGAACA
This sequence comes from Pictodentalium vernedei, assembly GCA_031216915.1. Classification (NCBI taxonomy): domain Eukaryota; kingdom Metazoa; phylum Mollusca; class Scaphopoda; order Dentaliida; family Dentaliidae; genus Pictodentalium; species Pictodentalium vernedei. Next base: position 387,422,794 of record CM062294.1, read on the forward strand.
ATAAACGATTCACTCGAGGGACGAGGAATCGCTGCCGAAGCGACCGGCCGGCTCAACCGACTAGGAGCAAACCTAGCCAGATGAGACGGAGCAGACAGCAAACCCGCACAGCCTCGCCGCGAGGCTGGGGGAGGCTGAGAACACACAGACACACCAGCAGATACAGCCTCGGTCCCCCGAGACTGTAGACCATCCCCAGAAGAGATGGAAGAGCCACCATCAGACAGAATAGGATCTGGAGTAGCAACCCCCTCAACAACGGTCGACGGTGTTGGAGGCAGATCGGAGAGGGTTACCGAGTTGACCTCGGAAAAGCTCTCAACGAAAACAGACGCCTCAATAGTGACATCCGAAGACAAAGAGACCGCGGTCTCCTCATCAGGTATCACAGAACAAACACCGTCAACAGTTGCAGAGGAGCTCGCCACAGAAGTCAGATCCGAATCCTGTGTGACAGAGTCACCACGTGCACCAGCAGAAATGTCTGCAACGGCACGGCTACCCTTACCCCGAGAACGAGGGGTTCTAGCTCTGGAAAGAACCACCTTGTTAACAGAAGCCCAAAATTTAGAGGACCAAACCCCACAGATATGATTGGGCCTGAGTGCAATTGTTGCAAGTGACACATGTGGTATGGGAATCGTCCACATGTTTCACCTGCAAACAAGAGGTACAAGGAATAGTCTTAGGCATGATATAAATACAACAATCAAGCTTCCCGCCGACGGAAAACAGAACGAAGGTCGTGTTCACACGTGGGGGAAAGGCAAGATAAAGTGTGAAAAGCACAGCAATAATAATACAAATTAACATTAAATGAGAGTAATAATTTGGTAGCTTGAAAAAGGATACAATCCAGTAGCACACTAAAGACGATTAATAAGTTGTTCACGAAGAATTAATATCATAAACAGCACAGTCACAAAAATTTCTGACCATGAACAATGGCGGAAAATAAAGGAATTGACGTCACGGTTGTTGCGCATGCGCTCGGTAAACGCAAGAGGTGTGCAGAGAGAGTACCTGTAATTTCGAGCGCTGGTCTCGCTCGACCCTTTTTTGATCTTTTTCGTGCTTTTGCACTCTAGTACTTTTCCAACTCGTTTGGAAAAGATTCTAAAAGCTTGAGTTAGTTCCGAAGTAGGGCTTGCACTTATGTTACAGCCAATTGTAAACAATTGTGAGTAGGTTGAAAAGAAATCCAAGTTTCTCATTTAGATTATTTGTTCATCCGGAATATTAAAACAAGCAGATGCGGGTATATTTGAAGTTTGATCATCGTGACCGTGACACTGATCGCTGTCACTTGGTTTCAACCAATTGAATGCCGTAAAATTAAAAAGCAAATTAGGGTTGGTACCCCGCCCATTAAAAGCAGCAATTATGAATTTAAAAAGTGCTTTTAGTTCTTTTTGTGTAGATTGGTTGTTACAAGGAAGGTGTGTGATAAATACTAAAACTGCACATATGTTTGAGTGGGTAAAGAATTATCACACTCGATTGCTTTGGCCCCGGATATCCTAAGCCAAAGCAATCTCGTGCGATAATTCTTTACCCATTCAAACATATGTGCAGTTCTGTATATATACCAGACAAATCAGGACAGTGCTACATACAAAAATTATAATTTAAATTTTTTTTGTAATTTATGCTTCCAAAATATAGCTTATGACCTCTCTTTCGATGTTTTCCATCCCACGGGAACAAAATGAGGGTCGTTCGTAGAGTACCTTCAATAGACCATTTCTGCCACATTTGGTTCTCATCAGCTCAGTAGTTCCAGAGAAGCAGATGAAAATGTTATTTCCCATAGGTTTTCTATAGTAACTATAAGCTGCAACTGCAGCCATATTTGCAACCCGATCAACATTAAATGAGGACTTGTAGTTTCAGAGAAGATTTTTTGAAAATCCATCATTTTTTGATTTCTAGAAATCGAGAGATTCACCTATTTCGCTTGTTTTTTTTAGGCATCAACAAAATCAGCTTGCTTATCGAGTTGGTAGTTTTTGTGGCTGTACTAAGTGCATAATCGATAGAAAATTGTGTCTAACAACTCTTCCAACTGTACTTTTTCACATTCGCATGAATGGTGCTTGTTTAAAGTGGAAGTCAGGGTGGGCGGGTGGGTTGGCAGGCGCTCGGTTGAGGCGGGTTGGCAGACTCTCGAGCATGCAGGCAGGCAGACTGGCTGCATTGCAGTTCATATTATTCCAGCCATAATTTCCATATCTACTTCTCTGAAACCATGTGTGCAGGGTTGAGGTAGAAATCAACAGTATCATAGCAATACTGTTTAGCAAATAGTGCCAGCACACATTTATGAATTCTGTTTCAATAAAAAATCAGTAAAATAGGGTTAAAAAATATTTTGAAAATTAGTTTTTTTCAGACAGTTCTCTTTCAAATAGCTTTGGATATGCAAAGGGTTACAGACAGCACATTTTTATTCAAATAATTTGTCACATCTTAATTGATATCAAAACCAATAATTGCCTGGTCAGCTCTAAATGAACAGCATACAAAATATACAAAAACATCTAAGTTTTCCAAACACCTGTCATCAATCACAGCTTGACAGTTTGATAAGAAACTCAAAAGTAATTTTGAACATAACATAGCTGCAAACTTGTTATATACAAGTCAATAATAAATTGTATGAAAACCACTATAAACTATTTATCTTTCTCTTCCTACACTGATAAGACCAGAAACTGACATCATTTTCTGGAAATCTCTCATTGAGAGCTTTTCATAAAATGATGTCAGATTCTGATCTTATCAGTGCAGGACCAGCAGTATACTTAGTTTATTGCAGTTACACTACAATTTATTTTGACTTGTACTGTATACACAATATTTTTGTGGTTTTTCCCAGTTCTTAGTGGAGAAAACTGAAACCAACTCTTACCAGATTCTCAAAAAAAGTTTGGTTCACATCGGCCAGTTCCAGAGAAGAAGATGAAAATGTGATTTTCCATAGGGTTTCTATAGTAAACTATATGCTGCAATTGCAACCATATTTGTAACCAAATCAACATTAAATGAGGATCGTGGTTAGAGGGGGTCCCAGTGATCGATCATGCAAAGATTCAAAACATTTGGCCTTGTAGTTTCAGAGAAGATTTTGGAAAATCCACCAAACAAAATCAAAAGAATGCCTCTGGCAGCAATGTTTTTCATCCGAAGGGAACAAAATGAGGATCATTTGTAGAGGACCTCCCATAAACCATTCCTGCCAAGTTTGGTTCACACACTGGTTCAGTGGTTCCAGATAAGAAGTGGAAAATGGGAAAAGTTTACAGACGACAGACGCCAAGTGATAGCAAAAGCTCACATGGCCTTTTTGGCCAAATGAGCTAAAAGGATTTCGTGAGAGATGTGGCCTGCAGGGTGTGTTAATGGAATAGTTGACAATTCAAATGCCAATCCAAGATGGCTGCTGACAGCCATATTTTTTAATGAAATTCAGAAAAATTTGATAGCTCCCATCTAGACATCAAACCAAAGCTACATATGGAAGTTGAAAAAGATCAGGTGAGAGATGCAGCCCATAGGGTATGCTAATAGAATTGTTGATGATTTATATGCCAAATCTAATATGGCCACTGGCGGCCATGTTTTTAAATGAAATTTGGAAAAATTTGATAGCTCCCATCTAGACATTATCCCAAAGCCACTTATGAAATTTGGGACTGATCAGGTGAAAGCCGCGTCCTGTAGGGTGTGCTAAAGGAATTGTTGGACAATTTATATCCAAATCCAAGATGGCTGCTGGCAGCCATGTTTTTCAACAAAATTCAGAAAAATTCAATAGCTCCCATCAAAGCTATACATGTATATGAAATTCAGAAAAGATCAGGTGAGAGATGCGACAAGTAGGGTGTGCTAATGGAATTGTTAGACAATTTATATCTGAATCAAAGATGGCTGCTGGTGGCCATGTTTTTCAACAAAATTCAGAAATATTTGATAGTTCCCATCTAGACATCAAACCAAAGCTACATATGAAATTTGAAAAAGATCAGGTGAGAGATGCAGTCTGTAGGGTATGCTAATAGAATTGTTGACGATTTATATGCCAAATCTAAATTCAAAAATGTTCAATAGCTCCCATCTAGACATCACACCAAAGCTACATATGAAATCTGAAAAAGATTGGGTGAGACATGCGGCCTGTAGGGTGTGCTAATTGAATTGTTGACAATTTATAGACCAAACCTATGATGGCTGCAGGGAGCCATGTTTTTTAACAAAATTCAGAAAAAGCAATAGCTTCCATCTAGACATTGCTCCAAAGCTACATATGAAATTTGGGACAGATCGGGTGAGAACTGCGACCTCTAGGGTGTGCTAAAGGTATTGTTGGACAATTTATATCCAAATCCAAGATGACCACTGGCAGCCATGTTTTTCAACCAAATTCGAAAAAAAATCGAGAGTTCCCATCTAGACATTGCCCCAAAGTCACATATGAAATTTGGAACTGATCGGGTGAGAGCTGTGGCCTGTAGGGTGTGCTAAAGGAATTGTGGATGCACAGACATACAGATGGATGATGGATCACAACCCATCCAAATAGCTCATACTTGATGTTGTCAAGATGAGCTAAAAATGAAAAAATAATGAGGACTGAATTTTGATTTTTGTGAATAGCAAAGTTCGGTTTTTTCCATTATGTTGGGTAAGGGTTAACTGATTCATTCTAATTTGACAGAGGTCATTGGGCTCTGTCAAACAAGACTGAATTGGTTAAATTCAAAGTTGCATTGTGGGTAAAATATGCTGCTTGGAATTTTGGTATTTTGATGTGAGTGTAGAGGAGAACGATTCTATACTTGTGCCTCTTATCAAGAATGTTCATGTCTGATAAATTTAAAGTAATTTGTATATTTTTTATACTTACCAATGGCCCAGACTAGCTGGTGTAAACTCAATATAATTCAGGGCCAAACACAAATTTTGAACCCCCAATCCCAAAATTTGCATACAAAATCAAAAAATTCAAGCCCTATCTGGTCCTCCATACTTTGTTATCTGTGCATGTGCAGTATCCAGGAAGGTACCGAAATTGGCACCAACCATCATTCTTTCTATAGTGCCTGCTAAATGTTATAATCAGTGGGGAGGTATGAGTGCCCACTCATGGAGGGCCATCCCCATCTGGTCCATTGGTAAGTATAAAAAATATACAAATTACTTTAAATTTATCATATTTTTATACTACAACCAATGGCCTGGACTGGCTGAATCGTAAAAAAGGCTGGAGGGCCTAGAACTTAAAGGAAAGTTAAAAAATTTATAGTAATTTATATATTTTTTATACTTACCAATGACCCAGACTTAGCTGGTGCTAACTCCACAAAAACCAGGGCCAAACACAAATTTTGCCCCCCAATCCCCAAAATTTGCATCCAAAACAAAAAGAAATCATGTCCTAAAGGACCTCCATAGTACGACTCTACTGCGCATGCGCAGTGACGCAGTCGTCCCGAAATTGGCGCCAAATATCATTCTTACTGGCAGTGCCTGGTCAGCGCTATGTACTCAGCGGGGAGGCAAGAGTTCCCAACTCAGGGAGGGCCATCCCCGTCTGGGTCATTGGTAAGTATAAAAAATATATAAATTACTATAAATTTTTTAACATTTTTATACTGTACCAATGACCCAGACTTAGCTGAATAGTAAACAGGCTGGAGGGCCTAGGACATAGAGGAAAATCCAATAAGCTCAATCATAAAATAAAGAGATAACCCCTTAAGGAGAAAAGGAGTATTAGGCTTTACATGTATCTTTCTTATTTAATATTTAAATTAGAAAGATACACTACCCTTAATAATTGAGCACAATAACATTCATGTTCTCTATTAATATCCAGTATAACCTTTATACTAATTATTATTAAAACAAGCCAATAAATAAAGTAGTCCAGAGAATTGAGACTCTTTATAATCATTTAAAAGTGTCCGAGTATTGTATATTAAAGCCCGTTTGACACTTGACATATACAAATGCTTCACACCGAGCTACACTTTAAAAATAAGACATGAATGAAATTAAACATTAATATTACACTTTAAAACCATCCCGGAAGCGACTCAGAAATACTGTCTTGGAGGAGGCATTCCCTTGCTTTTCACTATAAAGCAGGTGACCTAAGGGAACACCCGCCCCCCCCTTCCCCTTGCCCTGGGTCAAATAGCCCAGAGCGAAGAGGGCAGCCGGACGGAGTCACTGCCGGAACAGAAAGCCTGCATAACTATAGTTGCAACTGTTTAGTGGACGACATTCTGAGCAACAGATAACGGACCTAAACAATGCAGGTCTCCAGAAATGGACTCAATATTTCTGAGATAAAAATTAGTAAATGTGGATGGCTGAGACCAATAAGCAGCCTTCATTAAATCTGTAATAGCAACACTATTAGCATAAGCCCAGGAAGTAGAAAGAGCTCTTACTTCATGAGCAGAAATCTTAAGCACAGACTGCTGAGAAGAAGATAAATCTTCATACGCAGTACGGATAGTTAACTGAATCCATCTAGCAATAGAATGGACTGAAATGTCCTTTCTATTAGGCATCAAAGACAGAAAGAAACGTTTCCGTCCCTTTCTGATGAACTGAGATCTCTGTTTATAGATACGTAGTGCTCTAACAGGACAGAGTAAAGGCCTACGCCCGTCTGAAGACGGAAGAGCCTTAATAACAATAGGTTCCGGATATTTATTAGGAGCCTGATTCTTAGCTAAAAAACCGACGTTAGTAGTGAAGGTGATAGTGTTCCCAACACTACGATAATGAGAATCATCCACCGATAGTGCATGAAGCTCACTGACTCTTCTGGCAGAAGAGAAAGCTAAGAGAAAAGCTGTCTTATAAGATAAGAATTTGAAATCTACTGTCCCAAGAGGTTCAAATGGCTTTTCCTTCAATTTAAGGAGAACCCAAGCTAAATTCCACTTAGGAATTAATCTAAGAGTTCTAGGTCTATTTATCGAAAAGTTTCTAACCAATTTCGATAAAGAGACATTAGATCCAATTTGTAAACTATCATGATGTGCATAGGTATCAGATAACATAGATCTATAACCCTTTATAGTAACCGGTTGCAGTTTGATTTCGTCAAACAAGTATACTAGAAAGTTAGCAATGTCTGGTATAGAGGGATCAAATATATCAACAGAATGATCCCTACACCAACGACGGAAAACCTTCCACTTAGCCGCATAGTTTAGCGAAGAGGAGGTCCTCCTACAGTTAGAAATCGCGTCCACTGCTCGTCCTGTAAAGTGCTTGCCATGCAAGAAGGACCGCACAACGGAAAAACGTGAAGGTTGAGACCTTGCGGGTTGTGATGCAGTTGGCGCGATTTCCCCTGCCAAAGAAGATCCTCTCGTGGAGGGAGCTTCCGCGGTAGGTCCCACAACAGACACCTGAGTAGATTTATCCACGGTCTCTGTGGCGACAGAGATGCTACCAACAGAATCTTGCATTGAGATAGTTTTATCTTTAGCAATACTTGTTGAATTAACGGCGCTGGAGGATACGCATATCCTATCATTCCGTCCCAAGGGATCGATAGAGCGTCTACAGCAAATGCTCTTGGATCCGGACACGGGGACACATACGTCTGCAACTGATTGTTGAGATGTGTCGCAAATAAGTCTATCATTGGCCGTTCCCATTGGTAGCAAATCTGATTGAATACTTGTTTGTTGAGAGTCCACTCCGACGGCAACAAGCGACCCTTTCGAGAAAGGGAGTCTGCTAGCACATTCAGACGACCCGGTATGTGACGGACCGAAAGAAGAACGTGATGTTCCAACGCAAACAGAAGGATTCTTTCCGTTAGATTGAACAACGGAACTGAATGAGTGCCTCCCTGATTCCGTATATACGCCACTACTGTCGTATTGTCGGATAGGATTTGGACATGAGCATCGTGAATAATGTCCATCCAGTGACGTAACGCAAGCCAAATTGACATCATTTCCTTGATGTTTATGTGCTTGCACAGGAATTGCGGATCCCAAAGACCCTGGCATCTCGAATCCGTTGGGATTAATGATGCACCCCAACCTGTTTGACTGGCATCCGTCATAATGGTAAAACTCGGATCCGGCAACTGCAGCGGAACTCCTTGAGTTAACCACTGAATGTTTGCCCAAGTCTGAATCTCTTGTTTCACTTGATCTGACAAGAGAACGTCTACATCGAGCGAATGAATTTTCACACTCCAATTCTGAGTCAAGAAAATTTGAAGAGGCCGTGTGCGTAGCCGTCCCATCGGAATGAGATCCGCAGCGGCTCCGCACAGACCTATCAGTCTCATAAATTCTCTCGCTGTGACTTTGTCTGTATTTAGACAATAGCGAGCGTAACAACTGACTAATTTCGCTCTGGTTAACGGCAGACGAACGAGATTGTTGTGCGTCTCGAAGCTCATTCCCAGATGAGTGAATGACTTGGACGGCACCAGATCCGACTTCTCCTCGTTTACTATGAAACCGAGACGTCGGAGCAATAGAAGAAGATTCTGAACATCGTTCTGAAGCGTTAACTCGTTGCCGTACCTCTGAAGAATGTCGTCCAGGTAGGCCGACGTTACCGCAGACGAATGAGCTCGGAAGTAAATCATTACCGAGTTCATTACTCGAGTGAAAGCCCAGGGTGCTAGATTCAATCCGAAGCACATGGCCCGGAACTGATACACCACTCCTAGGACTGCGAAGCGTAGATACTTTCGGAATGTCGGATGTACCATGACGTGAAAGTACGCATCTTTGAGATCTATGCTCGTTGCATAATCGTTCACCCGAATACTCGCTCTGACCGATCGAATCGTCTCCATATAAAACTTCGGAGCGATGATCAGCTTGTTTATCCAGCTCAAATCTATGACTGGACGGAACGAGCCGTCTGGTTTCGGAACCAGAAACAGATGGCTGTAGAATCCCAGCGATTCCTGGTTTTCTACGACCTCTACCGCGTTCTTCATTAAAAGAGACTGCACCTCTGATAGCAGAGCGTCTCTTTTCTGAGGGTTTGACGGAAGATGAGTCCACTTTGGACTTCGAGTTAATGGAGGCTTTCGTTTGAAGGATATCTTTAGACCTTCCGAAGTCACTCCTCTCACCCAAGGGTCGTCCGTAATCGACGCCCACTCTTGAGAAAAACTCGACAACCTTCCGCCAACCGGAACGCGATAGAGGTTTGAGCCATCACCTCCTGGATCTGCGAGGCCTGCGGTAGGAGAAACCACGTCTTCCACGACCCGCACCTCGCCTCGTCGACCTCGGGGCGTCCGACCGATTGTCCCGGCCTGAAGGACATCCCGAACGAGAGTCGCTATCCTGACGGTCTCTCGAATAAGAGCTAGAGGACGCACCGGAACCTCTATAGGAACCTCTCTTGGGCGGATAAGACCCAGAAGTGCCCGCCTTATTCGTGTCTGCTGAATCCGACCTTTTAGGAGCGGATCTAAACAACAGAGAATCACTAGCTTTCTTTTTAATATTATCATAAATAGCGGAAAGCTTGCCGTCAAAGAGAAGATCTCCTGAGACCGAAGCGACTCTAAGAGAGTTCTTCACCTTAGAATCCACTAGTGTGGATGTAGACAGGGCTGCGTCACGTCTAACCAACTCCAGATTAGCCACTGAAAGGGCGGAGTTACACGTGGAATAAGCTACTGCCCTTGAAAGAAGTCTTAAGGAGGATTGTATATCCTGAAACTCTTCCCCTTGAAGACGCAGTGATAACGCCTTCGTAAGGTGATCTGCGTAAGATAAGGCATCTAAATTGGCTCTGTTAGACGCAATAGCTGTTTCCAACACTGCGGTTGGAATAGAAGCTGACGACGGTAATGATAGCTCTAAGTCTTCCGCCTCGTCGTCCATACGCAGAGGAACTCTCGGTATACCCTGACCTGCCGTGTCGAATTTATTCCTTGCATTAATGAAAGGCAGGTTGAGAGTATTTGCGGACAAGAAGCCTGCTTTCCCTGTCCTGGAAGCAAGTTTAAAAATAGCGTCGTTCAATAATTCAAATGTTCTTGCAACATTATTGGACTGCGACGGAAACTCGGGAGCGATGTCCCTGAACCGCTCGAAAAAATCAGAGTCCAATGACGCTATAATTCTCCTGTCCGGAAGCGCAGCAGTCTGGCCCGACGGAACAACTTGAGGAAGAAAGTGCCGGATGAAGTCTACGGCAGCTTTGTGTTGTTCCGAAAGGGATAGCTCCAATTCATCCGTATCCCTTTCACCATCCGGTCGGACCTCCCGATGTTCCCGGTCGTCCGCCCCCGATGCTTCGGCGGAGCGTACCGACCCAGCGCCGTCGGATAATTCTCGATCCGACACCGTCTCTGTCGGCTGCTGGGATGCTGCGATAAGCTGTGCTATCTGCACTAGAATGTCCGACGTCGAGACCTGCGGAGGAGCGGTCTTTCGCTGCTTTGCCGAGGGCAGCTCCGCATCAGATGGCTCCCGCATACTTTTCCTATGCGAACGTCCGGAGTCCATCGGTCTCGAGTCCCTGGCTGCCGGATGGTGTGACCTGGTCGCCGAATAATCCTTCCTCGGCGAAGCTGGCAAGATATCGGAGGTCACGCAGCCAAGGTGCGGTCGTGTGCGCCGGCGAGAAGAGGAAGCCTTAACAGTCTCTGCGGACTGCTTATACAACGGAGCGTCCCGAGCGACGGACGTATGCTCCGCTAAAGACACATTTTGTACCACAACATCTGGTCCCAGATGTTGTTGTACGAGAGAGGGGCCTCTCTCGCTCGCGGCCCGGCTGGACCTGGACGAGCTAGGAACCGGACTAAAAGGCTTCCTCCGTTCTCGTTCACTATCCGCCGTCACTGGGTGTGCATCTATTATTTTTATAGTGCTCGCATCACCCAAAATTTCCTCTTGGACCGCCTCGGACGAACCCGGCTGCCGAACCATTCGGTGAATGGACGCTACACCGGGCGAGCTAGCGGACGACATTTGTCTAATCTCCATGAGCACTTTTGCCGCTAGCTCTGTATTTAATTGTGACGACGGACGCACACTTGAAGAAGATAACATGGAAACATCACCCTGTTCTGGTTCCTCTGAAATAGAAACTGAGAGAGTAGAGTGACCTTGTGGAGAAAGAGCCGGCATCGCTCTTTCTCCAGAAACAACATATCGTGACACACGTTTCCAATGTTTCTCATCCCAATGTTCACATACAGGACAGGGATTAATGCGAGAACACTGACTACAATTTATGCAATAATCATGAAAGTCAGAGGAAGATTTCTTCCTATTACAATTTGAACAAGTTCCTTTCATTGTGAAGGAACAACAATAAGTCCTAGTTACTCGCAAAAACCCCTGACACAAAGATACATAATAACATGATCCATTAATAAATGAAAAAACAATTGCAAAACAAAATAATTTTGAAAAAATATTTTTTCAGAGAAGCCCAAGTTGCTGAAAAGTAACGTTGAGCCCCGATGGATCCGATGGCAAAGTGTGGTCAAAAATTTTAAAATTATATAAAATAATTAATGAGACACTTTCGGATAATATAAATGTATCTTATAATGAGATAAACTACCTCAAAGGCAAACAGCCCCCCTCAAAAAAGGCTGTTGCCAATGAAAACAAACAGTGTAAACACAGAAGAAAACATGACTCCAGGCACTGAAAAAACTGGCCCGGAATCAGTCCTCAATTACACTCTATCTGATGCAAAACAGAGACTCCCAGGGGAGAATCTGCAGAACATCAGATGGAAGATGCAGAACACAAACGTTATACACCCATGGGTGAAAACGTAACTATGGGGAAAATAACAGAAAACATTCTGTAACCAAGCAACTCTCCCAGGGAAATTTTAGAAATGAAACTTCTCAAAAATATGCCAAAAGCATGGGAGAATTGCAAGGGGGGACTTTAGAAGGTTAGGGGAGAGGAAACACTGAATAAGCAGTGCAACAATTAGCAAGAATGACAACAAGAGGCGTTTGCCTCGAAAATAGGCAACTTAACATAATTTTAACAAAAAATTTTAAGTACAGCCCTGATTATTTTTTGCCACTTCTTTTTTCCTCTCCTCCTTCTATCCTCCTTAGAATCACATTTTCTCCAAGAATTACGTGTCTGGCATCCTTTAAACTGAGATTTACAAGCACAAAGATCAGTGAGATGTTGACTGATGAAGGGCCAAACAGAGAATGATATTTGGCGCCAATTTCGGGACGACTGCGTCACTGCGCATGCGCAGTAGAGTCGTACTATGGAGGTCCTTTAGGACATGATTTCTTTTTGTTTTGGATGCAAATTTTGGGGATTGGGGGGCAAAATTTGTGTTTGGCCCTGGTTTTTGTGGAGTTAGCACCAGCTAAGTCTGGGTCATTGGTACAGTATAAAAATATCCAACCTCTCAATTACTTCGATAAAAAATAGGAGAAGACATAGGAATTACATATATCCTTCTCTTTATAAGAAAAGAGAATGACATAACACCAACAATGTAACTGAGAATTACATAATTTCTCTATTTAATGCCAGCATAACCCATTATGCTAATTCAGTGAATGAAACCAATTATAAAGCTAGTCCAGAAAATGAGATGCTTTATACTAATTTAAAAGTGTCTGAGGACTGTATAGAGATGCTCGTATGACAGGTGACATATACAAATGCTTCACAGTGAGCTACACTTTAAAAACAGTACATAAATGAGACATAGTTATTGCTTCACACCGAGATACACGTTAAAATCACCCAGCACCGATGCTGGACTACTGTCTCTGGAGGAGGTATTCCTTTGCTTTTCACTATAAAGCCAGATGACATAAGGGAAAAACCATCACCTCCCCCCCCCCTTCCCCTGAAGGACAATTCCTCAGAACGAAGAGGGCAGCAGAACAGCATCAGTGCTCAAGCAGACTGCCTAACACCTTCTAGATGTAATATTAATGGACGACATTCTGAGCAAGAGAAAGAGGACCCAAAGAACTAAGGTCACTGGAGATGGAGAGAAAGGCCGTTTTATAGGTCAAGAATTTGAACTCTACATCGTCTAATGGCTCAAATGGAGCTTCATGAAGCTTCAACAGAGCCCAAGCCAAATTCCATTTAGGAATTAATCTGAGGGTTCTAGATCTATTAAGACCCTGGCACTTCAAGTCTGCGGGACTTAGGGACGCGCCCCAGCCTGTCTGACTCGCATCCGCCATAATCGTGAAAGCCGGATCCGGTAGATGAAGTGGAACTCCCTGCACAGCCACTGGAGATCCGCCCAAATCTGAACCTTTTCTTTTATTAGGTTTGTTAAAACAATCCTGGTTTCGAGCGAATGCGTCTTCACACTCGTTCTGAGAAAAGAATATCTGGAGGGCATGCCAGCGCAGGCATTCCATTGGAATAAGATCTGCAGCTGCTCGGCACAGCCCCATCAATTGCATAAACTCCCTCACAGTTACTGTGGGAGAATTTAGACAAAAGCGAGCATAACAACTGACTAATTTCGTTCTGGGTAACAGCAGATGAACCAGGTTGTTGAGAGTCTCGAAGCACATTCCCAAGTGAATGAAGGACTTGGACGGAGCTAGATACGACTTTTTCTCGTTTACTATGAAACCGAGAAGTCAGAACAAGTGAAGCAGACTCTGAACATCGTTCTGAAGAATAATTCTGTTGCCGTATCTCTGAAGAATGTCGTCCAAGTAAGCAGACGTTACCACAGACGAATGAGCTCGGAGGGATGACATTACCAAGTTCATTATTCGAGTGCCCAAGGAGCTTCGTTCAGACCGAAGCACATTGCTCTGAACTGATAAACCTCTCCTTGCACGGCAAAGCGCTGGTACTTTCTGAATGCCGGATGTACCAGAACATGATAGTACGTGTCCTTCAGATCTATGTTTGCCGCATAGTTGTCCACTCGAATGCTCACCCTTACTGACCGATTGGTTTCCATATAGAACCTTGGAGCTACAATCAACTTGTTTATCCAGCACAAGTCTATTACCGGTCGGAATGAGCCGTGTGGCTTCGGTACGAGGAACAGGTGACTGTAAAAACCTGGAGAATTTTGATTCTCGACGACCTCTACTACTTTCTTTAATAAGAGAGCCTGTACCTCCGCAAGGAGAGACACTCTTTTGAGAGGACCCGCCAGAAGATTTGTCCAATGCAGACATCTTGTAAGTGGGGGCTTTGCTTGGAATGATAGCCGCAGGCCTTCCGAGACTATATTCCTCACCCACTGATCTTCCATGACTTCCATCCAGTTGCTCGCACCAACTGGAAGGCAACAGAGGTCTTGTCCATCACCTGCACGACTTACGAGGCTTGCAGGATGAGAAACTATGTCCTCTCTGCGAAAAACCTCGTCCCGGTGGCCTAGGGGTGTCTGACCTATAGTCTTGATCAGACCTGTGCCCCTTTCCCGAGTCGCTATACTGACGACCTCCGGAGTAACTATAAGAGGGTTTCTTATACCCTCGTGGGGAGTTCTCTTTAGTTGATTGTTAAGTGAAACGACCTCACCTACTCCAGTCTGCTGAAGCATGTTGTTGAGAAGCAGATTTCAGTAGCAGTGCACTGGAAGCTTTCTTTGTAGCCTATTCATAGACTAACGAAAGCTTGTCGTCAAATAGAGTATGTCCGGAGACCGGAGCGACTTGGAGAGAGCTTTTCACCCTGTCATCTGTAAGTGATGATGACGCAAGGGCTGCATTACGTCTAACCAACTCCAAATTTGCCACTGTCAGGGTGGAGTTGTACGTGGCATACATGACTGCCCTGGAAAGAAATCTTAGTGAGGAACAAATGTCCTCAAATTCCTTCCCATTTAGACATTGCACCATAGCACTGGTGAGATGGTCTGCATAGGACACTGCGTCCAGACTCGCTCTATTGGATGAAATAGCACATTCCATCACATCTGAGCGTAACTTGAATGACGTAGGTGCTCTTGCACTTGCTGGGATGCTGCGATGAACAGCACAATCTGCGACAGCAAGTCCGTTACAGAGGTTTGCGGAGCAGCGGTCTTCTGGTTTTTTTCTGCTTGCTGCTCCTGGGACGGAGATAGATCTCTTCTCTGCACGTCCCAATGAACGAAGCCTCGGTTCGCTAGCTACCGGATGGTCCAACTTCACGGGCGAAGAATGGCTCCATCTTTGCGCAGCTGGCTGGATATCCAAATTATTTATTATTATTTATTGGTGCTTAATGCCACATCAGCAGCTAAGACTATATCATTACGAGAAAACGGTGGAAAGTAAAATGTAATTATCAGTTATGAAGTAAAAAGATTGAATAAAAATAGAAAATAACTACAACAGATCTGTCAAAGACAGGAGTGAATTGAACACCAATGAGTAATGAGATAACAGAAGTGAATCAACCTTATGAATTGAGATTTCAAGAGTCTAGATAAAAAGAATAACAATTTTAAAAATTATTAAAAAGGTTGATTTCCTTCAGGAACGACAGAAATTTATGTGGATTTGTATAGTAAAATAGGTCTCGAAGAGACACAACATTAAAGTACTGTCGTCTAACAAGATTAAAATCAGTAGAATGTAAAAGAAAGTGTTCCACTGATAGCACCTGCTGACAGGGAACACACTCTGGTCGCATATTACCCTCTAACAAAAAGGAATGTGTAAATCGTGTATGACCAATATGACATCATGTCAAAACTGCAAGATCCTTTCTACAAAGGTTACTAGATGGGTAGTGACCAGAAAGAGTTGGTCGGAAAGTTAAAAAATTTATAGTAATTTCTATATTTTTTATACTTACCAATGACCCAGACATAGCTGGTGCTAACTCTTAAAATATAGGGCCAAACACAAATTTTGCCCCCCAATCCCCAAAATTTGCATCTAAAACCAAAGAAAACATGTCCTGAATGGCCCTCCACACTTCACCTCTACTGCGCATGCGCAGTGTCAAGGACGTTCCGAAATTGGCGCCATTAATCATTCTAATAACCAGTGCCTGGAAAGCGCTATGTACTCAGCGGGGAGGCAAGAGTTCCCAACTCCTGGGAGGGCCATCCCCGTCTGGGTCATTGGTAAGTATAAAAAATATAGAAATTACTATAAATTTTTTAACATTTTTATACTGTACCAATGACCCAGACATAGCTGAATAGTAAAAAGGCTGGAGGGCCAAGGACATAAAGCAAGATGGAATACGGTCAATAATATAAAATAGAGTCATCCCCTCTAGGGAAAAAGAAGTAATAGGCCTTACATGTATCTTTCTTATTTATGATAAATTAGAAAGATACAACACCTTCCAAAATTGAGCATCATACACCCATGTACTCTATTAATATCCAATATAATTCTTATACTAATAATTTTTAAAGTAAGCCAATAAATAAAGTAAGTCTAGAGAATAGAGACTCTTATACTCCTTAAAAGTGTCTGAGGATTGCATAATCATGTCCGTTGACACATGCAATATTCAAAAGCTATACTTTAAAAACTAAGACTTGAATGAATTTTTAAAACATAAACTTCTCACTAAACAACCATCCCAATAACAGCTCAGAATTACTAACTCCGGAGGAGGTATCCCCTTGTTTTCATAGTAAAACAGGTGACCCAAGGGAACACCCTCCCCCCCCCCCCCCCCCTTTTTCTTGCCCTGGGTCAAATAGCCCAGAGTGAAGAGGGCAGCAGAACGGAGTCACTGCCGAAACAGACAGCTTACCTAGCTATAGTAGCAACTGTTAAGTGAATGACATTCTGAGCAGTAGATAATAGACCTAACAATAGAGGCCTCCAGAAATGGACTCGATATTTCTGAGATAAAAATTCATGAATGTGGATGGCTGAGCGCAATGAGCAGCCTTCAAAAATCTATAATATCGACACTATTAATGTAAGCCCAAGATGTAGAAGAACTCTTACTTCCTGAGCCGAAATCTTAAGCACAACTGCTGAGTCAATGATATACCATAAGCAGTACCGATAGTTAATAGAATCCATTAGCAATAGAATGGAGCGTAACGTCCTTCTACTAGGCATCAAAGACAGAAGAAGCTTACGCCCGTAGTAATAAACAGATATTTGTTTAAAAATACATAAACTCTAACCGGAGAGAGTAAAGGCCTATGCCCGTACGAAGACAGAAGGACCTTAATAACAATAGGTTCCGGATATTAGGAGCCTAACTCTTATGCAAAAATCCAACCTTAATGGTAAAGGAAGTAGTGATTCCGAAACTACGAAAGTGAAAATCATCCATCGATAGTGCATGAAACTCACTGACTCTTCAGTAAAAGAGAAACCAACAGAATTACTGTCTAAAAGGTCAGAATTTGAAAACTACTGTTTCCAGAGGCTCAAATGATTACTTAGCTAAATAAGAACCGAAGTTAAATTCCATATAGGAATTTAATCTAAAGATTCTAAGTCTATTTATCAAAAAGTTACTAACTGACTTAGATAAAGAGACATAAGACTCAATTGTAAACTACCCTAGAGTGCATAGGTATGAGGTAACATAAACCTATAACCTTAATAATAACAGGCTGCAGTAGATCTTGTCAAACAAGTATACTAAAAAGTTGCAATGAGTAGTATGGAGGGATCAACAATATGAACATAATGATCCCTACACCAACGACGGAAGAGCCTCCACTTAAGCCGCATAGAATAGCGAAGAAGAGGATCTCCTATAGTAAGAAATCACGTCCAAAGCTTGTCCAGTACAATGCTTACAATGCAATACGGACCACACAATGGAATACATGAAGGTTGCGACCTTGCGGGTTGTGATAAAGATGACACGATTTACCCAGTGAAAAAAGATCCTCTCATTGAGGAAGATTTCACGTTAAGTCCCACAGTAGACAACAGAGTAAATTACCCATGGTCTCTGTGAAGATAGAGATGCTATCAACAGAAATGTATTGTGGTTGTTTATCTTAGCAATACCTGCTGAAACAACAGCGCCGGAGGATACGCGTATCCTATCATTCCGTCCTATAGATCAATAGAGCGTTAACAACATTAGCTCAGAGATCCGGACAAGCCAACACATACGTCTGCAATTGATTAGCAAGCTGTGTCGTAAATAAATCATCATTGGGCGCTCCCATAGATAGCAAATCTGATTGAATACTTGTTTGTTGAGAGTCCATTCTGACAGCAACAAGCGACCCCTAAGTGAACGGGAGTCCGGTAAAACAATCAGACGACCCGGAATATGACGGACCGAAACAGAACTTGGTGTACTATAACCAACAGACGGATTCTTTCCATTAAATTGAATAACGGAAACGAATGAGTGCCTCCCTGGTTCCGGAGATACGCCACTACTGTCGAATTAACGGACAGGATTTGGGCATGCGTTTCTGAATAATGTTCATGCAATGACATAAAGCAAGCCTAAAAAACATTATTCCGCGGAAGATAATTGGTTGCTAAGAGACTGCGGAACCCAAAGACCCTGGCACTTCAAATCCGTTGGGATCAATATTATATCCCAATCTGTTTGACTGGCAACCGTCATAACTGCAACACTCGGGTCCGGCAACTGCAGTGGCACTCTCTGAGTCAACCACCGAATGTTTGCCCCAGTCTGAATCTCTTGTAACACTAGATAGACAAGAGAACGCGTAAATCGAGCAATTCATGGATTGCTGAAAAGTTGCCGTCGAAGAGAAGCTTCTCCGAGAACGAAGCGACTCTGAGAGAGTTCTTAACCTTACTGTCCACGCGCGTGGATGTAGCTAGGGCTGCGTCACGTCTAACCAACTCCAATCAGCCACTGAAGGGCGGAGTTATACGTGAACAAACTACTGCCCTCAAAAGAAATCACATTGAGAATAATATCCCGTAAATCTTCTCTTGAAGACGTAATGATAACGCCTCAGTAAGGTGGATTACGTATGATAAAGCGTCTAAGTTAAGTCTACTAGACATCATTGTCATTTCCAACATTGAGGTTGGAAAAGACATAGACGGCGAAAAAGAATATTTCCAGTCTTTAACCACACCGTCTCGACGCATATGAACTCTCGGTATGCCCTGCTCTGCCAAAATAAACTATTCGTATAAATGATAAAACGGCAGAAATGAGCAACGCGGACAAGAAACTAAACTATCATGCTTGGTAGCAGGCTTGTATGCATATATAGTGTCGAAAAATAAAACACATGTTGTAATGACATTATTGGACTGCGTCGGTAAGTCAGGGACAATGTCCCTGAACCGATCCAAAATTCCGAGTCCAATGACGCTATAAGTCTCTTATCCAACATCGCAGCAATGTAGTCCGAAATAACAATCACTGGAAGATAATGCCAGAAGATATGAATGGCAGCTTCCGATACTACGAAAGGGAAAACTCGAAATCTTTCGAATCCCTTTCGCCATCCTGTCGGACCCTATAAAGCGTTCAGTCGTCCGTACCTGATGCAACCGCGGACCGCACCGACCCAGCGCCGTCGGATAATTCCTGATTCGACCAAGAAACTGTCAATTGCTGGGATGCTGCGAAACAACTGTGCTAACTCGGATAGCACGTCCGTCACTGAGGCCTGAGGAGAAGCGGTCCTACAATGCATTGCCGCTGGAAGCTCCGTGATCGTTACCCCAGGCATACTACCAATATGCGAGCGAACGGAGTGTATAGGCCTCGTGTCCCTTGGCTACCGGATGGCGTGACCTATTCGCCGTGGAATCACTGAATGACGAAACTGATCGGATACTCGAGGTCACGTAGCCAATGTGCGGTCGTGTGCCCTGCTGTGAGGATGAGGAAGCATTATGGACAGTCTCTCGGACTGTCAATATAACGGAGCGTCCCGACCGACAGACATATGCTCCGAATGTAAAATATCTGAACCACAACATGCGGTCCCGTATGTTGTTGGACGAGAGAGGGACCTCTCTCGCTCACAGCCCGGACGGACCTGGACAAGCCAGGGACCGGACTAACAGGCTTCCTCCGATCTGTCCTCAATCTGCCGTCACTGGGTGAGTACTAAAGTAATTAAAGTGCTCGCATCACCCAAATCTCCTTCCTAGACCGCAACGGACGAACCCGGCAGCCGAACCATTCGATGAATGCACGCTACACCGGGTGAGCTAGCGAATGTCACTCCGTCGATCCTACAAGGGATCTCTTAGGCGATAGACATATTCCATGAGCACTTATTGCCGCTAGCTCTTCATTAACTATGACGACAGAGACAGACTTTTGAAAGACATCTCCGTAACTTGCGAACAAGAAACCAGAAATGCTTGGTTATAGCAAGCATATAATAATAATATATATAGCATCGTTCAATAATTCGAAAGTTTGTGTGACATTATTGGACTATGTCGGAACTGAGGGACGATGTCCCTGAACCGAACCAAAAATTCACCAACGCTATCAGTTTCTTATCCGGCATCGCAGCATTCTGGTCCAACGAAAGAAGCTGTAGAAGACCAAGTCAGATGACATACACAACAGCATATGTTGTTCCGAAAGGGAAAGCTCGAAATCCTCCAAAACCCTTTCGGTATCCCGTCGGACCGGATGAAATTTTCGGACGTCCGTACCCGCTTCCGCGGAGCATCCCGACCCAGCATCGTCGGATAAAAAATATGCGACAGATTCAGTTGATGCTGGGATGCTGCGATAAACTGTGCTATTTAGGAAAGCACGTCCGTTCCCGAGGCCTGTGCAGTAGCGGTCTTACGATGCATTGCCACTGGAAGCTCCGTGTACGTTGACTCCCGCACACTTCCTATGCGAACGTCCGGAGTCTGCAGGCCTCGTGTCCCTGGCTACAGGATGGTGTGACCTGGTCGCCGATGATTCTCTGACTGGCGAAGCTGACTGGATATCCGAGGTCACGTAGCCAAGAGCTGTCGTGTGCGCTACCATGAGAATGAGGAAGCCTTATTGACAGTCTACTCCGGACTGACTATATGTCGGAGCGTCCCGAGCGATGGACGTATGCTCCGAATGCGAAACATTTTGTACCACAACATCTGGGGCCAGATGTTGTTGTACGAGAGAGAGGCCTCTCTCGCTCGCCATCCGGATGGACCAGAACGAGCTATGAACCGGACTAAAAGGCTTCCTCCGTTCTCCCTCTGATCGGCCGTCACTGGGTGTGCATTTGGTTGATTTATAGTGCTCGCATCACCCCAAAATTCCTTCTAGACCGCAACGGACGAACCCGGCTGCCGAACCATTCGGTGAATGGACGCTACACCGGGCGAGCTAGCGGACGTCAAAGGACGTCGAACCTACTAGGGTCCTCTTAGGCAATTGGCGTATTTACATGAGCACTTTTCCGCTAGCCCTTCATTAATTGTGACGACGGAGGCACACTGTTGGAAGACATCACAGATACATCACCCTAATCTTGATCGTCTGAAATAGAAATTGATAAAGTAGAGTGTCCCTGCGGGGAAAGGACCGGAGTGTCCAATTCCCCAATAATATACCATGACATACGCTTCCCATATTGTCATCGAAATCATACGATACAGAACAGGAGTTAATGCGAGTACACTGACCACATATAGAATGATTATAAAAGTCAGAGGAAGACTTCCTCTTATTACAATTGATCAATATCCTTTCAATGTGAAAAGAAAACAAGTCCTGGTACTCGCACTAACCCCTGGCAATCAAAATACATAATAATAATATGATCCATTAATATAGAAAAAATAACTGAAATCAAAATATTTTGAAAAAATATTTTTTCAGAACAGCCCAAGTTTCTGAAAAGTAACATTGAGCCCCAATGGATCCCAAGCCTAAGTGTGGACAAAAATTTTAAAAATATTTTAAACAATTTATTCAACACTTACGAACAATAATAATGTATCTAGTTATGATTAAAATAACATCAAGATATTATTTTCCAGAAATCCCCCCCTCACACAGAGGGCTGTTGAAAATGTAAACAATGAATGTAAAAACACTAAAATAAGACTCCAGGCACCCAGGCCCGGAATCAGTTACCAAAAATACACTATCTGATGCAAAACAGAGACTTCCAGGGAAGAAACTGCAGAACATCAGATGGTAGATGCAGAACACAACGCCTAACCACCCGTAGGTGAAGACGTAAACATGGGGAAAAGAACAGAATTCATTCTGTTATTCAGCTAAAACTCCCAAGAAAATTTAGTAATAATAATTACAAAAACTATGCCAAAAGCATGGGAGAATAGCAAGGGGGGACTTAAAGTACAGGGAGAGAGGAAAACACTGAAAAATCAGTGTAACTAAATAATCAGAATGACAACAAAATGGCTGCTGCCTCGAAAATAGGTAACTTAACATAATTTCATTAAAAAGTTAAAAAATTTATAGTAATTTATATATTTTTTATACTTACCAATGACCCAGACTTAGCTGGTGCTAACTCCAACAAAACCAGGGCCAAACACAAATTTTGCCCCCCAATCCCCAAAATTTGCATCCAAAACAAAAAGAAATCATGTCCTAAAGGACCTCCATACTACGCCTCTACTGCGCATGCGCAGTGACGCAGTCGTCCCGAAATTGGCGCCAATTATCATTCTCACTGGCAGTGCCTGGTCAGCGCTATGTACTCAGCGGGGAGGCAAGAGTTCCCAACTCCAGGGAGGGCCATCCCCGTCTGGGTCATTGGTAAGTATAAAAAATATATAAATTACTATAAATTTTTTAACATTTTTATACTGTACCAATGACCCAGACTTAGCTGAATAGTAAACAGGCTGGAGGGCCTAGGACATAGAGGAAAATCCAATAAGCTCAACTATATAGTAAAGAGGTAACCCCTTAAGGAGAAAAGGAGTATTAGGCTTTACATGTATCTTTCTTATTTAATATTAAATTAGAAAGATACACTATCCTTAATAATTGAGCACAATAACATTCATGTTCTCTATTAACATCCAGTATAACCCTTATACTAATTATTTTTAAAGCAAGCCAATAAATAAAGTAGTCCAGAGAATTGAGACTCTTTATAATCATTTAAAAGTGTCCGAGTATTGTATATTAAAGCCCGTTTGACACTTGACATATACAAATGCTTCACACCGAGCTACACTTTAAAAATAAGACATGAATGAATTTAAACATTAATATTACACTTTAAAACCATCCCGGAAGCGACTCAGAAATACTGACTTGGAGGAGGCATTCCCTTGCTTTTCACTATAAAGCAGGTGACCTAAGGGAACACCCGCCCCCCCCCCCCCCTTGCCCTGGGTCAAATAGCCCAGAGCGAAGAGGGCACCAGGACGGAGTCACTGCCGGAACAGAAAGCCTGCATAACTATAGTTGCAACTGTTTAGTGGACGACATTCTGAGCAACAGATAACGGACCTAAACAATGCAGGTCTCCAGAAATGGACTCAATATTTCTGAGATAAAAATTTGTAAATGTGGATGGCTGAGACCAATAAGCAGCCTTCATTAAATCTGTAATAGCAACACTATTAGCATAAGCCCAGGAAGTAGAAAGAGCTCTTACTTCATGAGCAGAAATCTTAAGCACAGACTGCTGAGAAGAAGATAAATCTTCATAAGCAGTACGGATAGTTAACTGAATCCATCTAGCAATAGAATGGACTGAAATGTCCTTTCTATTAGGCATCAAAGACAGAAAGAAACGTTTCCGTCCCTTTCTGATAAACTGAGATCTCTGTTTATAGATACGTAGTGCTCTAACAGGACAGAGTAAAGGCCTACGCCCGTCTGAAGACGGAAGAGCCTTAATAACAATAGGTTCCGGATATTTATTAGGAGCCTGATTCTTAGCTAAAAAACCCACATTAGTAGTGAAGGTGATAGTGTTCCCAACACTACGATAATGAGAATCATCCACCGATAGTGCATGAAGCTCACTGACTCTTCTGGCAGAAGAGAAAGCTAAGAGAAAAGCTGTCTTATAAGATAAGAATTTGAAATCTACTGTCCCAAGAGGTTCAAATGGCTTTTCCTTCAATTTAAGGAGAACCCAAGCTAAATTCCACTTAGGAATTAATCTAAGAGTTCTGGGTCTATTTATCGAAAAGTTTCTAACCAACTTCGATAAAGAGACATTAGATCCAATTTGTAAACTATCATGATGTGCATAGGTATCAGATAACATAGATCTATAACCCTTTATAGTAACAGGCTGCAGTTTGATTTCGTCAAACAAGTATACTAGAAAGTTTGCAATGTCTGGTATAGAGGGATCAAATATATCTACAGAATGATCCCTACACCAACGACAAAAAACCTTCCACTTAGCCGCATAGTTTAGCGAAGAGGAGGTCCTCCTACAGTTAGAAATCGCGTCCACTGCTCGTCCTGTAAAGTGCTTGCCATGCAAGAAGGACCGCACAACGGAAAAACGTGAAGGTTGAGACCTTGCGGGTTGTGATGGAGTTGGCGCGATTTCCCCTGCTAAAGAAGATCCTCTCGTGGAGGAAGCTTCCGCGGTAGGTCCCACAACAGACACCTGAGTAGATTTATCCACGGTCTCTGTGGCGACAGAGATGCTACCAACAGAATCTTGCACTGAGATTGTTTTATCTTTAGCAATACTTGTTGAATTAACGGCGCTGGAGGATACGCATATCCTATCATTCCGTCCCAAGGGATCGACAGAGCGTCTACTGCAAATGCTCTTGGATCTGGACACGGAGACACATACGTCTGCAACTGATTGTTGAGATGTGTCGCAAATAAGTCTATCATTGGCCGTTCCCATTGGTAGCAAATCTGATTGAATACTTGTTTGTTGAGAGTCCACTCCGACGGCAACAATCGACCCTTTCGTGAAAGGGAGTCTGCTAGCACATTCAGACGAACCGGTATGTGACGGACCGAAAGAAGAACGTGATGTTCTAACGCAAACAGAAGGATTCTTTCCGTTAGATTGAACAACGGAACTGAATGAGTGCCTCCCTGATTCCGTATATACGCCACTACTGTCGTATTGTCGGATAGGATTTGGACATGAGCATCGTGAATAATGTCCATCCAGTGACGCAACGCAAGCCAAATTGACATCATTTCCTTGATGTTTATGTGCTTGCACAGGAATTGCGGATCCCAAAGACCCTGGCATCTCAAATCCGTTGGGATTAATGATGCACCCCAACCTGTTTGACTGGCATCCGTCATAACGGTAAAACTCGGATCCGGCAACTGCAGCGGAACTCCTTGAGTTAACCACTGAATGTTTGCCCAAGTCTGAATCTCTTGTTTCACTTGATCTGACAAGAGAACGTCTACATCGAGCGAATGAATTTTCACACTCCAATTCTGAGTCAGGAAAATTTGAAGAGGACGTGTGCGTAGCCGCCCCATCGGAATGAGATCCGCGGCGGCTCCGCACAGACCTATCAGTCTCATAAATTCTCTCGCCGTGACTTTGTCTGCGTGCAGACAATAGCGAGCGTAACAACTGACTAATTTCGCTCTGGTTAACGGCAGACGAACGAGATTTTTGTGCGTCTCGAAGCTCATTCCCAGATGAGTGAATGACTTGGACGGCACCAGATCCGACTTCTCCTCGTTTACTATAAAACCAAGACGTCGGAGCAATAGAAGAAGATTCTGAACATCGTTCTGAAGCGTTAACTCGTTGCCGTACCTCTGAAGAATGTCGTCCAGGTAGGGCAACGTTACCGCAGACGAATGAGCTCGGAAGTAGATCATTACCGAGTTCATTACCCGAGTGAAAGCCCAGGGTGCTAGATTCAATCCGAAGCACATTGCCCGGAATTGATACACCACTCCTAGGACTGCGAAGCGTAGATACTTTCGGAATGTCGGATGTACCATGACGTGAAAGTACGCATCTTTGAGATCTATGCTCGTTGCATAATCGTTCACCCGAATACTCGCTCTGACCGATCGGATCGTCTCCATATAAAACTTTGGAGCGACGATCAGCTTGTTTATCCAGCTCAAATCTATGACTGGACGGAACGAGCCGTCTGGTTTCGGAACCAGAAACAGATGGCTGTAGAATCCCAGAGATTCCTGGTTTTCTACGACCTCTACCGCGTTCTTCATTAGAAGAGACTGCACCTCTGATAACAGAGCGTCTCTTTTCTGTGGATTTGACGGAAGATGAGTCCACTTTGGACTTCGAGTTAATGGAGGCTTTCGTTTGAAGGATATCTTTAGACCTTCCGAAGTCACTCCTCTCACCCAAGGGTCGTCCGTAATCGACGCCCACTCTTGTGAAAAACTCGACAACCTTCCGCCAACCGGAACGCGATAGAGGTTTAAGCCATCACCTCCTGGACCTGCGAGGCCTGCGGTAGGAGAAACCACGTCTTCCACGACCTGCACCTCGCCTCGTCGACCTCGGGGCGTCCGACCGATTGTCCCGGCCTGAAGGACGTCCCGAACGAGAGTCGCTATCCTGACGGTCTCTCGAATAAGACCAAGAGGACGCACCGGAACCTCTATAGGAACCTCTCTTGGGCGCATTAGACCCAGAAGTGCCTGTCTTATTCGTGTCTGCTGTATCCGACTTTTTAGGAGCCGATCTGAACAACAGAGAATCATTAGCTTTCTTTTTAATTTTATCATAAATAGCGGAAAGCTTGCCGTCAAAGAGAAGTTCTCCTGAGACCGAAGCGACTCTAAGAGAGTTCTTCACCTTAGAATCCACTAGTGTGGATGTAGCTAGGGCTGCGTCACGTCTAACCAACTCCAGATTTGCCACTGAAAGGGCGGAGTTACACGTGGAATAAGCTACTGCCCTTGAAAGAAGTCTTAAAGAGGATTGTATATCCTGAAACTCTTCCCCTTGAAGGCGCAGTGATAACGCCTTAGTAAGGTGATCTGCGTAAGATAAGGCATCTAAATTGGCTCTGTTAGACGCAATAGCTGTTTCCAACACCGCGGTTGGAATAGAAGCTGACGACGGTAATGATAGCTCTAAGTCTTCCGCCTCGTCGTCCATACGCAGAGGAACTCTCGGTATACCCTGTCCTGCCGTATCGAATTTATTCCTTGCATTAATGAAAGGCAGGTTGAGAGTATTAGCGGACAAGAAACCTGCTTTCCCCGTCCTGGAAGCAAGTTTAAATATAGCGTCGTTCAATAATTCAAATGTTCTTGCAACATTATTGGACTGCGACGGAAACTCGGGAGCGATGTCCCTGAACCGCTCAAAAAATTCAGAGTCCAATGACGCTATAATTCTCTTGTCCGGAAGCGCAGCAGTCTGGCCCGACGGAACAACTTGAGGGAGAAAGTGCCGGATGAAGTCCACGGCAGCTTTATGTTGTTCCGAAAGGGATAGCTCCAAGTCATCCGTATCCCTTTCACCATCCGGTCGGACCTCCCGATGTTCCCGGTCGTCCGCCCCCGATGCTTCGGCGGAGCGTACCGACCCAGCGCCGTCGGATAATTCTCGATCCGACACCGTTTCTGTCGGCTGCTGGGATGCTGCGATAAGCTGTGCTATCTGCACAAGAATGTCCGACGTCGAGACCTGCAGAGGCGCAGTCTTTCGCTGCTTCGCTGAGGGCAGCTCCGCATCAGATGGCTCCCGCATACTTTTCCTATGCGAACGTCCGGAGTCCATCGGTCTCGAATCCCTGGCTGCCGGATGGTGTGACCTGGTCGCCGAAGAATCCTTCATCGGCGAAGCTGGTAAAATATCGGCGGTCACGCAGCCAAGGTGCGGTCGTGTGCGCTGACGAGAAGAGGAAGCCTTAACAGTCTCTGCGGACTGCTTATACAACGGAGCGTCCCGAGCGACGGACGTATGCTCCGCTAAAGACACATTTTGTACCACAACATCTGGTCCCAGATGTTGTTGTACGAGAGAGGGACCTCTCTCGCTCGCGGCCCGGCTGGACCCGGACGAGCTAGGAACCGGACTAAAAGGCTTCCTCCGTTCTCGCTTACTATCCGCCGTCACTGGGTGTGCATCTATTATGTTTATAGTGCTCGCATCACCCAAAATTTCCTCTTGGACCGCATCGGACGAACCCGGCTGCCGAACCATTCGGTGAATGGACGCTACACCGGGCGAGCTAGCGGACGACATTTGTCTAATCTCCATGAGCACTTTTGCCGCTAGCTCTGAATTCATTTGTGACGACGGACGCACACTTGAAGAAGATAACATGGAAACATCACCCTGTTCTGGTTCCTCTGAAATAGAAACTGAGAGAGTAGAGTGACCTTGTGGAGAAAGAGCCGGCATCGCTCTTTCTCCAGAAACAACATATCGTGACACATGTTTCCAATGTTTCTCATCCCAATGTTCACATATAGGACAGGGATTAATGCGAGAACACTGACTACAATTAATACAATGATCATGAAAGTCAGAGGAAGATTTCTTCCTATTACAATTTGAACAATGTCCCTTCATTGTGAAAGAACAACAATAAGTCCTAGTTACTCGCAAAAACCCCTGACACAAAGATACATAATAACATGATCCATTAATAAATGAAAAAACAATTGCAAAACAAAATAATTTTGAAAAAATATTTTTTCAGAGAAGCCCAAGTTGCTGAAAAGTAACGTTGAGCCCCGATGGATCCGATGGCAAAGTGTGGTCAATAATTTTAAATTTATACAAAATAATTAATGAGACACTTTCGGATAATATAAATGTATCTTATAATGAGATAAACTACCACAAAGGCAAACAGCCCCCCTCAAAAAAGGCTGTTGCCAATGAAAACAAACAGTGTAAACACACTAGAAAACATGACTCCAGGCACTGAAAAAACTGGCCCGGAATCAGTCATCAATTACACTCTATCTGATGCAAAACAGAGACTCCCAGGGGAGAATCTGTAGAACATCAGATGGAAGATGCAGAACACAAACGTTATACACCCATGGGTGAAAACGTAACTATGGGGAAAATAACAGAAAACATTCTGTAACCAAGCAACTCTCCCAGGAAATTTTAGAAATGAAATTTCTCAAAAATATGCCAAAAGCGTGGGAGAATTGCCAGGGGGGACTTTAGAAGGCTAGGGGAGAGGAAACACTGAATAAGCAGTGCAACAATTAGCAAGAATGACAACAAGAGGCCCATGCCTCGAAAATAGGCAACTTAACATAATTTCATAAAAAATTTTAAGTACAGCCCTGATTATTTTTTGCCACTTCTTTTTCCTCTCCTCCTTCTATCCTCCTTAGAATCACATTTTCTCCAAAAATTACGTATCTGGCATCCTTTAAACTGAGATTTACAAGCACAAAGATCAGTGAGATGTTGACTGATGAAGGGCCAAACAGAGAATGATAATTGGCGCCAATTTCGGGACGACTGCGTCACTGCGCATGCGCAGTAGAGGCGTAGTATGGAGGTCCTTTAGGACATGATTTCTTTTTGTTTTGGATGCAAATTTTGGGGATTGGGGGGCAAAATTTGTGTTTGGCCCTGGTTTTGTTGGAGTTAGCACCAGCTAAGTCTGGGTCATTGGTACAGTATAAAAATATTTTAAGTTACAGCCCTGATAATATTCTGTCACACATTTTTCCTCTCCTCCTTCTCTATCCTCCTTAGAATCACCATTTCACTAATATTTATGTGTCTGGCATCATTTAAACTGAGATTTACAAGCACAAAGATCAGTCAGATGTTAACTGATGAAGGGCCAAACTTAGAATGATTAATGGCGCCAATTTCAGAACGTCCTTGACACTGCGCATGCGCAGTAGAGGTGAAGTGTGGAGGGCCATTCAGGACATGTTTTCTTTGGTTTTAGATGCAAATTTTGGGGATTGGGGGGCCAAAATTTGTGTTTGGCCCTATATTTTAAGAGTTAGCACCAGCTATGTCTGGGTCATTGGTACAGTATAAAGGGATGTTAAAATCAGTGAGAGGCTTGGTAAAAGCCTGTTTTGCTGCACTGTCTGCTTTGGTGTTACCAGCGATACCTACATGTCCGGGTAACCAGCAAAACACGACATCATATTGGTCAGACATGAGAGCTGTTAACTTCTCACAAAGTTTCAAAATGAGAGGGTTCTTCAACTTGGGGTTGAGTAAAGCAAGTAAAGAGGAAAGAGAGTCGGAAAAAATACTTCTTTTCCTGTACATTCTCGATGCATTCAAGCGCAAGTTGTATAGCTTTAACTTCAGTTGTGAAAATAGAACTCTGATTCAGTATTCTGATTAAGGTGATATGATCACCAGTAATAGCAGCTGATGATATTTTGTCACCATCTTTAGATCCATCAGTATAGATCCTTGGATAAGTACTATACTTGGACTTTATTTCGGCATATTTTTGTTTAAACTGCGAAGAATTTGTATCAGATATTTTGGTAGAAGCAAGGTCTAAAATAACTGTAGGTTTTTTAAGATGCCAAGGAGGAATATGTGATTGACAGTTTTCTTTTATAGAATCAGAATAAATTTTGGCTGACTCCAAATGGGGTTTATTTCTAATTCCCAATGGAGGAATATGTTTCTGATGTCGGTTAAAAAAAAAATCAACATTTTGAGGCTCTGAAACACAGTTATAAGCAGGATTTGAAGGATTGGCCAAAAGTTTAGATACATACTGGAGACAATTTAACTCTGTGCTTCTCAAGGGAAGGCTCCTCTGCTTCAACAAGCATCGAATCTATTGGAGATGTTCGAAAAGCCCCCTAGACTAGTTCTAATACCACTATTGTGGATTGCATCAAGTGGTTTGAGATATGACTTCCTTGCAGAACCATAAACTATACAACCGTAATCTAATTTTGATCGAACAAGTGATCTATACAGATGGAGTATTGTTGTTTGGTCATCACCCCAATCAGTGCTACCAACAACCTTCAGTAGGTTCAGTGCTCTCTAACATTTAACTTTTAGTTGTTTTATATGGGAAGTGATATTCAGTTTGTTGTCAAACAACAAACCTAAGAATTTCACTTCCTTAACAACTTTAATAGGACTCATTTTTAACTCCGGAATGAGGTGATGTTTCCGAAGCTTACAAAAGTGAACGCAATTCATTTTTGACTTTGAAAATTTAAAACCACTTTCTGTGGCCCATTTTTGAATAGATTTAAACATAGCTGAAGTTTGCACTCTACAGCATTCATGTTTTTACTGCTATAGCAGATTAAAAAGTCATCGACATACAATGAAGAATCTACCATATTCTCAATTGCATCAATGATACTATTAATTTTTACTGAAAACAGGGTAACGGACAAAATACTACCCTGAGGAACCCCCAATTCCTGTTCGTGAGGATCAGATAACGTTGACCCAACACAAACCTGAAATTGGCGATCCTTTAAAAAGTTTTCAATAAAAAGAGGCATACGCCCTCTCAACCCCATGTTAAAAAGATCTTTTAAACTCCCATATGTCCACATTGTATCATATGCCTTCTCCAGATCAAAGAAGATGGCGACCACATGTTCTTTTCTGGCAAAGGCATTTCTAATAAAAATTTCAAGTCTGACCAAATGATCCACAGTACTTCTCTGGCTTCTGAAACCACACTGAACATTCGCAAGTAGATTGTTCGATTCCAGAAACCAGACTAGTCGGTCATTGATCATCCTCTCCATGGTTTTGCACAGACAACTGGTTAAGGCAATAGGCCTGTAATTACTTGGGTTGCTGTGATCTTTATCAGGCATAGGAATAGGAATTATAGTTGCTTTACGCCAGGATGGTGGAAACTGGCCAGTCACCCAAATGTCATTAAAAATTGATAATAAAAGTTCAAGTGAAGATTGAGGTATATGTTTTAAAATTTTGTTGTGTATTTCGTCGGGACCAGTGGCAGTATCCTTTGCTCTATGCTAAGAGTTACTTAACACTTCCATAGAGAAATGTTCATTGTAATCCTCTAAATTGTTGGAGGTAAATTTGATCTTTCGTTTTTCTTGCTGTTTTTTAATTTTGATAAATTCTGGATTACAATTTTAAGACAACGAATGTTTCGAAAATGTATAGGCCAATGTGTTTGAAATTTCTTTTTTTGATGTAATTAGGGTGTTGTTTTCCTTCTGGTGTTGTACAGTTGATTTTGTTTCTTTTGCTTTCATCTTTTTTATCATTTTCCAAATTTTAGTGATGGGGGTGTTTTGGCTAATCTTAGAAACATAAGTTTCCCAAGAACTTGTCTTTTTTTTGTTCTATAAGTCGTCTTGTTTTTGCCTGATTTATATGTAGTTTGTTGAAATGATGTGTGGTTGGTGACTTGTTAAATTCCCTTTCAGCTTTCTTGCGATCCTTTAGAGCCTTTTTACATTCATTATCAAACCATGGTTTGGTGAAACGTTTTGTATTTGCCGAGGATTTTGGGATGACTGTGTTTGCAATGTCAAGCAGCTGGTTTGTAAAATGTTCTATTTGGTCAGCACTATCTTGAAATTTCTCCCGTGTGAGACATTCTGAACAAAGTGATGAGAAAGTGTCCCAGTCTTTTTAAAGTTCCACTGGGGCACTGTCTCATCATCTGCTGGAACTACACTCTCCAACACAATTGGAAAGTGGTCACGTCCGCACAAGTCATCTTCTACCTTCCAAGAATAATCGTGGAAGATCAACTGATGTATACGAACCAGATGCGGGGTGCAAATAAGTGTCTGAACCATCATTAAACAAACACAGATCATATTTTGTAATGAATTCTTCTACAGTTTTACCCTTTACATCTTCTTTACTGCAAAAATTATCCCAAAGGGGGCTATGTGAGTTAAAATCACCCAACAAAATGTATGGGGTTGGGAGCTGTTGGATCAGCAGCTCAAGATCATTCAGTTGTAGGGTTTTACTTGGTGAAACGTAAATAGTACATAATGTAATTGTCCTGTCTAAAGTTAGGCGTACCGCTACAGCCTGTAAATTTGATTGCAAAGATACAGAACTGTGAATAATGTCATTTCTAACCAAGACGGACGTACCACGAATATGAAGATCAGTTTCATCTGCCCGGGCATTATACGAAGTATAATGCTTAAAAGCTGAATGATCCTGAGCCTCGGATTTCTTTAAAAGAGTTTCCCGCAGGCAAAAAGCTGCAGGTTTATATTTTTGGCTCAAAAGGCCCAGTTCGTTAAAATTCGCCTTAAAACCTCGACAATTCCACTGTATTATATTATTTGTGGTTGTATTAGCCATATTTGCTTGGAGACTGAGATGGCGGACGTATGGGCGAAATAGCCCCAGTAGCTTTTTGGGGTGATTTTACCTTCAGGGACTTATTCTGAGTGGAGTTCGAGTGCAAGTGCCAGAACGTTTCGTCTATGCTCTCACTGACTTCCACCTCTTCCAAATCCTTGAACCTGTTAAGCATAACAGGGTCCTGTAAAATTTTGGGAGTTCTGTCTGATAAATGTTTTGATTTTTCCTTTTCTGAAATCTTCTTTTTTTCTCTTTCCAGTTTTCATCTCTGACTCTGACACAGAATTTGTTGCTGTGATCCTTGCGTTTGTTTGGGTTGTTCGTTTTTTCTGTCTGTTGTAGATTTTGGTCAATTTTCTGTTCTGATTTTGGTGTATCTTTTCTCTGGGTGTGGACAATTTTTTCCTCTGACGTTTTAGCAGTATTCTCTTGTGTTTGAGTTGACTTTGGTTCATTTTGCGTGGTTTGCTCGATGGTAAGACCTTGTACAGAGGATGGAATTGTACTGTTGGTAAGCCATGTCCATGGTGTCTGACCTTCAACTGATTTAGTTTGGATTTTTTGTTTTAAAGTTGTTGCATAGGAGGGTGATGTTCTATTCATCCGTCTACTCCCAAAATTGGGGCCAAAACAGTGTGCCAAACAGGGTTTATGACCTAAATCTCCATCTTGGGGATGGCCCCAACCGGGGCCACTAGTCCTCAACTGCCAGGATTCCTTCTTCTGGGGCCTTTGGAATGCACCTCACAGGAGAACAAGGTGCCTGCAAGATGGTATTAGCAGGATTGACCATTTTGGTCCAGGGCTGCGTATTTGTATATTTCGCAGCAAACCAGCTCAATTGAGCAAACCTGCCAATTATAAATCAGCAAACCTGCCCAATTGAGCAGGCCATCCTCTATCCACCTCCTGAGGACCCGCCTAGTAGGGGACGGGTCAAATCCCCCAGGAGGATATCCGATGTCGGGTAGCTAGCGTGCGGTGGTGTGTGCTTTTCTGAAGTGTTGCAGAGGAAGCCTTGACTGTAGCCGACCGGGCTGCAGTCTAGGCGAGGTGTCCCGAGCGGCGGGTGTGAATGTAAGCTCTGGCTCAGGCAAGTTTCTCAAAACAACATTTGGCCCCAAATGTTGCTGGGTTAGAGAAGGGTCTCCCACTTGTGGTCTATCAGACCTCGCCGAGCTTTCCGAAGAGAAACTTGCAGACTTCCTCCCTTTTCCATCATCGCTGGGTGAGCTTCAGTTTTTGAGGTGCTCGTGCCACCTAATTCTACACTTCCTTTGAGCGCAACGGACTTACCCGGTGTTACAGATCCCACTGTCGGGTTGGCCGCTTCACCGGTTGAACTGGCTGCTGGAATAAGAGGCCTTATTCCTTGTTTTATATTTATGAGCACTTTAGCAGCCAGTACTCTTTGCTCATCAGAGCGCGACGATGGTAGCACACTTTGGATGGGTGTCACAATACCACCACCATGTTCTTGTTTGTCTGAGAAAGAAACTGAAAAACTGGAGTTATTCTGCGGTGAGAGCTCCGGCATAGAAACCTCACCGCCAACGACGTACCGCGACACCTGTCTCCAACATCTGTCATCCCAATGTACACAAGTAGGACAAGAATCCGTAGGAGTGCATCGACTACAGGCAAGGCAACAAGCATGTAAATCCGAGGAAGACTTTCTCGCCTTGCATTTAGAGCAGTAAGCTTTCATAAGTACAATCAAAAGACAAAGTCAATAGCACTCCCACAAACTCCACAACAAAATGATAAGGATACATGAATAATAGCAATCAAAATTAAATTCGAAACAATTATAAAAAAAATTTCGAAATTTTTTTTTTTTAAAATGCCCAAGTTCCCAAAGGGAACATCATGAGCACAAGAGCATCCCGATTGAGCCTAACTGTAGACAAAATTATCCAAATTTTTTGAGCTACACTACCGGAATCATAATCAATGTATCCTACAGTAATTCTAAAGTATTATAATACTAAATACTACATATTTAAGGGCGTTGTCAATGTAAACAACGTCAATGAAAAAAAACAGAAACAAGACATCAGGCACACAAAAAGGCTCAAAGTCAGAAATTTAATAAAAAAATTCAATAAAAAATATCCAAAAAGCTTAGGAGTTTAACAGGAGAGGTTCATGGAAGGATAGGGAAGAACACTTAATAAACAGTGGATTAATCATTAGCAAGAATGATGTCGGGCGTATGTCCCGAAAATGGGAAACATGAAATAATTTTTATAATTATTATAAAGTTACAGCTCTGAACGTTTGAAACCACCGTTGTTCACTTCCATCATCCATTTACAGCCTTGAAACCACCAATTCTTTCATTCATTTTTGTGTCTGGCATCCTCAAAAAAGGAGATTTAAAGCACAGATGTCAGATCATTGTTACTGACTTTAGGGCCAAACAAAGAATGATGGTTTGTGCCAATTTTGGTACCTTTCTGGATACTGCACATGCACAGATAACAAAAGTATGGAGGTCCACATAGGACTTGAATTTTTCGGTTTTGTATGGAAATTTTGGGGATTGGGGGTTCAAAATTTTGTTTGGCCCTGAATTATATTGAGTTTGCACCAGCTAGTCTGGGCCATTGGCTGTAGTATAAAAATACCCAACTTACCACCATTTTGACAGTAATTCTGTTCACACTTAACAACCTTCAAAGTTTGACATCGTCTACCAGTATATCCATTTTTACAACTGAAAAAAATTGAAATAATAAAATCACCATGCAGTGAAGATTTTTAAATTTTAACACTCATCTTCTGATAGGTGAAGCTGTTTAAGAATTATTTTTTTTTATGTGTGCAACACTTTTGTTAATACTTTACCTAACATGCAATGAAGATGGCATTTGCAAAAAGTTTTAAAAAAATTCTGAATGACTAAAATTTTCATTTTTTGCCTCTAAAACATAGCATTTAGACTCTGCATTGCAAAGAATCCAAAGATCTTGTTCCACTGAAAGTTAATTCATAAGCTATGTTTTGGAGTAAACTAGACTTGACCTCCAAGGGTGGCTAAACTGCCTGAAAAAAAATGCCCTGATACAACAACCAGAGCAGAAACCAGGAAACTCTAAGTTAAAGGTCATTGAGACCTTGACCTTTTTCACAATGACCACAAAAAAATAAGGTTCTTCTTCTTATCATACTCAGCCCAGATGACAAGTCTAATTTCAACTGGCATGGTGGAACTGTAATTAGAGAGTGGAAACCAGGAAAATTTGTAAGTTAATTTGTAATTTGTAAGCTGCTGTGACCTTGACCTTGGACATGACCCCCAAACTAAGAAGGGTTGTTCCTCTCATCATACTCAGCCCTCATGACAAGTTTGGTTTTGATTTTCTGAGTGAAATTTTAATCTGAGAGTAGAAACCAACTTCCAGAAAAGTTAAAAAATTTATAGTAATTTATATATTTTTTATACTTACCAATGACCCAGACTTGGCTGGTGCTAACTCTAACAAAACCAGGGCCAAACACAAATTTTGCCCCCCAATCCCCAAAATTTGCATCCAAAACAAAAAGAAATCATGTCCTAAAGGACCTCCATACTACGCCTCTACTGCGCATGCGCAGTGACGCAGACGTCCCGAAATTGGCGCCAATTATCATTCTTACTGGCAGTGCCTGGTCAGCGCTATGTACTCAGCGGGGAGGCAAGAGTTCCCAACTCCAGGGAGGGCCATCCCCGTCTGGGTCATTGGTAAGTATAAAAAATATATAAATTACTATAAATTTTTTAACATTTTTATACTGTACCAATGACCCAGACTTAGCTGAATAGTAAACAGGCTGGAGGGCCTAGGACATAGAGGAAAATCCAATAAGCTCAACTATATAGTAAAGAGGTAACCCCTTAAGGAGAAAAAGAGTATTAGGCTTTACATGTATCTTTCTTATTTAATATTAAATTAGAAAGATACACTACCCTTAATAATTGAGCACAATAACATTCATGTTCTCTATTAACATCCAGTATAACCCTTATACTAATTATTTTTAAAGCAAGCCAATAAATAAAGTAGTCCAGAGAATTGAGACTCTTTATAGTCATTTAAAAGTGTCCGAGTATTGTATATTAAAGCCCGTTTGACACTTGACATATACAAATGCTTCACACCGAGCTACACTTTAAAAATAAGACATGAATGAATTTAAACATTAATATTACACTTTAAAACCATCACGGAAGCGACTCAGAAATACTGACTTGGAGGAGGCATTCCCTTGCTTTTCACTATAAAGCAGGTGACCTAAGGGAACACCCTCCCCCCCCTTCCCCTTGCCCTGGGTCAAATAGCCCAGAGCGAAGAGGGCAGCAGGACGGAGTCACTGCCGGAACAGAAAGCCTACATAACTATAGTTGCAACTGTTTAGTGGACAACATTCTGAGCAACAGATAACGGACCTAAACAATGCAGGTCTCCAGAAATGGACTCAATATTTCTGAGATAAAAATTCGTGAATGTGGATGGCTGAGACCAATAAGCAGCCTTCATTAAATCTGTAATAGCAACACTATTAGCATAAGCCCAGGAAGTAGAAAGACCTCTTACTTCATGAGCAGAAATCTTAAGCACAGACTGTTGAGAAGAAGATAAAGCTTCATAAGCAGTACGGATAGTTAACTGAATCCATCTAGCAATAGAATGGACTGAAATGTCCTTTCTATTAGGCATCAAAGACAGAAAGAAACGTTTCCGTCCCTTTCTGATAAACTGAGATCTCTGTTTATAGATACGTAGTGCTCTAACAGGACAGAGTAAAGGCCTACGCCCGTCTGAAGACGGAAGAGCCTTAATAACAATAGGTTCCGGATATTTATTAGGAGCCTGATTCTTAGCTAAAAAACCCACATTAGTAGTGAAGGTGATAGTGTTCCCAACACTACGATAATGAGAACCATCCACCGATAGTGCATGACGCTCACTGACTCTTCTGGCAGAAGAGAAAGCTAAGAGAAAAGCTGTCTTATAAGATAAGAATTTGAAATCTACAGTCCCAAGAGGTTCAAATGGCTTTTCCTTCAATTTAAGGAGAACCCAAGCTAAATTCCACTTAGGAATTAATCTAAGAGTTCTGGGTCTATTTATCGAAAAGTTTCTAACCAACTTCGATAAAGAGACATTAGATCCAATTTGTAAACTATCATGATGTGCATAGGTATCAGATAACATAGATCTATAACCCTTTATAGTAACAGGCTGCAGTTTGATTTCGTCAAACAAGTATACTAGAAAGTTTGCAATGTCTGGTATAGAGGGATCAAATATATCTACAGAATGATCCCTACACCAACGACGAAAAACCTTCCACTTAGCCGCATAGTTTAGCGAAGAGGAGGTCCTCCTACAGTTAGAAATCGCGTCCACTGCTCGTCCTGTAAAGTGCTTGCCATGCAAGAAGGACCGCACAACGGAAAAACGTGAAGGTTGAGACCTTGCGGGTTGTGATGGAGTTGGCGCGATTTCCCCTGCGAAAGAAGATCCTCCCGTGGAGGAAGCTTCCGCGGTAGGTCCTACCTGAGTAGATTTATCCATGGTCTCTGTGGCGACAGAGATGCTACCAACAGAATCTTGCACTGAGATTGTTTTATCTTTAGCAATACTTGTTGAATTAACGGCGCTGGAGGATACGCATATCCTATCATTCCGTCCCAAGGGATCGACAGAGCGTCTACTGCAAAAGCTCTTGGATCCGGACACGGAGACACATACGTCTGCAACTGATTGTTGAGATGTGTCGCAAATAAGTCTATCATTGGCCGTTCCCATTGGTAGCAAATCTGATTGAATACTTGTTTGTTGAGAGTCCACTCCGACGGCAACAAGCGATCCTTTCGTGAAAGGGAGTCTGCTAGCACATTCAGACGACCCGGTATGTGACGGACCGAAAGAAGAACGTGATGTTCTAACGCAAACAGAAGGATTCTTTCCGTTAGATTGAACAACAGAACTGAATGAGTGCCTCCCTGATTCCGTATATACGCCACTACTGTCGTATTGTCGGATAGGATTTGGACATGAGCATCGTGAATAATGTCCATCCAGTGACGTAA
This sequence comes from Pictodentalium vernedei, assembly GCA_031216915.1. Lineage (NCBI taxonomy): Eukaryota > Metazoa > Mollusca > Scaphopoda > Dentaliida > Dentaliidae > Pictodentalium > Pictodentalium vernedei. The sequence goes on from CM062294.1 coordinate 387,461,966, forward strand.
CGCAAGCCAAATTGACATCATTTCCTTGATGTTTATGTGCTTGCACAGGAATTGCGGATCCCAAAGACCCTGGCATCTCAAATCCGTTGGGATTAATGATGCACCCCAACCTGTTTGACTGGCATCCGTCATAACGGTAAAACTCGGATCCGGCAACTGCAGCGGAACTCCTTGAGTTAACCACTGAATGTTTGCCCAAGTCTGTATCTCTTGTTTCACTTGATCTGACAAGAGAACGTCTACATCGAGCGAATGAATTTTCACACTCCAATTCTGAGTCAGGAAAATTTGAAGAGGACGTGTGCGTAACCGCCCCATCGGAATGAGATCCGCGGTGGCTCCGCACAGACCTATCAGTCTCATAAATTCTCTCGCCGTGACTTTGTCTGCGTGCAGACAATAGCGAGCGTAACAACTGACTAATTTCGCTCTGGTTAACGGCAGACGAACGAGATTGTTGTGCGTCTCGAAGCTCATTCCCAGATGAGTGAATGACTTGGACGGCACCAGATCCGACTTCTCCTCGTTTACTATAAAACCGAGACGTCGGAGCAATAGAAGAAGATTCTGAACATCGTTCTGAAGCGTTAACTCGTTGCCGTACCTCTGAAGAATGTCGTCCAGGTAGGCCGACGTTACCGCAGACGAATGAGCTCGGAAGTAGATCATTACCGAGTTCATTACCCGAATGAAAGCCCAGGGTGCTAGATTCAATCCGAAGCACATCGCCCGGAATTGATACACCACTCCTAGGACTGCGAAGCGTAGATACTTTCGGAATGTCGGATGTACCATGACGTGAAAGTACGCATCTTTGAGATCTATGCTCGTTGCATAATCGTTCACCCGAATACTCGCTCTGACCGATCGAATCGTCTCCATATAAAACTTCGGAGCGACGATCAGCTTGTTTATCCAGCTCAAATCTATGACTGGACGGAACGAGCCGTCTGGTTTTGGAACCAGAAACAGATGGCTGTAGGATCCCGGAGATTCCTGGTTTTCTACGACCTCTACCGCGTTCTTCATTAAAAGAGACTGCACCTCTGATAACAGAGCGTCTCTTTTCTATGGATTTGACGGAAGATGAGTCCACTTTGGACTTTGAGTTAATGGAGGCTTTCGTTTGAAGGATATCTTTAGACCTTCCGAAGTCACTCCTCTCACCCAAGGGTCGTCCGTAATCGACGCCCACTCTTGTGAAAAGCTCGACAACCTTCCGCCAACCGGAACGCGATAGAGGTTTAAGCCATCACCTCCTGGACCTGCGAGGCCTGCGGTAGGAGAAACCACGTCTTCCACGACCCGCACCTCGCCTCGTCGACCTCGGGGCGTCCGACGGATTGTCCCGGCCTGAAGGACGTCCCGAACGAGAGTCGCTATCCTGACGGTCTCTCGAATAAGACCAAGAGAACGCACCGGAACCTCTCTTGGGTGCATTAGACCCAGAAGTGCCTGTCTTATTCGTGTCTGCTGTATCCGACTTCTTAGGAGCAGATCTGAACAACAGAGAATCATTAGCTTTCTTTTTAATTTTATCATAAATAGCGGAAAGCTTGCCGTCAAAGAGAAGTTCTCCTGAGACCGAAGCGACTCTAAGAGAGTTCTTCACCTTAGAATCCACTAGTGTGGATGTAGCTAGGGCTGCGTCACGTCTAACCAACTCCAGATTTGCCACTGAAAGGGCGGAGTTACACGTGGAATAAGCTACTGCCCTTGAAAGAAGTCTTAAAGAGGATTGTATATCCTGAAACTCTTTCCCCTGAAGGCGCAGTGATAACGCCTTAGTAAGGTGATCTGCGTAAGATAAGGCATCTAAATTGGCTCTGTTAGACGCAATAGCTGTTTCCAACACCGCGGTTGGAACAGAAGCTGACGACGGTAATGATAGCTCTAAGTCTTCCGCCTCGTCGTCCATACGCAGAGGAACTCTCGGTATACCCTGTCCTGCCGTATCGAATTTATTCCTTGCATTAATGAAAGGCAGGTTGAGAGTATTAGCAGACAAGAAACCTGCTTTCCCCGTCCTGGAAGCAAGTTTAAATATAGCGTCGTTCAATAATTCAAATGTTCTTGCAACATTATTGGACTGCGACGGAAACTCGGGAGCGATGTCCCTGAACCGCTCAAAAAATTCAGAGTCCAATGACGCTATAATTCTCTTGTCCGGAAGCGCAGCAGTCTGGCCCGACGGAACAACTTGAGGGAGAAAGTGCCGGATGAAGTCCACGGCAGCTTTATGTTGTTCCGAAAGGGATAGCTCCAAGTCATCCGTATCCCTTTCACCATCCGGTCGGACCTCATGATGTTCCCGGTCGTCCGCCCCCGATGCTTCGGCGGAGCGTACCGACCCAGCGCCGTCGGATAATTCTCGATCCGACACCGTTTCTGTAGGCTGCTGGGATGCTGCGATAAGCTGTGCTATCTGCACATGAATGTCCGGCGTCGAGACCTGCGGAGGCGCAGTCTTTCGCTGCTTCGCTGAGGGCAGCTCCGCATCAGATGGCTCCCGCATACTTTTCCTATGCGAACGTCCAGAGTCCATCGGTCTCAAATCCCTGGCTGCCGGATGGTGTGACCTGGTCGCCGAAGAATCCTTCATCGGCGAAGCTGGTAATATATCGGCGGTCACGCAGCCAAGGTGCGGTCGTGTGCGCTGACGAGAAGAGGAAGCCTTAACAGTCTCTGCGGACTGCTTATACAACGGAGCGTCCCGAGCAATGGACGTATGCTCCGCTAAAGACACATTTTGTACCACAACATCTGGTCCCAGATGTTGTTGTACGAGAGAGGGGCCTCTCTCGCTCGCGGCCCGGCTGGACCAGGACGAGCTAGGAACAGGACTCAAAGGCTTCCTCCGTTCTCGCTTACTATCCGCCGTCACTGGGTGTGCATCTATTATATTTATAGTGCTCGCATCACCCAAAATTTCCTCTTGGACCGCATCGGACGAATCCGGCTGCCGAACCATTCGGTGAATGGACGCTACACCGGGCGAGCTAGCGGACGACATTTGTCTAATCTCCATGAGCACTTTTGCCGCTAGCTCTGAATTCATTTGTGACGATGGACGCACACTTGAAGAAGATAACATGGAAACATCACCCTGTTCTGGTTCCTCTGAAATAGAAACTGAGAGAGTAGAGTGACCATGCGGAGAAAGAGCCGGAATCGCTTTTTCTCCAGAAACAACATATCGTGACACATGTTTCCAATGTTTCTCATCCCAATTTCACATATAGGACAGGGATTAATGCGAGAACACTGACTACAATTAATACAATGATCATGAAAGTCAGAGGAAGATTTCTTCCTATTACAATTTGAACAATGTCCCTTCATTGTGAAAGAACAACAATAAGTCCTAGTTACTCGCAAAAACCCCTGACACAAAGATACATAATAACATGATCCATTAATAAATGAAAAAACAATTGCAAAACAAAATAATTTTGAAAAAATATTTTTTCAGCGAAGCCCAAGTTGCTGAAAAGTAACGTTGAGCCCCGATGGATCCGATGGCAAAGTGTGGTCAAAAATGTTAAATTTATATTAAATAATTAATGAGACACTTTCGGATAATATAAATGTATCTTATAGTGAGATAAACTACAGCAAAGGCAAACAGCCCCCCTCAAAAAAGGCTGTTGCCAATGAAAACAAACAGTGTAAAAACACCAGAAAACATGACTCCAGGCACTGAAAAAACTGGCCCGGAATCAGTCATCAATTACACTCTATCTGATGCAAAACAAAGACTCCCAGGGGAGAATCTGTAGAACATCAGATGGAAGATGCAGAACACAAACGTTATACACCCATGGGTGAAAACGTAACTATGGGGAAAATAACAGAAAACATTCTGTAACCAAGCAACTCTCCCAGGAAATTTTAGAAATGAAATTTCTCAAAAATATGCCAAAAGCATGGGAGAATTGCAAGGGGGGACTTTAGAAGGCTAGGGGAGAGGAAACACTGAATAAGCAGTGCAACAATTAGCAAGAATGACAACAAGAGGCCCATGCCTCGAAAATAGGCAACTTAACATAATTTCATCAAAAAATTTTAAGTACAGCCCTGATTATTTTTATCACTTCTTTTTCCTCTCCTCCTTCTATCCTCCTTAGAATCACATTTTCTCCAAAAATTACGTGTCTGGCATCCTTTAAACTGAGATTTACAAGCACAAAGATCAGTGAGATGTTGACTGATGAAGGGCCAAACAGAGAATGATAATTGGCGCCAATTTCGGGACGTCTGCGTCACTGCGAATGCGCAGTAGTGGCGTAGTATGGAGGTCCTTTAGGACATGATTTCTTTTTGTTTTGGATGCAAATTTTGGGGATTGGGGGGCAAAATTTGTGTTTGGCCCTGGTTTTGTTAGAGTTAGAACCAGCCAAGTCTGGGTCATTGGTACAGTATAAAAATATATTTCAAGTTCAAGGTCACTGTGACCTTAACTTTTGGCACAAGCATCCCAACATAAATTGGGTTCTTCCTCTCATCATACCCAACCCACCTGTCAAGTTTGGTTTGGATCAGGCAAGCAGAACTTCAATTAGAGAGTAGAAATATTTTTGGTGGGGGTGGGTGTGGGGGAGGTGTGGGGGGGGGGGGAAGTGGGGAGGGTTGAGGGATTAAAGTGCAAATAATCTGAATGGCAATTTTTGTGAATAGCACTGGCCAGATATCGTCATTAATCCTCTCTACACTGATGTCGAAATTTCAAAATTTCAAATAGCAAATTCTTCCCTTAAGTTCTTTGTTGCATTATGGGAAAAATTTTCTGCTTGAAATTTTGGTATTTTGATATTAGTGTGCGAGGGTTAAGTTTGGTAATGGGTATATCAACAAAACCTTAACTCTTTACCTCACAAATTGCCCACATCCTCCATCTGCGTAATTTACACATTCGGCAGTTGAAAAAAAAGGTTTTTTGATACGAATTTCAAGAAAGTTAAAAAATTTATAGTAATTTATATATTTTTTATACTTACCAATGACCCAGACATAGCTGGTGCTAACTCTTAAAATATAGGGCCAAACACAAATTTTGCCCCCCAATCCCCAAAATTTGCATCTAAAACTAAAGAAAACATGTCCTGAAAGGCCCTCCACACTTCGCCCCTACTGCGCATGCGCAGTGTCAAGGACGTACCGAAATTGGCGCCATTAATCATTCTAATAACCAGTGCCTGGTAAGCGCTATGTACTCAGCGGGGAGGCAAGAGTTCCCAACTCCTGGGAGGGCCATCCCCGTCTGGGTCATTGGTAAGTATAAAAAATATATAAATTACTATAAATTTTTTAACATTTTTATACTGTACCAATGACCCAGACATAGCTGAATAGTAAAAAGGCTGGAGGGCCAAGGACATAGAGCAAAATGGAATATGCTCAATAAAATAAAATAGAGTCATCCCCTGTAGGGAAAAGAAGTAATAGGCCTTACATGTATCTTTCTTATTTTATGTTAAATTAGAAAGATACAACACCTTCCAAAATTGAGCTTCATACATCCATATACTCTATAAATATCCAATATAATCCTTATACTAATAATTTTTAAAGTAAGCCAATAAATAAAGTAAGTCTAGAGAATAGAGACTCTTATACTCCTAAAAGTGTCTGAGGATTGCATAATCATGTCCGTTGACATCTGCAATATTCAAAAGCTATACTTTAAAAACTAAGACTTGAATGAATTTTAAAAACCTAAACTTCTCACTAAACAACCATCCCAATAACAGCTCAGAATTACCAACTCCGGAGGAGGTATCCCCTTGTTTTCATAGTAAAACAGGTGACCCAAGGGAACACCCTCCCCCCCCCCCCCCTTTTTCTTGCCCTGGGTCAAATAGCCCAGAGCGAAGAGGGCAGCCGAACGGAGACACTGCCGAAACAGACAGCCTACCTAGCTATAGTAGCAACTGTTAAGTGAATGACATTCTGAGCAGTAGATAATAGACCTAACAATAGAGGCCTCCAGAAATGGACTCGATATTTCTGAGATAAAATTCATGAATGTGGATGGCTGAGCGCAATGAGCGGCCTTCAAAAATCTATAATAGCGACACTATTAATGTAAGCCCAAGAAGTAGAAGAACTCTTACTTCATGAGCCGAAATCTTAAGCACAACTGCTAAGTCAATGATATACTATAAGCAGTACCGATAGTTAATAGAATCCATTAACAATAAAATGGAGCGTAACGTCCTTCTACTAGACATCAAAGACAGAAGAAGCTTACGCCCATAGTAATAAACAGAAATCTGTTTATAAATACATAAACTGTACCCGGAAAGAGTAAAGGCCTATGCCCATACGAAGACGGAAGGACCTTAAAATAATAGGTTCCGGATAATAGGAGCCTAACTCTTATGCAACAATCCAACCTAAATAGTAACGGAAGTATTGATTCCGAAACTATGAAAGTGAAAATCATCCATCGATAGTGCATGAAACTCACTGACTCTACAGTAAAAGAGAAACCAACAGAATTACTGTCTAAAAGGTCAGAATTGAAAACTACTGTTTCCCGAGGCTCAAATGATTACTAAGCTAATTAAGAACCGAAGTTAAAATCCGTATAGGAATTTAATCTAAAGATTCTAAGTCTATTTATCAAAAAGTTACTAACTGACTTAGATAAAGAGACAAAAGACTCAATTGTAAACTATCGTAGAGTGCATAGGTATGAGGTAACATAAACCTATAACCTAAATAATAACAGGCTGCAGTAGATCTTGTGAAACAAGTATACTAAAAAAATAGCAATGAGTAGTATGGAGGGATCAACAATATGAACATAATGATCCCTACACCACGACGGAAGAGCCTCCACTTTAGTCGCATAGAATAGCGAAGAAGAGGATCTCCTATAGTAAGAAATCGCGTCCAAAGCTCGTCCAGTACAGTGCTTACAATGCAATACGGACCACACAACGGAATACATGAAGGTTGCGACCTTGCTGGTTGTGATAAAGATGACACGATTTACCCAGTGAAAAAAGATCCTCACATAGAGGAAGATTTCACGTTAAGACCCACAGTAGACAAGAGAGTAAATTACTCATGATCTCTGTGAAGATAGAGATGCTATCAACAGAAATGTATAGTGGTTGTTTATCTTAGCAATACCTGCTAAAACAACAGCGCCGGAGGATACGCGTATCCTATCATTCCGTCCTATAGATCAATAGAGCGTTAACACTATTAGCTCAGAGATCTGGACAAGCCAACACATACGTCTGCAATTGATTAGCAAGCTGTGTCATAAATAAATCATCATTGGGCGCTCCCATAGATAGCAAATCTGATTGAATACTTGTTTGTTGAGAGTCCATTCTGACAGCAACAAGCGACCCGTAAGAGAACGGGAGTCCGATAAAACAATCAGACGACCCGGAATATGACGGACCAAAACTGAACTTGGTGTACTATAACCAACAGATGGATTCTTTCCATTAAATTGAATAACGGAAACGAAAGAGTGCCTCCCTGGTTCCGGAGATACGCCACTACTGTCGAATTAAAGGACAGGAATTTGGGCATGCGTTTCTGAATAATGTTCATGCAATGACATAAAGCAAGCCTAAAAAACATTATTCCGCGGAAGTTAAACTGATAGCTAAAAGACTGCGGAACACAAAGACCCTGGCACTTCGAATCCGTAGGGCTCAGTATATATCCCAATCTGTTTGACTGGCAACCGTCATAACAGCCACACTCGGGTCCGCCAACTGCGGCGGCACTCTCTGAGTCAGCCACCGAATGTTTGCCCCAGTCTGAATCTCTTGTAACACTAGAGAGACAAGAGATTGTATAAATCGAGCAATTCATGGATTGCCGGAAAGTTGCCGTCGAAGAGAAGCTCCTCCGAGAACGAAGCGACTCTGAGAGAGTTCTTAACCTTACTATCCACGCGTGTGGATGTAACTAGGGCTGCGTCACGTCTAACCAACTCCAATCAGCCACTGAAGGGCGGAGTTATACGTGAACAAACTACTGCCCTCAAAAGAAATTACATTGAGAATAATATCCCGTAAATCTTTTCTTGAAGACGTAATGATAACGCCTCAGTAAGGCGGATTACGTATAATAAAGCTTCTAAGTTAAGTCTACTATACATAATGTCGTTCCCAACATTGAAATTGGAAAAGACATAAACGGCGAAAAAGAATATATGCAGTCTTTAATCACACCATCTAGACGCATATGAACTCTCGGTATGCCCTGCTCTGCCAAAATAAACTATTTCTAAAAATGATAAAATGGCAGAAATGAGCAACGCGGACAAGAAACTAAACTATCATGCTTAGTAGCAGGCTTGTATATATATATATATATATAGCGTCGAAAAATAAAACACATGTTGTAATGACAATATTGGACTGCGTCGGTAAGTCAGGGACAATGTCCCTGTACCGATCGAAAAATCCGAGTCCAATGACGCTATAAGTCTCTTATCCAAGATCGCAGCAATGAAGTCCGAAAAATAATCACTGGAAGAAATGCCAGAAGATATGAAAGGCATCTTCCGATACTACTAAAGGGAAAACTCGAAATCTTTCGAATCCCTTTCGCCATCCTGTCGGACCCTATAAAGCGTTCGATCGTCCGTAGCTGATGCAACCGCGGACCGCACCGACCCAGCGCCGTCGGATAATTCCTGATTCGACCGAGAAACTGTCAATTGCTGGGATGCTGCGAAACAACTGTGCTAACTCGGATAGCACGTCCGTCACTGAGGCCTGAGGAGAAGCGGTCTTACGATGCATTGCCGCTGGAAGCTCCGTGATCGTTACCCCGTGCATACTACCAATATGCGAGCGAACGGAGTGTATAGGCCTCGTGTCCCTTGGCTACCGGATGGCGCGACCTATTCGCCGTGGAATCACTGAATGCCGAAACTGATCGGATACTCGAGGTCAAATAGCCAATGTGCGGTCGTGTGCCCTGCTGTGAGGATGAGGAAGCATTAAAGACAGTCTCTCGGACTGTCAATATAACGGAGCGTCCCGAGCAACGGACATATGCTCCGAATGTAAAATATCTGAACCACAACATGCGGTCCCCTATGTTGTTGGCTTCCTCCGATCTGTCCTCAATCTGCCGTCACTGGGTGAGTACTAAAGAAATTAAAGTGCTCGCATCACCCAAATCTCCTTCCTAGACCGCAACGGACGAACCCGGCAGCCGAACCATTCGATGAATGTACGCTACACCGGGTGAGCTAGCGAATGTCACTCCGTAAGCGATAGACATATTCCATGAGCACTTATTGCCGCTAACTCTTCATTAACTATGACGACAGAGGCACACTTTTGAAAGACATCTCCATAATTCTTCGAACAAGAAACCAGAAATGCTTGGATAACAAGCATAAAATAATAATATATATAGCGTCGTTCAATAATTCGAAAATTTGTGTGACATTATTGGACTATGTCGGAACTGAGGGACGATGTCCCTGAACCGAACCAAAAATTTCTAAGTCCACCGACGCTATCAGTTTCTTATCCGGCATCGCAGCACATGTTGTTCCGAAAGGGAAAGCTTGAAATCCTCCGAATCCCTTTCGGTATCCCGTCGGACCGGATGAAACTTTCGGACGTCCGTACCCGCTTCCGCGGAGCGTCCCGACCCAGCATCGTCGGATAAAATATATGCGACAGATTCAGTTGATGCTGGGATGCTGCGATAAACTGTGCTATTAAGGAAAGCACGTCCGTTCCCGAGGCCTGTGCAGTAGCGGACTTACGATGCATTGCCGCCGGAAGGTCCGTGTACGTTGACTCCCGCACACTTCCTATGCGAACGTCCGGAGTCTGCAGGCCTCGAGTCCCCGGCTACCGACCCAGCGCTGTCGGATAATTCTCGATCCGACACCGTTTCTGTCGGCTGCTGGGATGCTGCGATAAGCTGTGCTATGTGCACAAGAATGTCCGGCGTCGAGACCTGCGGAGGCGCAGTCTATCGCTGCTTCGCCGAGGGCAGCTCCGCATCAGATGGCTCCCGCATACTTTTCCTATGCGAACGTCCGGAGTCCATCGGTCTCGAATCCCTGGCTGCCGGATGGTGTGACCTGGTCGCCGAAGAATCCTTGATCAGCGAAGCTGGTAATATATCGGCGGTCACGCAGCCAAGGTGCGGTCGTGTGCGCTGACGAGAAGAGGAAGCCTTAGCAGTCTCAGCGGACTGCCTATACAACGGAGCGTCCCGAGCGACGGACGTATGCTCCGCTTGCGACACATTTTGTACCACAACATCTGGGGCCAGATGTTGTTGAACGAGAGAGGGGCCTCTCTCGCTTGCCGTCCGGATGGACCGGAACGAGCTATGAACCGGACTAAAAGGCTTCCTCCGTTCTCCCTCCGATCCGCCGTCACTGGGTGTGCATTAAGTTAATTTTATAGTGCTCGCATCACCCCAAAATTCCTTCTAGACCGCAACGGACGAACCCGGCTGCCGAACCATTCGGTGAATGGACGCTACACTGGGCGAGCTAGCGGACGTCAAAGGCCGTCGAACCTACTAGGGTCCTCTTAGGCAATTGGCGTATAACATGAGCACTTTTCCGCTAGCCCTTCATTAATTGTGACGACGGAGGCACACTGTTGGAAGACATCACAGATACATCACCCTAATCTTGATCGTCTGAAATAGAAATTGATAAAGTAGAGTGACCCTGCGGGGAAAGGACCGGAGTGTCCAAATCCCCAACAACATACCGTGACATACGCTTCCCATATTGTCATCGAAATCATACGATACAGAACAGGAGTTAATGCGAGTACACTGACCACATATAGAATGATAATAAAGTCAGAGGAAGACTTCCTCTTAAAACAATTGATCAATATCCTTTCAAGGTGAAAAGAAAACAAGTCCTGGTACTCGCACTAACCCCTGGCAATCAAAATACATAATAATAATATGATCCATTAATATAGAAAAAATAATTGAAATCAAAATATTTTGAAAAAATATTTTTTCAGAACAGCCCAAGTTTCTGAAAAGTAACGTTGAGCCCCAATGGATCCCAAGCCTAAGTGTGGACAAAAATTTTAAAAATATTTTAAACAATTTATTCAACACTTACGAACAATAATAATGTATCTAGTTATGATTAAAATAACATAAAGATATTATTTTTTAGAAATCCCCCCCTCACACAGAGGGCTGTTGTAAATGTAAACAATGAGTGTAAAAACACTAAAATAAGACTCCAGGCACCCAGGCCCGAAATCAGTTACCAAAAATACACTATCTGATGCAAAACAGAGACTTCCAGGGAAGAAACTGCAGAACATCAGATGGTAGATGCAGAACACAACGCCTAACCACCCGTAGGTGAAGACGTAAACATGGGGAAAGAACAGAATTCATTCTGTTATTCAGCTAAAACTCCCAAGAAATTTTAGTAATAATAATTACAGAAACTATGCCAAAAGCATGGGAGAATAGCAAGGGGGAACTTAAAGGACAGGGAGAGAGGAAAACACTTGTAAAAACAGTGTAACTAAATAATCAGAATGACAACAAAATGGCTGCTGCCTTGAAAATAGGTAACTTAACATAATTTCATTAAAAAATTTTAAGTTACAGCCCTGATAATATTCTGTCACACATTCTTTTCCTCTCCTCCTTCTCTATCCTCCTTAGAATCACCATTTCACTAATATTTATGTGTCTGGCATCATTTAAACTGAGATTTAAAAGCACAAAGATCAGTCAGATGTTAACTGATGAAGGGCCAAACTTAGAATGATTAATGGCGCCAATTTCGGTACGTCCTTGACACTGCGCATGCGCAGTAGGGGCGAAGTGTGGAGGGCCTTTCAGGACATGTTTTCTTTAGTTTTAGATGCAAATTTTGGGGATTGGGGGGCAAAATTTGTGTTTGGCCCTATATTTTAAGAGTTAGCACCAGCTATGTCTGGGTCATTGGTACAGTATAAAAATATCATATCACATGACCCCTCATTGTAACAAGCTGATTGAGCTCATCATTAACAGGTTTGCGTTTACCACCATTTTGATAGTATGTTTCATTATAGATTTTCACAAAGTTACACTTCTTCCTGTCCAAGACTACATTATCTGGACTCACATATTTATACTTTACATCTTTTTGTTGAAACTTTTTGAACAATTAAAAAAAAAATAATTAAAATAACAAATTTTGATGTCATGTACATTTGGTAAAGGGATGAACTACAGGAGTTTGTATGAGGCCCTGCTAAGCTTTGAAATTCAATTGGATTCCAAATTGTTTCGATGATTTAACTATATTCAATATGAGTGGGACCTATTTGGAAAATTTAGAACTGGTGGAAATGTTTGCAAAATCACATGTCTTGTCTTGAACTCTTCTTGTATTATTAGATCTCCTGTATAGGAGGCTTAATCAAGAGTTCCAAGGACATTACTTCAAAAGTCAATTTATATCCACTTTTTGGATTCACTTACCCAAACAGACAAGTAACGTAATATACAATACTCAAGTGGAAGCAGACAATATTTTCAAAATTCGATGTCTGTAAGAAGTCTGCAATATATACAACTTGAAAAGTGGTGAGATTCGATATAAGATTCCATTCAATTTGATTTGAACTCCTCTGGCCGATTCAATTTTACTCAAAATTTGAGATTTGCAACACCTAGATTTTTTATTCTTGGGGAAATAAAAAAGATGAATACTGAAGTGAAAACTGACAATACATGTATCTGAATATATCACATCGATAACAAGAGGCAATACCTGTATATCCAGCCTGAAAGGTGGTTAGATTTGACTAAGAATTTGATATTTACAGTCAAACCCTGTTAATTGAATAGCCACTTTGCCATTGAAAATTATTCAATTAACAGGAGTATTCAATTAACAGGGACTGTGTCACTTTCCTGTATTCTAGAGATAAACTTAGTATTTATTCTATTATATCTTGTTTGACAGAGCTTCATGAGCTCTGTCAAACAGGATATAATAGATTAAATGCCTGTATTTGATGTTATGAGGCCAAATAGGTCAAAAATAAAGGAAAACTGGTGCGAGTAAGGGTAATTTCTCAACAGGTTACAAGATGTTTTATTCAATTAACAGGAGTTTACTCTATAACATATATTCAATTAACAGGTGAAATTTGTACTGGGGGTACAGTAAATGGTTCTGTGTTGGGAAATTATATTCAATTAAAAAGGTTATTCAGTTAAAAGGGGCGTGGTGATGTTGCGGTACCCGGTTCTCGTCAGATCACTGAAGTTAAGCAATGTCGAGCCCGGTTAATCCTCTGATGGGTGACTGTCTGAACGATCAATTCGGACTCCCACGTTGTGTCCTTGGGCAAGGCACTTAACCCCGATTGTCCACATGGGGGCACGATGCCGCCGTGTACTAAGGCGTACTGCACGTCGATGGTGCGCATGTCTTCAACCAATCTAACCCTGCTTGTGCTGCAGTCTGGATTTACGGTGTTGGGGAGCTGGCAGCTGCTCGTCGTTGCTCGGTGGTTCTCTCCGGGTACTCCAGCTTCCTCCACCCGTAAAACTGTCATGGTCATGATTAGCCATTGTGCATAAGTATGTGACCTTAAACACCAATAAATAAATAATTCAGTTAAAAGATATCCAATTAAATGGGCCCCACTGTATTTAGAATTCTTAGAGAAATAAAATATCTGTCACTTACTTGCACTTGGGCTCATCATGAACTGGTCTGCATTCACCACCATTCGAACAGTATGTGTCATTACAGATCTGCACAAAGTTACACTTCTTCCCGTCCAAGACTGCATTATCTGGACATACACATTTGTACTTGACATCTTTCCCTTGTGGATAATTGATGCACATTGCCTTGTGGCACAATTGTGGATCTGCGCAGTAATTTGTAACTGAAAAATCCAAGAAAATCCAAATTAGAACATGTTCTGAAATTTCATAGAGAAACATTTTGTACCCCAGTGTTTAACCCAAGGCCTTTTAGGGACAAGATTTCTATCTACTTCCAATGTGAAATATTCAGTAAAATGCACAAATGAACTGACCCTGTTTCCCCTGACATACCATCTATCAGTAAAACAATCCAATCGACAGTCTCAAGTCCTGAATATATTGCATGCATACCTATAATTCATTACCATGCGGGTTTCCAAAACAATGTACTGAAGTCAAGATCTCTTCTCTTGGCACATAGCGACAAGTTCATTAGGACAAGTCGATATATGACTGAGAAGTGCAGTCTGAGACTTCAATACACCATCTCGGAATCTCACATGGTGGTAATAACCAATTTCTTTCACAATATTCCTCCCTTTTTGGACTTGTTCACATAATGAAGGAATTGGGTACAGTTTTTTATGATGTCTATTTTGACAATTATTCAAAGTTTGTGAATTGACTTTTTATGAATGAAGATCATGATGTCATGGTATTGCACTCTTGCACTGTGCTTGACATAACCCCCACTCATTGCTCTACTTGTACTATTATTGCTGAAGTCTCAGGTGTGTGCTTTCTTTCTTTTATTTTCATGTTTAAGGCATGGTAGGCCTATATAGAAATATCATCATGGCAACAAATGATTTAGTCTTTTGTTGAGTTGGTGATTTATTTATCATTTAATTACTGTTATCAAAAATGATGGCCTTCACATGTGCAATAATTCCATGCCAGTTGAGTGCAGATAAAAAAATTCTCTTTCAGAATGTAATAATCGCATGTGTGGTTGCTATCCTCAATATAGATCTGTATTTTGTTCAGACATTTTTACATGTATTGGGGGAAGGATAAATTTAAATTTAAGTACTAAAGTATCATGGATTATGTCCTCACAGCATTTAATAAAGGGTGAGTTGCCAGGGCTGCTTTGAGAACCTCAATTCGAGGGACCTCAATAGATCTGTGGAGACTGGCAAATTGTCAAGCTCCGCTGAACTTTTTGAGTTCCTGGAATTATGACGTAGTTAGCTCAAACTTGAGAGGTTTTAGTGACTGTAGATGACCCTCATTCCTGGAAATAGACCCCTTTCCAATTTCCAAAGATTAAACTGTATATCAACACATGAACTCATAACCTCTTCACCTACTTTGAATCGGCAAAAATTCTCAAAGCGTTGTCATGAAAAATCACACTTTTTTGTTATTTCTCCTCTCATTTTTTCCCCCAAACACGGCTAATGACCCATTAATTGGACAAAGCTTATCAAACATGTTGACGTGAGTTATCTATGTTTTGAATGCAAAAAATGAAAATTTTCAGTTATGAAAAATTAAAAGTAATTTACTGTATTTATCATATGTATTACTGGCCCAGATTTGTAAACTCCATGATATCAAATGTATGAGGACAAATGCTTAAAGTGAAGGGGGAGGGGGGGTGGGGGGGGGAGGGGTAATGGTTTTGCCCTCGAACACTAACTGATTGAATATCCTGGGCACTGTGTATGATTCTTTACTGAAGGACACAAATAGAAGGACAAATATGACAGATAAAAACATTGGAAGGCAATAATTACAGGGAACTACTTACTTGAAGTTGACTGTGTGACATTATGAAGCAATGCAATATCTCCTATATGAGAGAAACTCTTAACCAAATAATCATTGTCTGAGAAAGTGTCAGTGTGATTTCGGCCAAATTTTGGTAATTTCATGATTCCAAACTTCTTGTAGGTTGTCACATAAAGGTAGTTCTCAAACACATCAACCATGTGTGGAGGATCTGGAAGAAATAACAATTTCTTTTACTGTAAATTCAACAAACAGGAACTTCAATAATATTAATCAGGCTTGGAAATTAAAATCATAACATTTCCAATGTATCATAAATCTGGCAGCTATGGCTTTTTACCATGGCACTATTTACTTGTGTTCAATGTAACTTTCAGCATCTTTGGATATAGCATAACCACAACCAAGGTATGAAGCCTAGTTTAGCCATTTGTTTATACCTATGCTGCCCATGTTTGCGAAAGTCTACCCCAGGAATTAGTTACCTGTCCTTAATACCAGCAAAGCACAGCTTGTTCACTACAGTACACAAGCAATACAACACTTCCTAGGGTTCCCATGGCACTGCAACAGTTTTGAGCAACAGTTTTCAATCAATTTCCTTGATTGCTCTCTCTCAGCTGGTGACATTTGCCAACAGGTGAATTAACTCTTCGTTTGCTGTATACAAATTTTCCAGCCTAGTACAAAAATATTCTTGGTACCTTGTATAGGTATATTTCTGCCTGTTGTTAAAAAATATAGCCCCATAAATAACAGTACTCTCATCATCAATGATTTCTTTATACTGGACTTGGCTGAACTTTTCATGGCAGATTCAAAGAAGCCATGATTTGATTTTATGAGAAATTCAAGAAAATACTCAGCTGGTCAAGAGTTCAAAATGATAGGTTTAGGCAGCTTTTACAGTGTCCTATATAAACTGGAGGGAAGGGGAGTGTTTACACCAGTGACCTAGACATCAGTAGGGGGTGGGGTGGGGAAGGTTGTTGTGTGACAGGTTTTACTAAAATTTCCCAAACCTCATTTCTCTCCATTTATTTATTTATTAATTGAGATTTAATAATACTTACAACAGCCAGGGCCACCTCGTGTCAGACAATTTTATGGGTGGAGGAAGCTGCAGTACCCAGAGAAAATCACCGAGCAATGGCGAGCAACTGCCAGACTCCCCAACGTACTAACTCCACACAAGCAGGGTTAGTACTGGTTAAAGACAAGTGCACCATAAACGTGTAGTAAGCCTTAGTACACAGTGCCACTGCGCCCCCACATGGGCAATCAGGATTAAGTGCCTTGCTTCTCTCCATCTGCAGTGTTTCCCCAAATATTACCTGCAGCTTTATCTTACATCAATGCAGTAATAGTCTTAATAATAACAATTCTAACAAGGTTCCTGCAGGAAGGTGTAACTACCTGCTAATTACATATAGGTTATAGAATAAACTTTTGTTAATTGCATCAACAAATCTTATAATATGTCAAGCAACAGTCCCGATAATCATCAAATTCCCCTTGTTTATATAACTATTTGGCCTCCATACATCCAATACAGGCATTTAATTAATCTATTCTATCTTGTCTGACAGAGCTCCATCTGTAAATGCTCAGTTTATTTCTAATAATAATTGATTTTCTAGAGTGTAAAACCACCAATAGTGCTCTAAAACGCTTGACAGAAATAAATACACTTTTCTGAAATGAAGAGTCACATCTGTTTTGGTTGCCTCTTAGAGAGGTTTAGGAGAATGCTTCAGTAAATAGGAAAGTTTTAAGATTTCTTTTGAAGACATCAAGAGTTTCTGAAGTTCTGACACTAATTGGCAGGGAATTCCACAATCTGGGACCCATGATGGAGAATGCACGATCATGAGCCTGATTAGATCTGCTAAAAGGCACAACTAGTTGAATTTGGTTTTTAGATCGGAGACTGCACGTTGGTTTATATACAGTGAGGAGCTCTTGCAGGTAAACTGGAGCCAGTTTGTGGATACATTTGAATACTAAGGTCAATATTTTGAAATCAATCCTCTGTTTAACTGGAAGCCAATGTAATTGTCTTAAAACAGGTGTTATGTGTTCAGAGCGTTTGGTACCAGTAATTATCCTAGCAGCAGTATTCTGAACTTTTTGAAGCTTCTGAATCAGGCACTGGGGCAGCCCCACTAACACTGAATTACAATAGTCTAATTGTGAGGTGATGAAGGAGTGCACAAGTTTTTCAAGTGCTGACTGGTTAAGATAAGGTCGCAGTCTTCCAACATTATGAAGCTGCCAGTAGCATTTTTGACATTTTATTGATATGGATGTCTAGTTTTAAATTTGAGTCCATAATCAGTCCAATATTCCTGGCCGATTCACTTTTCATAGTGATGTTGTTTCCAACCAGAATTGATGTAATAGAGGGTGTAGGCATGCGAACCCCGGATATCACCAAGAATTCAGTTTTAGAGTCATTCATTTTCAGTTTAAAGTCTATCATCCATTCCCGCACAAGATTTATGCAAGTTTCCATGTTACTGACTGCGGTGGGGGCGAGGTGGCTCAGGTGGTAGAGGTGCAGGCTGCAAGCTGAGAGGTCCTCGGTTCGAATCCCACCTGCGGCAACCGCGTTGTGTCCTTGGGCAAGACACTTTACCCCGATTGCCTACATGGGGGCACGATGACGCTGTGTACTGAGGCGTACTGCACGTCGATGGTGCGCATGTCTTCAACCAATCTAACCCTGCCTGTGCTGCGGTGCAGTGTTCAGAGTTACGATGTTGGAGAGCTGACAGCTGCTCGTCGTTGCTCGGTGGTTCTCTCCGGGTACTCCGGCTTCCTCCACCCGTACAACTGTCACGGTCACGATTAGCCGTTGTGCATAAGTATGTGACCTTAAACCCCAATAAATAAATAAATACATTGACTGCGGTGAAGGAGTCACTTGGAACAGATGGGTTGAATGTGATGTACAGTTGAGTGTTGTCTGCATACAGATGATATGATATGCCATGCTTTTTAAGAAGGCGACTGAAAGAAGAAGTGTACAGAGTAAACAAGAGTGGTCCAAGAACTGAGCCCTGAGGAACACCACACTTTAACGTCCTGCTTTTTGAACCGATCTTATTGATGTATATTTGTTGACTGCGACCTTCTAGATATAATGCAAACTGTGATAAGACAGTTCCACAAATGCCATGCTGTGTCAATGTCAGCATGAGAATACCATGGTTGACAGTGTCGAATGCTGCTGACAAATCCAAGAGAACAAGCAGTACAGCCTTACCCTCAGACACTGATTTAACAATGTCATTGTTGACTCGTAGTAAGGCTGTTTCTGTACTGTGGTTGGCTTTATATGCAGACTGGAAGGGCTCTAAAAGATCATTTTCATGCAGATGATTTTTGAGTTGTAAAGCAACAACCCTTTCCAACAATTTAGACAGGAAAGAGAGGTTCGATATTGGTCAATAATTCTTCAGGTTGTCAGGATCAAGAGATGGTTTCTTGATGAGTGGAGTAACAAGTGCTTTTTTCACTGCATTTGGAACAAATCCCTCATGTAGAGATGCAGATATAATAGATTTTATTGCTGGCAGAAGATAATCAATTGTCTCTTTTAAAAGGAATGTTGGAATTTGATCTAGATCATTGGATTTATTGGATGATGATAAAATCATTTTTCGAATGTCGTCTTCTGAGACAGAGTGAAAATTAGAAAAATCACTTTTTATGTCAAGATGATCAAACTCTGGTGGTTCATGTGATGGTATACTATCCAGAATTACTTGAATTTTGGTTATGAAATAGTCGCTGAATTTTTCCAGAATTTCTTCAGTATTTAGATGATCTGGGAGAATGACTTTTTGTTCTTTACCAAGGAGACTATTTCTAGAATACAGCCAAGTGACCAAACTGCTGTTAATTAAATAATCCTATTTAATTAAATAATTTTCATTGGGAAAGTGACCTAAAATGGTTTTAAAAAAAACAGCAGAACTTTACTCCACCACCTGATGCTTTCTTGCATACAGAGGTAAAAAATATAAAAATAAAACTGTGACACCTACCTTCAAAATTTCTATACACAATATGCCTGTCATTCCCGTTCAAATCAATTGTTTCAACAGTCCTTGCTTTTGTGTCTGCCCAGTATAACCGCTCATTTGGTCGGTCTATAGCAAGGCCATGAGGCCAGTAGATGGTTTCGTTTACAAGCACCTTTCTGTCCCCTCCAAAAAGGTTTGAGCTTTCAATTTTTGCAGGAGAACCACTATCTGTCCAATACAGTTTACTGCAATGAAATGAAAATTCCATACAGTATGTCTTGTGAAAACAACAGATGAAATACAAAGTAAACTGGAGTCCACTTAATTGGGTCTCACTAAACTGAATAACCCTGTTAGCTGCATATAACTTCCAAATGCAAAACCATTTACAGTACCTTCAGAAGAAATTTGACCTGTTAAATGTGTATGTATTATAGAGTAAACTGTAACTGAAAAAAGTAATATGTTGAAAAATGAAAAAATTTAAAGTAATTTATATATTTTTTATACTTACCAATGGCCCAGACTTAGCTGGTGCTAACTCTAAAATATTCAGGGCCAAACACAAATTTTGCCACCCAAATTCCCCAAATTTGCACCCAAAACCACAAAAACTAATGTCCTATATGGTCCTCCATACTTTCATCTATTGCGCATGCGCAGTGTCAAGGAAGTACCGAAACTGGCGCCAAGCCTCATTCTTAAAACCAGTGCCTGCTAAATGTATATAATCAGTGGGAAGGTATGAGTTCCCAACTCATGGGAGGGCCATCCCCGTCTGGGCCATTGGTAAGTATAAAAATATATATAAATTACTATCAATTTTTTCATATTTTTATACTGCAATCAATGGCCCAGACTTAGCTGAATGGACAAAAGGCTGGAGGGCCAAGGACATAAAGGAAAATCCAATAAGCTCAATTATATATACAGGAATATCCCCTCAAGGAGAAAAGGAGAGAAAGGATTTACACATGTCTTTCTTATTTATTAGAAATAAGGAAGACACAATACCAATCAAATAATTGAGCAGTATATCATCTATAAATCTCTATTAACATCCAGTATAACCCATTATACTAATTTAATAAAGGAAGCCAATAAATAAAGATAGTCCAGAGAAAGAGACTCTTTATACGAATTTAAAAGTGTCCGAGGGTTGTATATTAATGCTTGTATGACACGTGATATATACAAATGCTTCACACCGAGCTACACTTTAAAAATATTACATAAATGAGATATATATTAGCTTTACACTTTAAAACCATTCTAGTACCGACTCGGAATTACTGACATCAGAGGAGGAATTCCCTTGCATTTCACTATAAAGCCGGTGATATAAGGGACCCCCCCCCCCCCCTTCCCCTTGCTCCGGGTCAAATCACCACAGAACAAAGTGGGCAGCAGGACAGAGTCACTGCTGGAACAGAAAACCTACCTAACTATAGCTGTAATCGTTTAGTGGATGACATTCTGAGCAACAGAAAATGGACCTAAACATCTAAGGTCGCCTGAAATAGACTCTATATTTCTAAGGTAAAACTTTGTAAATGGAGAAGGCTGTGTCCAGTAAGCAGCCTTCATGCGATCAGTAATGACAATACTGTTAGAATAAGCCCAAGATGTGGACAGCGCTCTAACTTCATGTGCTGAAATCTTAAGCACCGACTGCTGATTAGAAGATAAACATTCATAAGCAGTATGAATTGCTAATTGAATCCATCTAGCAATAGAATGAACAGATGTCCCTTCTATTGGGAATTAACGATAAAAAGAAGCATTTTCTTCCTTTTCTGATAAACTCTGATCTGCGTTTATAAATGCGCATAGCTCTTACAGGACACAGCAAAGGTCTACAGCCATCTGATGATGGAAGAGCCTTAATGATAATAGACTCAGGATATTTATTAGGAGCCTGATTCTTAGCCAAAAATCCCACATGAGTAGTTAAAGTAATAGTATTACCAACACTACGATAATGAGAATCATTTATAGATAAAGCATGAAGTTCACTAACTCTTCTTGCGGAAGCAAAGGCTAAGAGAAAAGCTGTTTTATATGCCAAGAATTTGAACTCTACAGCATCCAAAGGTTCAAATGGAGCTTCTTTAAGCTTCAACAGAACCCAAGCTAAATTCCACTTAGGAATTAACATAAGGGTTTTAGGCCTATTGATCGAAAAGTTTTTAACTAACTTAGATAAAGAAACGTTAGATCCAATTTCTAAGCTATCATGACGAACATAAGTGTCCGATTGCATAGACCTATAACCCTTAATAGTGATTGGCCGCAGTTTGAGAATGTCAAAACAAGTAGACCAGAAAGTTTGCAATGTCTGGAATGGATGGATCATAAACGTCTATCAACTGATCCTAACACCAACGAAAGAAAACCTTCCACTTTGCCGCATAATTCAGCGAAGAGGAGGCCCTCCTACAGTTAGAAATTGCGTCCACTGCTCGTCCTGTAAAGCACTTCCTGTGCAAGAAGGACCGCACAACGGAAATACGTGAAGGTTGAGACCTTGCGGGTTTTGATGCAGTGTGCGAGATTTGCCCTGAAAGAGAAAAGCTGTTTTATATGCCAAGAATTTGAACTCTACAACATCCAACAGTTCAAATGGAGCTTCTTTAAGCTTCAACAGAACCCAAGCCAAATTCCACTTAGGAATTAACCTAAGGGTTTTATGCCTATTGATCGAAAAGTTTTTAACTAACTTAGATAAAGAAACATTAGATCCAATTTCTAAGCTATCATGACGAACATAAGTGTCCGATAGCATAGACCTATAACCCTTAATAGTGACTGGCTGCAGTTTGAGAATGTCAAACAAGTAGACCAGAAAGTTTCAATGTCTGGATCATAAACATCTATCAACTGATCCTAACACCAGCGAAAGAAAACCTTCCACTTTGCCGCATAATTCAGCGAAGAGGAGGCCCTCCAACAGTTAGAAATTGCTTCCACTGCTCGTCCTGTAAAGCACTTCCTGTGCAAGAAGGACCGCACAACGGAAATAAGTGAAGGTTGAGACCTTGAAGGTTGTGATGCAGTGTGCAAGATTTCCCCTGAAAGAGAAAAGCTGTTTTATATGCCAAGAATTTGAACTCTACAGCATCCAATGGTTCAAATGGAGCTTCTTTAAGCTTCAACAGAACCCAAGCTAAATTCCACTTAGGAATTAACCTAAGGGTTTTAGGCCTATTGATCAAAAAGTTTTTAACTAACTTAGATAAAGAAACATTAGATCCAATTTCTAAGCTATCATGATGAACATAAGTGTCCGATAGCATAGACCTATAACCCTTAATAGTGACTGGCTGCAGTTTGAGAACGTCAAACAAGTAGACCAGAAAGTTTGCAATGTCTGGAATGGATGGATCATAAACGTCTATCAACTGATCCTAACACCAGCGAAAGAAAACCTTCCACTTTGCCGCATAATTCAGCGAAGAGGAGGCCCTCCTACAGTTAGAAATTGCGTCCACTGCTCATCCTGTAAATTGCTTGCTGTGCAAGAAGGACCGCACAACGGAAATACGTGAAGGTTGAGACCTTGCAGGTTGTGATGCAGTGTGCGAGATTTCCCCTGAAAGAGAAGGTCCTCCCGTGGAGGAAGCTTCCAGGGAACGTCCCAAAACAGACACATGAGTAGATTCATCCATTGTTTCTGAGATGACAGAGATGCTACCAGCAGTATCTTGCACTGCGATTGCTTGATCTTTAACAAGATCTGTTGAATCAACGGAGATGGAGGATATGCATATCCTATCATTCCATCCCAAGAAATTGAGAGAGCATCTACTGCGTACGTTTGAGGATCTGGGCATGGCGACATATATGTCAGCAATTGATTGTTGAGATGAGTCGCGAATAAGTCTATCATTGGACGATCCCATTGGTAGCAAATCTGCCTGAATACTTGCTAATTGAGAGTCCATTCCGAAGGCAATATGCCTTTCCGGGAGAGCGAGTCTGCTAGAGCATTCAGACGACCCGGTATATGACGGACCGATAGATGAACGTGATGTTCCAAGACATACAGAAGAATTCTCTCTGTTAGTTCGAATAATGGAATCAAATGTGTGCCTCCTGGGTTCCGAATATATGCTACTACTGTCGAGTTGTCCGACAGTATTTGAACATGTGAATTCTGAATTATGTTCATCCAATGACGTAGTGCTAGCCATATTGACATCATTTCTTTGATGTTTATATGTTTGTCCAGGAACACAGGGTCCCAAAGTCCCTGACACTTCGAGTCTGTTGGGCTCAGGGTCTCGCCCCAACCTGCTTGACTCGCATCCATCATAATTGTAAAAGCCGGATCTGGCAGCTGAAGTGGAACTCCCTGAGTTAACCACTGAATGTCTGCCCAAGTCTGAATCCCTTGTTTTACTTGGTCCGATAAAACAATATTCGTTTTGAGTGAATGCGTCTTCACACTCCATATTTGAGTGAAAAATATCTGGAGTGGACGTGTGTGCAAGCGGCCCATTGGAATGAGATCTGCCGCCGCTCCGCACAGCCCCATCAGTCACAAGAACTCCCTCGCTGTTAATACGTCTGAGTGTAGACAAAAGCGAGCATAACAACTGACTAATTTCGCTCTGGGTAACGGAAGACAAACCAGATTGTTGGGAGTCTCGAAGCTCATTCCCAAGTGTATGAATGACTTGGACGGAGCTAGATCCAACTTCTTTTCATTTACAATGAAACCGAGACGTCGGAGCAATTGAAGCAGACTCTGAACATCATTCTGAGGAACCGTTTTGTTGCCGTATCTCTGAAGAATGTCGTCCAAATAGGCCGATGTTACCGCAGGCGAATGAGCCCGGAAATATTACTGAGTTCATTGTTCGAGTGAATGCCCAGGGTGCTAGATTGAGTCGGAAGCACATCGCTCGGAACTGATAAACGACTCCCAGGATGGCGAACCATAGGTACTTTCTGAATGCTGGATTTACCATGACATGAAAGTACGCATCCTTCAGATCTATGCTTGATGTATAGCCGTTCACCCAAGTGCTCGCCCTTACTGATCGAATGGTCTCCATATAAAACTTTGGAGCCACAATCAGTTTGTTTATCCAGCTGAAATCTATTACTGGATGGAACAAGCTGCCTGGCTTCGGAACCAAGAACAGGTGACTGTAAAAAACCAGAGATTCCTGGTTTTCTACGACCTCTATTGCGTCTTTCTCCAAAAGAGATTTTACCTCGGATAGAAGAGAATCTCTTTTAAGAGGGTTGGTCGGAAGCTGAGTCCAGCGTGGGCTTCGTGTTAATGGAGGTTTCTCTCGGAATGATAGCCTTAGGCCTTCCCGAGATAACCCCTCTGACCCAAAGGTCGTCTGTAATTGGAATCCAATTTTCCAGAACCTTGACAGTCTTCCGCCAACAGGACCGCAATAGAGATCCTGACCATCACCTCCTGGGCCTGCGAGGCCTACAGGAAGAGAAACTATGTCCTCCCCATGCAGCGCCTCGGCCCGCCGACCTGGGGGCGTCCAACCGGTAGTCTCGGCCAGACCCACGTCCCCTACCTGAGTCGCTATATTGAGTAACTACCTGAGGATTTCTTGTATCCTCTATAGGAGCTTCCTTTGGACGAACTTTGTCCTGAAGCTCCTACTTTACCTTTTTCTGCTGTATCAGTTTTCTTTGAAACTGACTTCAAAAGCAGAGTATCAGATGCTTTCTTAGTAACCTGATCGTAGATCAACGAAAGCTTGCCATCAAAGAGATAGCCAACGGATACCGGAGCGACTCACAGAGAGTTTTTCACCTTAACATCCACTAAGGATGATGACGCTAGGGCTGCATCACGTCTAATTAACTCTAAATTAGCCACTGATAAGGCAGAGTTATACATGGAATAAGCAATAGCCATCAAAAGAACTCTTAATGAGGTACGAACGTCCTCGAATTCTACTCCACTAAGAGGTTATGCTAACACTCTAGTAAGGTGATCTGCGTATGATAAAGCATCTAGATTCACTCTATTGGAAAATATTGTTGTATCCATTGTATCCGAGCGAATAGAAAAGGACGAGGGTAAGGACAAATCTAAGTCCTCAGCCTTTTCGTCCAAATTCTCGAAATACCCTGACCTGCCTTTCTAAATTTATTTCTATTATTAATAAACGGCAGATCTAGAGCATGTGAAGATAAAAAAACTGCTTTTCCTCAGTCCCGAGGATAGATGGAGTATAGCGTCATTAATCAGTTCAAAAGTCTGAGACACATTACTGGACTGCACCGGGTAAACTGGAGTATCTTCTTTAACCCGGGTGAAAAAGTCGGAATCTAATGATGCTAAAAGTTTTTTATTCTTTGTCATAGCATTCAGATCCGGAGGAACAACATCTGGAAGGTATTGCTGAATAAAATTCATCGCTACCTTGTGTTGATCCGAAAGGGAAAATTCTAATTCACACAATTCCCTTTCACCATCCGATTGAACCAGATTAGAGTCTTGTTCATCCCTATCTAAACGGGCAGAGGAATGAACTGACCCAGCTTCATACGACAGTTCTACATCTGAAACTGTCGTAGGATGCTGCGATGAGCTGTGCTATTTGTGACAGCAAGTCCGTATTCGAGGCCTTTGGAGCAGCGGTTCTTTGAAGCTTAGCCGCTGGATGCTCCTGGGCCGGCATATCCGACATACTCCTCTTATGCGGATGTCCCAATTCATGTGGCCTCGTTTCCTTGGCTATTGGATGGCGTGACTTTCTCGAATCCTTCTTAGGCGATGCAGGCTGTATCTCCGTTGTCACATAGCCAATGTGCGGTCATGTGTGCTTTGAAGACGAACTGGAAGCCGATAGACTAGCTGACCCTGGCAGCCTATTGGACGGAGCGTCCCGGACAGGAGGCGTGGACGTATGCTCCGACTGAGAAACTTTCTGAACAACAACATCTGGTCCCAGATGTTGTTGTAAGAGAGAGGGACCTCTCTCACTCGTGGTTCGGGAAGATCTGGACGAGCCGACCGTACAACTAGCTGGCTTCCTCTGTTCCGTCATTGCAGGGTGAGCATGTTCCGATATTATAGTGCTTGCAACACCTTTTTTCCTTTCCTCGACCACTACGGTCATAACACCCATATTCTGAGTGATAGAAGCACCGGTCGAGCTAGCTGGCGACAAAGATGTAAATCCCATGATCAGTGATCTGTCTCCTTGTCTAATTTCCTTGAGCAGAAGAAACTGCGATACATCAGATGGTAGATGCAAGACCCAAAATGCCTAAACACCCAAAGGGTGAGGACGTAACCATGGGGATATACAGAATGAACATTCTGTAACCAAGTTAAACTCCCGAAATTTTCAATAAAAAAATTTCCAAAAAGTATGGGAGCTTAACAGGGGTTATCAAGGAAGGAGAGGGAGGAAACACTTAACAAACAGTGGCAATTTCATAGCAAGAATGATAACATCAGGCCCATGTCCTGAAATTAGGGAACATGAAATAATTTTCAATAAAAATTATAAGTTACAGCCCTGAACACAGCAAACCTCTGTTTTTTCCTCTCATCCTCTTAATGCAATCTTTGATCCACCAAAACCACCATTACTTTGTGTCTGGCATCATAAAAACTGAGATTTACAAGCACAGAAGTCAGTTAGTTGTTAATGACAGAAGGGCCAAACAAAGAATGAGGCTTGGCGCCAATTTCGGTACTTCCTTGACACTGCGCATGCACAGTAGATATAAGTATGGAGGACCATATAGGACATTAGTTTTTGGGTTTTGGATGCAAATCTTGGGGATTTGGGGGGCAAAATTTGTGTTTGGCCCTGAATATTTTAGAGTTAGCACCAGCTAAGTCTGGGCCATTGGTTGCAGTATAAAAATATTACCCTGATAATCACTGCATTACTTTTATTTATAGACCCATATGGCTTCACTACATCCAATACAAACATTTAATCTGTTATATTTTGTTTGGCAGAATAGACTAAATGTTCAGTTTATTCCAAGAATCCAGGAAAGTTAAAAAATTTATAGTAATTTATATAATTTTTATACTTACCAATGACCCAGACATAGGTGGTGCTAACTCTTAAAAATCTAGGGCCAAACACAAAATTTGCCCCCCCAATCCCCAAGATTTGCATCTAAAACCAAAAGAAATCATGTCCTGAAGGACCTCCATACTTTGCCCTTACTGCACATGCGCAGTGTCAAGGACGTTCCGAAATTGGCGCCAATTATCATTCTTACAAGCAGTGCCTGGTCAGCGCTATGTACTCAGCGGGGAGGTATGAGTTCCCAACTCCTGGGAGGGCCATCCCCGTCTGGGTCATTGGTAAGTATAAAAAATATATAAATTACTATAAATTTTTTAACATTTTTATACTGTACCAATGACCCAGACATAGCTGAATAGTAAAAAGGCTGGAGGGTCTAGGACATAGAGGAAAATCCAATAAGCTCAACTATATAATATAGAGTCAACCCCTCAAGGAGAAAAGGGATATTAAGCTTTACATGTATCTTTCTTATTTTATGATAAATTAGAAAGATACAATACCCTTCATAATTGAGCACAATAACATTCATGTTCTCTATTAACATCCAGTATAACCCTTTATACTAATTATTTTTAAAGTAAGCCAATAAATAAAGTTAGTCCAGAGAATTGAGACTCTTTATATTCTTTAAAAGTGTCCGAGGATTGTATATTAACGCCCGTTTGACACTTGACATATACAAATGCTTCACACCGAGCTACACTTTAAAAATATGACATGAATGAATTTTTAACATTAATATTACACTTTAAAACCATCCCAGAAACGACTCAGAATTACTGACTCCGGAGGAGGAATTCCCTTGCTTTTCACTATAAAGCAGGTGACCTAAGGGAACACCCTCCCCCCCCCCCCCCCCCCCTTCCCCTTGCCCTGGGTCAAATAGCCCAGAGCGAAGAGGGCAGCAGGACGGAGTCACTGCCGGAACAGAAAGCCTGCATAACTATAGTTGCAACTGTTTAGTGGACGACATTCTGAGCAACAGATAACAGACCTAAACAATGCAGGTCTCCAGAAATGGACTCAATATTTCTGAGATAAAAATTCGTGAATGTGGATGGCTGAGACCAATAAGCAGCCTTCATTAAATCTGTAATAGCAACACTATTTGCGTAAGCCCAAGAAGTAGAAAGAGCTCTTACTTCATGAGCCGAAATCTTAAGCACAGACTGCTGAGAAGAAGATAAATTTTCATAAGCAGTACGGATAGTTAACTGAATCCATCTAGCAATAGAATGGACCGAAATGCCCTTTCTATTAGGCATCAGAGACAGAAAGAAACGTTTTCGGCCCTTTCTGATAAACTGAGAGCTCTGTTTATAAATACGTAAAGCTCTAACAGGACAGAGTAAAGGCCTACGCCCGTCTAAAGACGGCAGCGCCTTAATAACAATCGGTTCCGGATATTTATTAGGAGCCTGATTCTTAGCTAAAAATCCAATATTAGTAGTGAAGGTGATAGTGTTCCCGACACTACGATAGTGAGAATCGTCCACCGATAGTGCATGAAGCTCACTGACTCTTCTAGCAGAAGAGAAAGCTAAGAGAATAGCTGTCTTATAAGACAAAAATTTGAAATCTACTGTCCCAAGAGGCTCAAATGGCTTTTCCTTCAGTTTAAGAAGAACCCAAGCTAAATTCCACTTAGGAATTAATCTAAGAGTTCTAGGTCTATTTATCGAGAAGTTTCTAACTAACTTAGATAAAGAGACATTAGATCCAATTTGTAAACTATCGTGGTGTGCATAGGTATCAGATAACATAGACCTATAACCCTTAATTGTAACAGGCTGCAGTTTGATTTCGTCAAACAAGTATACTAGAAAGTTTGCAATGTCTGGTATGGAGGGATCAAAAATATCAACAGAATGATCCCTACACCAACGACGAAAAACCTTCCACTTAGCCGCATAGTTTAGCGAAGAGGAGGTCCTCCTACTGTTAGAAATCGCGTCCACTGCTCATCCTGTAAAGTGCTTGGCATGCAAGAAGGACCGCACAACGGAAAAACGTGAAGGTTGAGACCTTGCGGGTTGTGATGAAGTTGACGCAGTTTCCCCTGCGAAAGAAGATCCTCCCGTCGAGGAAGCTTTCACGGTAGGTCCCACAACAGACACCTGAGTAGATTTATCCACGGTCTCTGTGGAGACAGAGATGCTACCAACAGAATCTTGCATTGAGATTGTTTTATTTTTAGCAATACTTGCTGAATCAACGGCGCTGGAGAATACGCATATCCTATCATTCCGTCCCATGAGATCGATAGAGCGTCTACTGCAAATGCTCTTGGATCCGGACACGGTGACACATACGTCTGCAACTGATTGTTGAGATGTGTCGCAAATAAGTCTATCATTGGCCGTTCCCATTGGTAGCAAATCTGATTGAATACTTGTTTGTCGAGAGTCCACTCCGACGGCAACAAGCGACCCTTCCGTGAAAGGGAGTCTGCTAGTACATTCAGACGACCCGGTATATGACGGACCGAAAGTTGATGTTCTAGAGCAAACAGAAGGATTCTTTCCGTTAGATTGAACAACGGAACTGAATGAGTGCCTCCCTGGTTCCGTATATACGCAACTACTGTCGTATTGTCGGATAGGATTTGGACATGAGCTTTGTGAATAATGTCCATCCAATGACGTAACGCAAGCCAAATTTACATCATTTCCTTGATGTTTATGTGCTTGCTTAGGAACTGCGGATCCCAAAGACCCTGGCATCTCGAATCCGTTGGGATCAATGATGCACCCCAACCTGTTTGACTGGCATCCGTCATAATCGTAAAACTCAGATCTGGCAACTGCAGCGAAACTCCCTGAGTTAACCACTGAATGTTTGCCCAAGTCTGAATCTCTTGTTTCACTTGATCTGACAAGAGAACGTCTATGTCGAGCGAATGAATCTTCACACTCCAAATCTGAGTCAAGAAAATTTGGAGAGGGCGAGTGCGTAACCGCACCATCGGAATGAGATCCGCAGCGGCTCTGCAGAGACCTATCAGTCTCATGAACTCCCTCACTGTGACTTTGTCTGCATGAAGACAATAGCGAGCGTAACAACTGACTAATTTTGCTCTGGTTAACGGCAGACGAACGAGATTGTTGTGCGTCTCGAAGCTCATTCCTAGATGAGTGAATGACATGGACGGCACCAGATCCGACTTCTCCTCGTTTATAACAAAACCGAGACGTCGGAGCAATAGAAGCAGATTCTGCACATCGTTCTGAAGCGTTAAGTCGTTGCCGTACCTCTGAAGAATGTCGTCCAGGTAGGCCGACGTTACCGCAGACGAATGAGCTCGGAAATACATCCTTACCGAGTTCATTACCCAAGAGAAAGCCCAGGGTGCTAGGTTCAATCCGAAGCACATCGCCCGGAATTGATACACCACTCCTAGGACTGCAAAGCGTAGATACTTTCTGAATGTCGGATGTACCATGACATGAAAGTACGCATCTTTGAGATCTATGCTTGTAGCATAATCGTTCACCCGAATACTCGCTCTGACCGATCGAATCGTCTCCATATAGAACTTCGGAGCAACGATCAGCTTGTTTATCCAGCTCAAATCTATGACTGGACGGAACGAGCCGTCTGGTTTCGGAACCAGAAACAGATGGCTGTAGAATCCCGGTGTTTCCTGGTCTTCTACGACCTCTACCGCGTTCTTCATTAAGAGAGACTGCACCTCCGATAACAGAGCGTCTCTTTTCTGCGGATTTGACGGAAGTTGAGTCCATTTTGGACTTCGAGTTAATGGAGGCTTTCGTTTGAAGGATATTCTTAGACCTTCCGAAATCACCCCTCTCACCCAAGGGTCGTCCGTAATCGACGCCCACTCTTCTGAAAAACTCGACAACCTTCTGCCAACCGGAACACGATAGAGGTTGAAACCATCACCTCCTGGACCTGTGAGGCCTGCGGGAGGAGAAACCACGTCCTCCACAACCCGCACCTCGTCCCGTCGACCTCGGGGCGTCCGACCGGTTGTCCCGGCCCGAAGGACGTCCCGCACATGAGTCGCTGCCTTGACGGTCTCTTGAATAAGACCAAGAGGACGCACCGGAACCTCTATAGGAATCTCTCTTGGGCGCATTAGTCCCAGAAGTGCCTGCCTTATTCTTATCTGCCGTATCCGACTTTTTGGAAGCGGATTTAAACAGCAGAGAATCCGAAGCTTTCTTAGTAATTTTATCGTAGATTGCAGAAAGCTTGCCGTCGAAGAGAAGTTCTCCGGAGACCGAAGCGACTCTGAGAGAGTTCTTCACCTTACTATCCACGTGTGTGGATGTAGCTAGGGCTGCGTCACGTCTAACCAACTCTAGGTTTGCCACTGAAAGGGCGGAGTTATACGTGGAATAAGCTACTGCCCTTGAAAGAAGTCTTAAAGAGGATTGTATATCCTGGAATTCTTTCCCTTGAAGACGCAGTGATAACGCCTTTGTAAGGTGGTCTGCGTAAGATAAAGCGTCTAAACTGGCCCTGTTAGACGTAATTGTCGTATCCAACACCGCAGTTGGAATGGACGTAGATGACGGTAATGACAATTCTAAGTCTTCTGCCTCGTCGTCAAGACGCAGAGGAACTCTCGGAATACCCTGTCCTGCCGTATCGAATTTATTCCTTGCATTAATGAAAGGCAGGGTAAGAGCATTGGTGGACAAGAAACCAGCTTTGCCTGTTTTGGAAGCAAGCTTGAAGATAGCGTCGTTCAATAATTCAAATGTTCTTGTGACATTATTGGACTGAGATGGAAACTCAGGGACGATGTCTCTGAACCGCTCGAAGAATTCAGTGTTCAATGACGCTATCAGTCTCTTGTCCGGTACCGCAGCAGTCTGGCCCGACGGAACAACTTGAGGAAGGAAGTGCCGGATGAAATCCACGGCAGCTTTATGTTGTTCCGAAAGGGACAGCTCCAAGTCATCCGCATCCCTTTCACCATCCGGTCGGACCTCATGATGCTCCCGGTCGTCCGCACCCGATGCTTCGGCGGAGCGTACCGACCCAGCGCCGTCGGATAATTCCCGATCCGACACCGATTCTGTCGATTGCTGGGATGCTGCGATAAGTTGTGCTATCTGAGCTAGCACGTCCGTCATCGAGGCCTGCGGAGTAGCGGTCTTTTGCTGCTTAACCGCGGGAAGCTCTGCATCAACTGACTCCCGCATACTCTTCCTATGCGAACGTCCGGAGTCTACCGGCCTCGTGTCCCTGGCTACCGGATGGCGTGACCTGGTCGCCGATGAAACCCTGATCGGCGAAGCTGGTAGAATATCCGCGGTCACGTAGCCAAGGTGCGGTCGTGTGCGCTGGTGAGAGGATGAGGAAGCCTGAGCAGTCTCAGCAGGCTGCCTATACAACGGAGCGTCCCGAGCGACGGACGTGTGCTCCGCTTGCGACACATTTTGTACCACATCTGGTCCCAGATGTTGTTGTACGAGAGAGGGGCCTCTCTCGCTCGCGGCCCGGCTGGACCTGGACGAGCTAGGAACCGGACTAGAAGGCTTCCTCCGATCTCTCCTATTATCCGCCGTCACTGGGTGTGCACCTTGTATGTTTATAGTGCTCGCATCACCCAACATTTCCTCCTGAACCGCAACGGACGAACCCGGCTGCCGAACCATTCGGTGAATGGACACTACACCGGGCGAGCTAGCGGACGACAGCGCCGTCGATCCTACTCGGGACCTCTTAGGCAACTGTCGTATCTCCATGAGCACTTTTGCCACTAGCTCTGCATTCAATTGTGACGACGGAAGCGCACTTTTGGAAGATAACATGGAAACATCACCCTGTTCTTGTTCCCCTGAAATAGAAACTGATAGACTAGAGTGACCCTGAGGAGAAAGGACTGGCATAGCCCTTTCTCCACTAACAACATACCAGGACACACGTTTACAATGTTTGTCATCCCAATATTGACATATTGAACAGGAGATAGTGCGAGTACACTGACTACAAATAATACAATGATCATGAAAGTCAGAGGAAGATTTCTTCCTATTACAATTTGAACAATATCCTTTCATTGTGAAAAGACAACAACAAGTCCTAGTACTCGCACAAACCCCTAAAAACAAAGATACATAATAACATGATCCATTAACATTGAAAAAACAAATTGAAATTCAAAATAATTTTGAAAAATATTTTTTCAGCGAAGCCCAAGTTTCTGAAAAGTAACGTTAAGCCCCAATGGATCCCAAGGCTAAGTGTGGTCAAAAATTTTAAAATTATTTTAAATAATTAATGCAACACTTACGGATAATAATAATGTATCTTGTAATGAGATAAACTACTCCAAAGGCAAACAGCCCCCCTCAAAAGAGACTGTTGCCAATGTAAACAAGAAGTGTATAAACACCAGAAAACATGACTCCAGGCACTGACAATACTGGCCCGAAATCAGTTATCAACAATACACACTATCTGATGCAAAACAGAGACTTCCAGGGAAGAATCTCCAGAACATCAGATGGTAGATGCAGAACACAACGTCCAAACACCCATGGGTGAGAACGTAAACATGGGGAAAATAACAGAATTCATTCTGTAACCAAGCTAATTCTCCCAAGAAATTTTAGTAGTAATCTTACTCAAAAATATGCCAAAAGCATGGGAGAATAGCAAGGGGGGACTTACAGGATAAGGAGAGAGGAAACACTGAATAAGCAGTGCAACTTCATAGCAAGAACGACAACAACAGGCCCATGCCTCGAAAATAGGCAACTTAACATAATTTCATTACAAAATTTTAAGTTACAGCCATGAATATTTTCTGTCACTCCTTTTTCCTCTCCTCCTTCTATATCCTCCTTAGAATCACCATTTCTCCAATATTTATGTGTCTGGCATCATTTAAACTGAGATTTACAAGCACAAAGATCAGTGAGATGTTAACTGATGAAGGGCCAAACAAAGAATGATAATTGGCGCCAATTTCGGAACGTCCTTGACACTGCGCATGCGCAGTAAAGGCAAAGTATGGAGGTCCTTCAGGACATGATTTCTTTTGGTTTTAGATGCAAATTTTGGGGATTGGGGGGCAAAATTTGTGTTTGGCCCTAGATTTTTAAGAGTTAGCACCAGCTATGTCTGGGTCATTGGTTCAGTATAAAAATATAAAATTTCATTAACTGGTAGAGTGCTAAAGGCACCATCATGGCTCTACTTAGTGCTTTTACATTGTACACATTAGTTTGTTGTTTTCTCAGCAGTAGAAAAAAAGTTAAAATATATTTGTTTTTTACAATTTATTGGAGAGTGCCAATCAGTCACTGCAACTTCAGTTGTTGCCCCTCCTCCCACTTCCCTGAAGAGAAGCGGGACGAGCGGAAACAACTGAAGGAGCAATGACCAGAGGGTCCTAGTTTGGACTAGAGGAGGCTCACAAAATGCCATCCAATGGCCTTTGCTACCCCCAAAACTAGCCAAGGCACCCCTATTATAGAATCATGGCTAGTGCCTGAAATAAGGTGCATCACAGGTGCCCAACAGTGATAGCACACCTCACATATGGAGTACTGGAGACTTGTCACATACATCATTCACAACAGATTTACAATAGGTAAAAACTTTCGACCAACCCATGCCCTACATGACAAAAATAACACAGTTAAAACTCTGCCCCAGAAAAAAAAATTGGCTACATACCCATTTGCTGGGTCCACAACAACTGAGTGGGGTTCTGTTAATCCTCCCTTGATCACCTTTCTCTGTTTAGTTCCATTGTAGGTACTAATTTCAATTGAACTTCTCCCAGGATCTGTCCAATATATGTTTTTACCAATCCAGTCAAGAGCTAATCCTTTTGGATTGATCAGACTTTTTAGCTGAAAAAAAATAGCGAAATAAAATCTGTTTTAATTACATTTCCAGATTATTTATTGGGCATAGTAAGCGCCAAGCTCTCAGGCCACCAGTCTAATTCTCTTCAGAAAAATTTGACACTGTTATGGGCTTTTTCTTTACCCATTTTTTGTGGAAATTTTGTGCACAGACGACCACTTTTAATTTGATCTGCCTTTACTTGCAACGATATACAGGTATTCTTTTCTGCCACAGTTAT
This sequence comes from Pictodentalium vernedei, assembly GCA_031216915.1. NCBI lineage: Eukaryota > Metazoa > Mollusca > Scaphopoda > Dentaliida > Dentaliidae > Pictodentalium > Pictodentalium vernedei. The sequence goes on from CM062294.1 coordinate 387,497,632, forward strand.
AGGTATTCTAATCAATAAGTATTTAATTGCCCTTAAAAACACAAAATATTCGCATAATTTGTGTAACTATCTGGCATTATCAAAACACTACAAATGTGCTGAGTTTTCATTTCTGATTGTAATGGCATCAAAATATCAATGCAATCATGTCTCGATTTGAACAGCATTTCACGCTTTGATTCACAGAAAAAGAATCTTTGTGAATTTTTTTCAAATTCAAGCAGCTGGAATATTTCAGTTGGTTGGAAAAGTGAACCTCTGGTTCGCTTTTCCAACCAAATGATATTATTCTAGACAACTGAATCTAAACATAGGCGACAACCTATTTGAGAGCTGGACTGGTTCCAGGCCATAACTACCTCAATTTTCTTGCAGAATTAGACTGGTGGACTGACAGATTGGGTAAACAAATATCTAGTGACACCAAGGGCAGTGAGTCCTGTTCCTGTGGCTTGAATGCAAACTTTTCAGACAATTCAGTGCAATCTTTTTTTATGGTTAATTAACCCTTTACCACACAAAACGATAAAATCTGTGCATGCCTATACACAAAAATTGCAGTTCATGTTGATTTTTGTTTCCAATTTTTACTTCAAAAACATAGATGTTCCTGGGCACGTAAGCAGTATTTCTATGTCTCCACACTTTCATGCGACCATCTGTGACGTGAAGCAGGAACCTACTCTCGCCTGACCAATTGACTCTCCTTCACATCCTGAGATTCTTCCAAATATTGTTGTGTTATACACCACTCCAATGTTTTTGATGGAAAAAATGTTCTCTCAACAAGTCTGAAGCTGGAACAGACCCTTCATTGCAATGGGCTTGTGGAGTTAGTACTGTTGAGGAACTCTAATCTGTGTTTTGAAAGCTGTAACCAAACGTATCTTATTGCGTAGGAAAAAAATACAAAGTATCCTTGGCATGTTGTATTCAAGGACGTAGCTACAAGGGTGTGGGTGGGTGGGTATGGGGTGTGTGTCTTCCCCACCACAAACCCACCCCCCCAACTCCCCCAATATTTGTCCAAAAATCAAGATAGTTGGAAATTTTTTCAGGCAAAAATCCCAACAGTTGGAAATTCAAGCATTGTTGAAACAGAGGGTTTTCTTTCCGAGTGTGGTATTACATTTCCGTAAAAATTGCAATAGAACTGTCCAAAACTGTCTCAAAGCACTGGGTATGAGGTCCAGAAGGGTGATCAAGCATCCAGGTCTGTGCGATCATCATCAAAGGCGATGTTTGGAGTGGTGTATAGCACAACAACATTGGAAGAATCTCAGGACGTGGAGAAAAATCCATTAGTCAGGCAAGAGTAGGTTCCTGCTTCAGGTCACAGATGGTCGCATGAGAGTGTGGAGGCATAGAAATACTGCTTACGTGCCCAGGAACATGACCTCCTGTTCCTTATGGTGGAAAATTAGTAATGATTTGGAGATCCTTCTCTCATGATTGTAAACTTGATATGGTGACTGTACATGGGAATCTCTATAGTCATCAGTACATCTGGGACATTCTCGCCCCTGTTTTACTGGATGACAATGCAATGCCACATCGTTCCCATGCTGTGAGAGCATTCCTTAAAACAACACTATTACTACACTACCTTGGCCTGCAATGAGCCCCAACATTGAATTCCTTAGAACACATCTGGGACTTTCCATGATGTCATGTGCAAGCAAAGGATCTGCCTGTACATAATTTGGCCGATTTGGAAGCTGCAATGCATGAGGAGTGGCAGCAGTTGCCTCTGGATTGTAACAGAAGGCTCACTGCACTGGTAACATTAGGAGTAGGGTTCAGGCTATCATCCTGGCACATGGTTCTTACACTCGCTACTGATGTCAGACACTGTTATTGTGTTCAGGAGATCACAAGTAATTACCGGCATTGTTTCATCCTGGACTGTTCCAGCATCAGACTTGTAAAGAGAACATTTTTCCATCAAAAACATTAGTGACAGATATGTGTAATTAGCACCATTAAAATACTGCATATTTTCATCATTGTGTTGTCGTTCATTTGTCAGTAGAACATTCTTTCTGCAAACAATCACTTTTGGCCATCTGAAAGACAGCATGAAAGAAATGACAGTTTCTATCTACACCACTGCAAAAAACAGAGACTCAAGTGAGCTTAAAATGCTCACCTGGCTCAAGCTGTCAAAAGAGATGAGTGTATCAGTAAGTGATCAGCAGCAAGAGCAATTTTTTTATTTGTCATGATGCAACCAAAGGCAACTTTTTTGGGGTCATTCATTTCTGCTGGTCCTAGGAAAGCTTTCTAGCAAGCTCTGTTCTATGATGTATGAAAAAACAACAACCGAACAAAATTTTTGTTTTGTTTTCAACTACTTGGATCTACCCCCACCCCTCAATTTTTTTTTTTTAATTCCAGCATAAATGAAATACTTATGACCCAGTTATATATTACATAACAAATATGGTTCACATCTGCCCATCGAAGCTGAAAATAGACATTTTTAGTGGAGCCCAAATTTTGACCTACTGAGTTTGTTTGAAAAAAAGTGAATCTGCATCTCTAAAGTTCCAAACAAGAAATCTAAGCATTATTGCAAGTGGCTTATAAAAAGGGGATTTTAAAAGCATATTAGACTTATGGAGCATTAACCCCCACCCTAAGGGATATAGTAATTTGGAGGGAAAAATCAGAAGAGTAAATTCCACTAGCCTGACGATGGCAGCAGCTTCATTTGAACAAAGGGAAAGGGTTTTCTCCAAAGATGGTCTGTGCCATAAATGAATGAATTTGGCCCAGTGGTTTTAAAGAATAAGAAAGATTTCAAACTAGAGAAACAGAATTTTACTGCGACCAGTAAATTCAAGTCTGTGTGAAAATGGTTAAAGCACCAAACATAAACAAAACAGAAAAAGAATTTATGGAGGCTTATGTTGGGGGTAAAATATTTTTAAAGAAATCAGAAATAGGTTTTCATTAAGAGTATTACATGAAATAAAATCTTTGGAACCCACATTGAATCCTTGAGAGGGGAGGGTTAAATTAAAGATATTCATAGAGATTGAAAAGGTTTGATCAAGGCATCAATAAAATCTTGAAGCCCACACTGAAGTTTTGAGATGGTTAAATTAAAGACATCCATACAGGAATCAGATAAATGTTTTCAAGAAACCAGAAAAAACATGTATGTGCACAGAATTGAAAGGGTTCAGCATAAAATAAAATCTTTGGAAAACACACTGCAGTCATGAGAGGGTTAAATCAAAGATATTCATACAGGAATCAGATCAATTTTTTTCCAAGGAACCAGAAAAAACATATATGTGTGCAGCATTGAAAGGGTTTGATTATGGCATCAATACAATCTTTGGAACCCACATTGCAGTATTGAGAGGAGGGTTAAATTAAAGACATGCATACAGGAATAAGATAAATGTTTCCAAGAAACCAGAAAAAAACATGTGCACATCATTGAAAGGGTTGAACATGAAATAAAATCTTTGGAAAACACACTGAAATCATGAGAGGGTTAAATTAAAGATATTCATACAGGAATCAGATCAAGTTTTTTCCAAGGAACCAGAAAAAACATATGTGTCCAGCATTGAAAGGGTTTGATTATGGCATAAATACAATCTTTGGAACCCACATTGCAGTCTTGAGAGGAGGGTTAAATTAAAGACATGCATACAGGAATAAGATAAATGTTTCCAAGAAACCAGAAAAAAACATGTGCACATCATTGAAAGGGTTGAACATGAAATAAAATCTTTGGAAAACACACTGAAATCATGAGAGGGTTAAATTAAAGATATTCATACAGGAATCAGATCATTTTTTTTCCAAGAAACCAGAAAAAACATATATGTGCATAGCATTGAAAGGGTTTGATCAAATTTTCTGAACAGTTTCGATCCAGGTAATAATAGATTAGAATGTATCTGGGAGCAGGAAGCAATTTGTTGTTTAAGAACAACATGTTATTCTAGATGTCAATCAATGTTCTCAGTGAATGAAATTTTTCTCCAGAATAAACTACTGCAAAAATGCTCATCATTTTTTCAATACCCTCTACTGGGCACCCTGATTGAATTTGTAGCAATTTTTTAACCACACCCTTCTACTGGTCCTTAGGAAACTTCATACCAAACAACAGTTTTCTGTTCCTTGTGGTTTGGGATGTATGGGCTTTTGAATATTTTTTTTCTGTTTTTAATCCCTGGGGTTGCCACAGGGCTGTGAAAGTTTTTTTCTGGGGGGGGGGGGGGGGGGGAGAGGGGCACATCAATCATCAATTTACTTAGGACCCACTTAGACTACATGCCAAATTTGGTTGAAATTGGCCCACCAGTTCTTGAAATAGAAATTTTGGGCAGAGCTCAAAATGGATATGCCCCCACAGAGAGCCCAAATATTGACCTATCAACTTCCAGGGAACAAACTTTATTCTTCTACACCAAAGGATGTTCCATACCAAATATCAAGGCATTCCCTCTGGTGGTTTGTGAGAAGAAGATTTTTAAAGGTTGTTAAGCTTTTGGGGCATGAACCAGAGCCTGAATATGGCAGCTGCTTCATTTGAACAAAATAGAAAGGGTATACTCCATAGATGGTCTGTGCAATATATGTTTGAATTTGGTCTAGTGGTTGTGAAGAAGAAACCAAGTTTGCAAAAAGTTAACAGACGATGAGCGATGGATGCCGGACAAAAGTGATGGCAATAGCTTCTACTGACTTGCAGTAAGGTGAGCTAAAAACAGGGAGTGCTTAACCCTTTACCCAACGTAATGGCCAAAACCGGCCAACGCAATTCTTAAAAATCGTCAGTTACTTTTCATTATTTTTTCATTTTTTGTCTCAAAAACATAGGTTATGACCCCTCATTTGGAACGAGCTCGTTCCAATGAGGGGTCATAACCTATCTTTTTGAGACAAAAAATGAAAAAAATTAATTGTTCAAGAATTTTTTGGGCAAATGTCGTCTGCTTTTCATGTTAGGTAAAGGGTTAATTAAGTTCCAGGTGTATATATGCAATGCTCTCACAGACTAGTTTGTATTAGGACTCAATATCTCAAAATGTACACTCTTTTTTAGGCAGTATTCTGGAATTTTTAAAGTTACTACCAAAATTGTGTACATTTTTCTTTGGCTCTATTCTCTCATGAGACAGATATAGCAATTTTATTTGTATTTGGTATTGTTGAATTAATATCTCACACATATTATGACATATAGGCTGAGTTAGTGAGTTAACTCATTACTCATACTTTGTACACATATAAATTAATGGTTGTTAGTCAATGAGTTCATTTCAAGTCTTCACTGCTCAGCATGACCTCATATTTGAGATGATTAATTAATAAATTATTGGTTAAATACTGATTTTTTTAGCATTTTCCATACATGAACATTCATGTAATTGACACAATGCCTAATAAAAGCAGATACAGCCTACATACAGACTACAGTACCACAAGTACCACAAGAAATTGTTATTTTGTGCTGTCTTAAAACCTCAAATTATGTAAATAGATATTTAGCTGCAGTTTACCCTTCTGGGGTGGGTGTTTGAAGTATTGTGTGTGGGGGGACTCCATCCCTAGTTGGTGGCATAGAGGGTGGGGTGTGGGGGGGGGGGGGGGGGGGCAACCCTTTCAGTATTCATCCCTAGTTGGAATTTTCATAGATCTACACATCCTCCCCCCCCCCCCCCCAACACACACCCTATTGAAAAGCAAACCTCTTGGTTGTGTTGGGTAAACACAAAATATATCCAACAATATAATTTTCTTAATGACTAAAAATTCCAATTTTACTTCAAGAACATAGCTCACTAAGTTTGTTGGACTGAGGGCAATAAGCTATGATTTGTGAGCAAAAACTGAAGATATAACAAAATTTTAATAGTGATCTTTTTTTAATGGTGAACATGTGAGCTGATGGGTTAACCCTTACACAACCTGAATAGCAGATAATACTTGGATTTGAGACAAGAAATAAAAATTTATCAATTTTTTTGTGAATTCTCTTATTTAGAAGGTTGTAGAAGTAAACCCTGACATAACTCACACAATATCAAAATTTATTATTTTTGACAGTATCAGTATATTTTTAAAATATTGCAAAAAAATTAAATAAAACAAAAGACCCCACAGGGTCTGAAGAGCTCACCTTGAACAGAACCGGATACAAACCGAGTCCTGAATGAATCGGACCATCTGTTCAGAAAATAGAAATTTTGGGCAAGGCCAAAAATCTTACCCCTCCCATTACAAAGCCAAATATTGCTTCACGAACTTCGTTTGAACAAACTTGATTCTACACCTCAAAAGGGAGCTCCATAACAAATATCAAGTTATTGTATCCACTGGTTCATGAGAAGATTTTAAAAATATTTTGAAGCATTTTCCCCCACCCCCTCCCTTTGGGGCTAGGGTTTGTTGAGTTGAACAAAAATGCAATGCCCCTTCGGGACCATCACTCACACAAGCTTTCATTTGAATTGGCCCAGTGGTTTTGGAGGAGAAAACCATAACATGGTGTTGATGGATGACAGACGATGGACGGATGGACGACGGATGGAAAACGATTAGATAAGCTCAGCTTGACTTTGTCAAGGTGAGCTAAAAACCATGTCATGTGACCATTCATTAGAATGAGCTTGATAAGTTTGTTCAAATGAGAGGCCATATGATGAGGTTTTCTTGAAATTTTTGAAAAATAATTGTTTTTCAACAGAAAGTAAAGCTCTGAAACATCCTTATAAAAATCAAGGACTTTCTAAGCTAATGCACAAATTCCAAGTACTTTCAAGCTTTTGAAACCCACATTTTTCAAATCAAGAACATCCAAGGACAACAAAGAACCCTGCAAATGCATGGCAAATGGTCTGGGGTTTGGAAGTTATATGAAACAAGAGCTATTGCTGAAGGCAATTCATACCTCCACTGCTGTGATCAAGCATATCAAATTTTGTTGAAATCCATCCACTCATAGATGAGATATGGCTCTAAACAGACAAACATGCCCAACAAAAATCACTGAAAATTTGACAAAATAAGAGCCATAAAGTGAGCAACTCTGTTCAACATGTGGTAGAAGCAGATCATCAAATGGATACTGCATGCCAAATTTCATTGAAGTCCATCAACTCACAGCTGAAATATGGATCTGGAAGGAAGGATGGACAAACACATCCATGGATGGACAAGACTGGCGGGCAGATAAACAGATGTATGGACAAACAGATGAAAGGATGGATGGACAGACTGGCAGACAAATGCATGTAATCCAGGATAACCCTCCTTTTGAGAGTGGGGAATAATTAGCAGGGTTATTCAATTAAAAAATTATCCAATCAAGTGGGCACCACTATATTAATTACCTTGAGCACTGTTGGTTTGAACTCTTTGATTTCACGAGTGTTTCTAGCATGGTTTGATGTTTGATGAGTATTTGTGTTGTTCGGTATAGGAAGCGTCCATATGGTACGATTATGGGAACTCAACATAAATGCTTGCCAGCTGTCCCCTGTAACATCTACATCCATTGACTGAATCTTCCACTTGAATTCCTAATTGAACAAAAAAGGTACACCTGAATAATGAAACTTGTTGACAACAAAATTAATTTCTGCACCAGTAGCTGGTCAGTCTGATTTTGACAATTATCGTTTGCTTTTTTCTCTCAACAGGCTCCAGGTGCTGGAAGCACTCACCTGACCGATTGTTAACAAAAAGATTTAACCCTTTACCTAATGAATCGGCCATGTTATCTATAAGCTGAACAGATAATAAAAATGAAAAAAACTTCAACAAAACCATATAATGTGACACCTTATTGGAATGATCTCATTCCAATGGGGTATCACATGATATGTTTTTTTTGAGCTTTTGGAATGGAAAAAATTGAAAAAAATAATTAAAATAACAAATTTTGATATCGTGTGCATTTGGATAAAGGGTTTAAAGATTTAAAAAAATATATTCAGTTGCTCATTATTTATCAGATGTAATATGCCAAACAGCTATTGTTTGGAAGAGTTTTTAAACTGGTGGAGTGCTGGAAGCCCATATTTGGGCTTTATTCTGGAGTGCATGTACCACAACTTAACCCTTTATCCAACAAATCGCCCGTATCCGCCCACGTAATATGCAAAATCAGCAGCTGAAAAAATATTATTTTTCGAAACATTTCAACAAAACCATATCATTTGACCCCTCTTTGGAACGGGCTCGTCGAGCTCGTTCCAAAGAGGGGTCACATGATATAGTTTTGTTAAAATTTTTTGAAAAAATTTAAAAAATGATATTTAAAATAATAAATTTTGAAATCGTCTGCGATGGGGAAAGGGTTAAAGGCTTAATTTCCTGTGGATTTACTTCATGATATCTTTGGAGTGGCATTATTTATTCTTTATGAATTCTCCTTGTTATAATTCATGGGAGAGTGCCTGTAGGCCTATAGTCACTCTAACTATAAATTAACACAAGGCAAATACGTATGGATCAATTTTGACGACCAAAAATATTTCAGTACTCTATCAGTTAATGTCTGTGAGTTTTGAGACAGGGGGAAAAATCTCTTGAATGGCTTAATTTCTACAAATAATTTCAAAGATGTGATATGTCAAACTGAAAATAATTTAGATCACAGGTTTGTGATAAACACTTTTTAATGCTGCCCCATTGGGGGCGCGGTGGCTCAGTAGGTAGAGGTGCAGGCTGCAAGCCGAGAGGTCCTCGGTTCGATTCCCACCTGCAGCAATCGCGTTGTGTCCTTGGGCAAGACACTTCACCCCCATTGCCCATGTGGGGGACACGGTGACGCTGTGTACTAAGGCGTACTGCACATCGATGGTGCACCTGTCTTCAACCAATGCTAACCCTGCTTGTGTGGAGTTAGTATGTTGGGGAGCTGACAGTTGCTCGCCGGTTCTCTTTGGTACTCCGGCTTCCTTCACCCATAAAACTGTCAAGGTTATAATTAGCCATTGTGCAGAAATATGTGACCTTAAACACCAATAAATAAATAAATAAATAAATAAATAAATAATGCTGCCCCATTCCCTTTACCCAATGCACAGAATATCAAAATTTATTGTTGGACTTTCAAATTTTTCAAACAATTTCAACAAAACCATATCATATGACCTCACATTGAAATGAGCTTGTTCCAATGAGGGGGTCAAATGATATGGTTTTAGTTGAAATTTTTGTTAAAAACCAGTTTTTTTTTCAACAGCTTAATTTGCAAATTAAGCTGACAGACACAGCTGATCATTAGGTAAAGGGTTAAAAGGACTGCTCCTACCCCACCCACTCATTCATCTAAACAAACTTGTACACAGATTATTATTATCCTCCTGTGCTGTGGGGTGGAGTAGGATGGAGAAAGCTCATATTTGACACAGGCATGAGGCTTGCCGAGTGTGGGAGTCAAATATCTTTCCTCTCCTTGAGGATGAAATATTCCCCACCCCACCACCACATCACTTAAGGATACTTTTTCTCCCACCTCACCCCACATGACATTATTGACATCAAAATTTCAAGACAATTCATTACATAATGGTGGCGTTATTACAGGATACAATTCCAAATTTGACACTTATCAACAAAAATTGGGGCACTATTTGATATTTATTTATTTACTGATGTTTAACCCTCTGCACTCTGGTGTCAAAATGGCAAAGTTTTCAGCAGCAAATATTTCCCATAATGCAGTTTGATATTTAATCAAATATACCTTGTTTGACAGAGCTCAGTGAGCTCTGTCAAACAAGATATAATTGGTTAAATTCATAGTTAAACAAGAGAAAAAACAGAATGGTGGGAAAAAATTCTATTGCACAACCAGCCTGCTGGGAGTTAAGGTCACATATTTCTACACAATGGCTAATCGTTACTGCAACATGGAGATAAACTCATGTCCAGCCAATTATTTATAACCATGTTGCCCATTTTAGAGGGCTTCCACCCCAGGTAGTGGTGACTGGATCCTATTTTACAAGCAAACCTCAAGCTTGTTTACCACAGTGTTCCCATGGGGGAACTATTTGATAAAAGTGCATGCATGCTTTTGTGCTCTCACACTGTTTTGTGCCAATCTATTAAAACAAAGGCTGCATTATTACAAATAAATTCAAAGTTGACATATTACTAGCAGGCAAAAAAGACATGATTCTCTGACTAAATCACCAGGTAGCATCACATTTGCATTGAGACTACTTGGCAGATAATGAGGAAGAGGCATCTCATATCTAACTCTTTACCCTACATAACAGCCAGAACCGATAAGAACTATTCACAAAACCACCATTCAAATTTTATTATTTTTTTCAATTTTTGCCTCAAACACATAGCTTATGATTCCTCATTGGAACAAGCTCAATGAGCTTCTCCCAATGTGGTGTCATAAGCTAAATTTTGTAGGTAAAAAATAAAAAATATGCGAGCTTTTCAAGAATATTTTTGCATGTGTTGTCTTCTATTCATGTCAAATAAAGGTTCAAGGTCATCTCTCAGTGTTGAGTTGTTATAAATGCAAGTGTAAATTCAATATTTCTTTGACATAAGGACATATTGCTTTTGATTAAATATACAAATAAAGTCAGTCTGTATTTCGACAATTTGGCATCATAACTTAAGTTCGTGAGACAAAAATGAAAAATTCTCAAGAAATTTTTCTCCAAGTGCTATCAGATAATCATGTTAGGTAAAGAGTTAATGACAAGCAGACTCAAAATGTATTTACTTCAAACTCAGCATTTCATCTTTCATATATATACTATTCAAAAAAAGTAGGGGATATTTGACAAAAGTGATATATATGAAGAAATATATTTATATATTCTTCAAAAAGACAGTTGAGGCATTGCACTGTGACATCTGGTGAATGATTTCAGTGATAGTTGGGTGTCTGACAAGCACATTCCACGCACTGAGCCGTAGAAGACATGGACGGACAGTCAGAGAATTTACCACATTCAGTCCAAGACCTCAATACCTTGTGAATCCTCCTCGGTTCGTGAGACAAGCCCAGATGCAGCGTGGCAAACTCCTCACCAAACGTCCAATATCAGCTTTAATGATGTTATTCCATTCTTCCCGCAGTGCAGTGGCAAGTTACTGGATAATAGTAGGGGACTGTTGGCATTGTTGTACTCGCCTGCCAAGCATATCCCAGACGTGCTCAATTGGTGAAAGGTCTGTACTTAGTGCTGGCCAAGGCATTATTGTGATATTCTGCTCCTGGAGTGACATGGGCCCTGTGTGCTTTTGCATTGTCATCTTGGAAAATAAAACGATGGCCATGATGTCATGCAAATGGCACCACAAGAGCTACTGATATGTTGTCACAGTAGTACTGCCCTGTGACATGCCCTTGGATGACATGTACTGCTGTTCTGCTTGTCATGGTTATGCCTCCCCACACCATAACCGATCGACCACCAAAACAATTGTGCTGCCTAACGGTTAGATCATGGTATCGTTCATTCCACTGCCACCGCCACACTCTGATTTGCCTGTTGTGGAAGTTGAGAGTGAACCTCGATTCATAGGAAAACATAATGTTGCGCCACACTAATTATGCCTTGCTGCGATGTGACGTTCAGTCAAACGTGGAATTATTTGAGGTCGCCGAGCATACAAATTCCAGCTGTGTAGGCACAGGCATTTCGGATAGTCTGACCACTGACTCGCACATCTGTCGGTCGGTGTCCAATTTCTGAAGCACTTTGATGGCAGTTATGTAATGCTGTGGTTTGGATGAAACAATTCTGGTTTGCAGTTGTCACCCTTTGACCTGACCGACATCTGTCATCAACATTGCCTGTCTGACGGTAGCCTGAACACATCCTGCTAATCACCGATTAAGTAACGTTGAGAATTTGAGCCACTGCAGTCTGTCTGTTGCCAGCTTCCAACATGCCAATGGCATGTAAACGTTTGTCACATGTCAGTCTTCGCATACCTCAAAAGTTACGTTTCGACCAGAAGCTATTCATGAACAAGTTTATTCCAAGAAAAGAATGATGAGGCCTCCGAAAAAGCCTGTCCAGTAAAAATGAAAATTTCAAAATGTACCCCACAGACATTAAAGCGGCGCTCGTGCAAAAAACCTGTATGAAGTTTTCGTGGGCTGGTGACATTCATGATCTACACTCAACTTGGTAACATATTGATGTGTACAAATCAAGATGTCCTTAGAAACAAGAGCTCGACTCTATTAAGTCACTTGGTACATAAACTTGATGGTGATGATAGATTTATCTTACAACATTCTCAGCTGTAGTGGCAATAACTTCATTAAGGCTATTAAAAAGAAATAATGGGTTCTCAGGCTCCAGCCTCATCACTGAAAACCTGCCTCATCACCCCTTTTTCAATTCCTGAAATCTCTTCATTATTTTGCACTTGTTTTTTTCCACACAACAGTGTAAGTTTTTAAATTTCTAATTCTAACTGTTTTCCAGACTGTTTGTGGATTAACTAAAATTAAAAAAAAATAACAAGCCTCCCTCATCATGAAATTGAGAGAACATTGCCTGAGAAACAACAAATTTTTTAACTGGCCTAACATGATCTTGTTTGAATTGGCAACTTCACAGTCTTGTGAAATGGAGAGTTTCAAAGAGCCATAGGAGTTTACAGCAGGTGAAAAGACTTACTGATACAAGAATTAAGTTATAATTTTAAATTCAGAGGATTAGAAGAGAAAAAAAGCCTCCCTCCCTCATCTGTTTTTCAGGGCAAAAATGCCTGAGAAGACTGCTTTTTATTTTTTGGCCCAACTCGTATTTTTTTATTTCAGATTTCATTTTCCGACTCAAAAACGCTTGTCAATGTGATCGAAACTGTATGCAGCTGCCTTGAACTTTTCCAGTCCCCCATTCCTCAGATAAATGTATTAGACAAAATTCTTCAACATTCCAAAAAGACTGTGCCCTGTAACTTTATGTTGTTTCAACTTGAATGCAATTCATTTACAGAAGCACAAAAGTAGTTGTTTCAGAATTTAATAATTATACTTTTGAGAAGTATTTTTTACTCCTGTGATATGTAGAAACTTATATGGTCTCTTGCAAATGCCTTGCGAAAGCTTGCAATGTTAAAAAAAAATAGTAATGTAAACAAGTCATAACTAAGCACATACTTATATACTGCAGTTGCGGGTAACCAAATTTCTATCATGGGACCTAATACAAGATGTGGTCAGGTAATTTCAGACTTAATACCTACTTATTGTGGAGAAAAATATGCAATTAAGAACATACACTGTAAGGATCTGATTCAGAGTAGAAAGAAATGACTTACGAATCTATTCTTGTATGTATTTGTAACTTTTCCCTTGAACAAGTTTTTTTCTTCAGCTATCAATATGTTCACCTCATCACCTGAAATAGCACAAAAGTAAAACCTGATTTAACCACATCTAAGAACTACAGGAAAGAATTTGAAGATTCAACCTGCTTTCAACTTTTGAAAACTAATTCCAACTTTAATCAAATAACTGTAGGATTTTTTTCAAAGTCCCGAAAAAGTATGGTATGATAAAACCGATAGCAATTTTTTTTTGACCATTCCATTCTGTTGGTCCTAAGGAAGCTTCACATCAAATAAGAATTCTCAGTGCCGTGCAGTTTTGGAGATACGGGAATTTAACAAAAGTTTCTATTTTTAGCTCCTGCGGTTCCCATGGGGCGACTGGAAATTTTTTTTTTTTTGCATAAATTAAGTACTTATGACCCAATAAGCCCTCATATCAAATTTGGTTCAAATCAGCCTCTCGGTTTGGAAAATAGAAATTTTGGGTGGGGCGAAAATTCTTGGCGCTTCCATAATGACAGCAATTATAACCCCACAAACTTTTCTTGAGCAAATCTGAGTCTACACCTCAAAAGGAAGCTGCACTCCAAATATCAAGTCTCTGCTACTGCTGGTTCATGAGAAGATTTTTTAAGATTTAGGCACACTTTTTGGGCATGGCCCTACCGAGGGGTGGGGCAATTTGATTTGAACAAAATCAAAATAAGATGTTATAAGAAACAATCATCTCAATAAATTGGTTCAGCGGTTTTGGAGGAGAAGATGCAAACACCATGGTCACGGACGACGGACGACAGACGACAGATGGTGAGTGATCACAATAGCTCACCCTGATTTTCAGTCAGGTGAGCTAAAAACTTGAATTTTGGGTAAGGCCTTAAATTTTGCCCCTCCCAGGACAGGCTGAAATATTGCTCAAGAAACTTTCTCTGAACAAACCCAAAACTATACCATTAAAAGAGGATGCATAGCACATATTGAATCGAAGCTCGTGGTACACTACAAGAAGATTCTTCTGTGATTTTACCACTGCCAACAGTATTAAATGGGGGTCACCAAAGGAAGCACATGAATACAGTGAAGTATTTTTTTTTTGGGGGGGGGGGGGAGGGGGGGGGAGGGGGGGGGGGGGGCAAATGATTTGACTACTTCAAAGGACGTTTGATACCAACTACCAACAAATTTTCTCATGTTGTTCTCACAAGATGTACAGTTGAACTTTGTTTTATTTTTAGCTCCTGAAGGTTCCCATGAGAACATAAAACAAGAGGCCCCAAGGGGCCTGAGGGCGCTCACCTGACATGGTAGCCTAAATTTATATCAACCCAGAGAATTGATTTCAACAAGTTGCATCTGCTCCTCCTAAGAAAAGCTTATACCAAATATCCAAAGATTCTGACCAGTGGATCTAAAAAAAAAAGATTTTTAAAGAATATTCCTCATATTGAACTAAGTTATAATTCAGGCTCCCACAGGGAGCCCATATATGAACCCAGGGCCTGGGCTTTAACAAACTTGAATCTCACCCCCCTAATGATGCTGCACACCAAATATCAAAACATTCCAACTGCTGGATCAGAAGAAGAAGATTTTTAAAGAAAATTCCTCATTTTGAACTAAGTTACAATTCGAGCTCCCACAGTGAGTCCAAATATGGACCTAGGGACAAGGCTTGAACAAACTTGAATCTCATCCCCTAAGGATGCTGCATACCAAATATCAAAACATTCCGACTGCTGGATCTGAAGAAGATTTTTAAAGAAAAGTTAAAAAATTTATAATAATTTATATATTTTTTATACTTACCAATGACCCAGACATAGCTGGTGCTAACTCTTAAAATATAGGGCCAAACACAAATTTTGCCCCCCAATCCCCAAAATTTGCATCTAAAACTAAAGAAAACATGTCCTGAAAGGCCCTCCACACTTCGCCCCTACTGCGCATGCGCAGTGTCAAGGACGTTCCGAAATTGGCGCCATTTATCATTCTAATAACCAGTGCCTGGTAAGCGCTATGTACTCAGCGGGGAGGCAAGAGTTCCCAACTCCTGGGAGGGCCATCCCCGTCTGGGTCATTGGTAAGTATAAAAAATATATAAATTACTATAAATTTTTTAACATTTTTATACTGTACCAATGACCCAGACATAGCTGAATAGTAAAAAGGCTGGAGGGCCAAGGACATAGAGCAAAATGGAATACGCTCAATAAAATAAAATAGAGTCATCCCCTGTAGGGAAAAGAAGTAATAGGCCTTACATGTATCTTTCTTATTTATGATAAATTAGAAAGATACAACACCTTCCAAAATTGAGCTTCATACATCCATGTACTCTATTAATATCCAATATAATCCTTATACTAATAATTTTTAAAGTAAGCCAATAATAAAGTAAGTCTAGAGAATAGAGACTCTTATACTCCTAAAAGTGTCTGAGAATTGCATAATCATGTCCGTTGACATATGCAATATTCAAAAGCTATACTTTAAAAACTAAGACTTGAATGAATTTTATAAACTTAAACTTCTCACTAAACAACCATCCCAATAACAGCTCAGAATTACTAACTCCGGAGGAGGTATCCCCTTGTTTTCATAGTAAAACAGGTGACCCAAGGGAACACCCTCCCCCCCCCCCCCTTTTTCTTGCCCTGGGTCAAATAGCCCAGAGCGAAGAGGGCAGCCGAACGGAGACACTGCCGAAACAGACAGCCTACCTAGCTATAGTAGCAACTGTTAAGTGAATGACATTCTGAGCAGTAGATAATAGACCTAACAAAAGAGGCCTCAAGAAATTGACTCGATATTTCTAAGATAAAATTCATGAATGTGGATGGCTGAGCGCAATGAGCAGCCTTCAAAAATCTATAATAGCGACACTATTAATGTAAGCCCAAGAAGTAGAAGAACTCTTACTTCATGAGCCGAAATCTTAAGCACAACTGCTAAGTCAATGATATACCATAAGCAGTACCGATAGTTAATAGAATCCATTAACAATAAAATGGAGCGTAACGTCCTTCTACTAGACATCAAAGACAGAAGAAGCTTACGCCCTTGTAATAAACAGATATCTGTTTATAAATACATAAACTGTACCCGGAAAGAGTAAAGGCCTATGCCCATACGAAGACGGAAGGACCTTAAAATAATAGGTTCCGGATAATAGGAGCCTAACTCTTATGCAACAATCCAACCTAAATAGTAACGGAAGTATTGATTCCGAAACTATGAAAGTGAAAATCATCCATCGATAGTGCATGAAACTCACTGACTCTACAGTAAAAGAGAAACCAACAGAATTACTGTCTAAAAGGTCAGAATTTGAAAACTACTGTTTCCAGAGGCTCAAATGATTACTTAGCTAAATAAGAACCGAAGTTAAAATCCGTATAGGAATTTAATCTAAAGATTCTAAGTCTATTTATCAAAAAGTTACTAACTGACTTAGATAAAGAGACAAAAGACTCAATTGTAAACTATCGTAGAGTGCATAGGTATGAGGTAACATGAACCTATAACCTAAATAATAACAGGCTGCAGTAGATCTTGTGAAACAAGTATACTAAAAAATAGCAATGAGTAGTATGGAGGGATCAACAATATGAACATAATGATCCCTACACCACGACGGAAGAGCCTCCACTTTAGTCGCATAGAATAGCGAAGAAGAGGATCTCCTATAGTAATAAATCGCGTCCAAAGCTCGTCCAGTACAGTGCTTACAATGCAATACGGACCACACAACGGAATACATGAAGGTTGCGACCTTGCTGGTTGTGATAAAGATGACACGATTTACCCAGTGAAAAAAGATCCTCACATAGAGGAAGATTTCACGTTAAGACCCACAGTAGACAAGAGAGTAAATTACTCATGATCTCTGTGAAGATAGAGATGCTATCAACAGAAATGTATTGTGGTTGTTTATCTTAGCAATACCTGCTAAAACAACAGCGCCGGAGGATACGCGTATCCTATCATTCCGTCCTATAGATCAATAGAGCGTTAACACTATTAGCTCAGAGATCTGGACAAGCCAACACATACGTCTGCAATTGATAGCAAGCTGTGTCATAAATAAATCAACATTGGGCGCTCCCATAGATAGCAAATCTGATTGAATACTTGTTTGTTGAGAGTCCATTCTGACAGCAACAAGCGACCCGTAAGAGAACGGGAGTCCGATAAAACAATCAGACGACCCGGAATATGACGGACCAAAACTGAACTTGGTGTACTATAACCAACAGACGGATTCTTTCCATTAAATTGAATAACGGAAACGAAAGAGTGCCTCCCTGGTTCCGGAGATACGCCACTACTGTCGAATTAAAGGACAGGAATTTGGGCATGCGTTTCTGAATAATGTTCATGCAATGACATAAAGCAAGCCTAAAAAAACATTATTCCGCGGAAGTTAAACTGATAGCTAAAAGACTGCGGAACCCAAAGACCCTGGCACTTCGAATCCGTAGGGATCAGTATATATCCCAATCTGTTTGACTGGCAACCGTCATAACAGCCACACTCGGGTCCGGCAACTGCGGCGGCAAACTCTGAGTCAACCACCGAATGTTTGCCCCAGTCTGAATCTCTTGTAACACTAGATAGACAAGAGAACGTATAAATCGAGCAATTCATGGATTGCCGGAAAGTTGCCGTCGAAGAGAAGCTCCTCCGAGAACGAAGCGACTCTGAGAGAGTTCTTAACCTTACTATCCACGCGTGTGGATGTAGCTAGGGCTGCGTCACGTCTAACCAACTCCAATCAGCCACTGAAGGGCGGAGTTATACGTGAACAAACTACTGCCCTCAAAAGAAATTACATTGAGAATAATATCCCGTAAATCTTTTCTTGAAGACGTAATAACGCCTCAGTAAGGCGGATTACGTATAATAAAGCGTCTAAGTTAAGTCTACTATACATAATGTCGTTCCCAACATTGAAATTGGAAAAGACATAAACGGCGAAAAAGAATATATGCAGTCTTTAATCACACCGTCTAGACGCATATGAACTCTCGGTATGCCCTGCTCTGCCAAAATAAACTATTTGTAAAAATGATAAAATGGCAGAAATGAGCAACGCGGACAAGAAACTAAACTATCATGCTTAGTAGCAGGCTTGTATATATATATATATATATATAGCGTCGAAAAATAAAACACATGTTGTAATGACAATATTGGACTGCGTCGGTAAGTCAGGGACAATGTCCCTGTACCGATCGAAAAATCCGAGTCCAATGACGCTATAAGTCTCTTATCCAAGATCGCAGCAATGAAGTCCGAAATAATAATCACTGGAAGAAATGCCAGAAGATATGAAAGGCATCTTCCGATACTACTAAAGGGAAAACTCGAAATCTTTCGAATCCCTTTCGCCATCCTGTCGGACCCTATAAAGCGTTCGGTCGTCCGTAGCTGATGCAACCGCGGACCGCACCGACCCAGCGCCGTCGGATAATTCCTGATTCGACCGAGAAACTGTCAATTGCTGGGATGCTGCGAAACAACTGCGCTAACTCGGATAGCACGTCCGTCACTGAGGCCTGAGGAGAAGCGGTCTTACGATGCATTGCCGCTGGAAGCTCCGTGATCGTTACCCCGTGCATACTTCCAATATGCGAGCGAACAGAGTGTATAGGCCTCGTGTCCCTTGGCTACCGGATGGCGCGACCTATTCGCCGTGGAATCACTGAATGCCGAAACTGATCGGATACTCGAGGTCACGTAGCCAATGTGCGGTCGTGTGCCCTGCTGTGAGGATGAGGAAGCATTAAAGACAGTCTCTCGGACTGTCAATATAACGGAGCGTCCCGAGCAACGGACATATGCTCCGAATGTAAAATATCTGAACCACAACATGCGGTCCCCTATGTTGTTGGGCGAGAGAGGAACCTCTCTCGCTCACAGCCTGGACGGACCTGGACAAGCCAGGAACCGGACTAACAGGCTTCCTCCGATCTGTCCTCAATCTGCCGTCACTGGGTGAGTACTAAAGTAATTAAAGTGCTCGCATCACCCAAATCTCCTTCCTAGACCGCAACGGACGAACCCGGCAGCCGAACCATTCGATGAATGTACGCTACACCGGGTGAGCTAGCGAATGTCACTCCGTAAGCGATAGACATATTCCATGAGCACTTATTGCCGCTAACTCTTCATTAACTATGACGACAGAGGCACACTTTTGAAAGACATCTCCATAACTCTTCGAACAAGAAACCAGAAATGCTTGGATAGCAAGCATAAAATAATAATATATATAGCGTCGTTCAATAATTCGAAAGTTTGTGTGACATTATTGGACTATGTCGGAACTGAGGGACGATGTCCCTGAACCGAACCAAAAATTTCTAAGTCCACCGACGCTATCAGTTTCTTATCCGGCATCGCAGCATATGTTGTTCCGAAAGGGAAAGCTTGAAATCCTCCGAATCCCTTTCGGTATCCCGTCGGACTGGATGAAACTTTCGGACGTCCGTACCCGCTTCCGCGGAGCGTCCCGACCCAGCATCGTCGGATAAAATATATGTGACAGATTCAGTTGATGCTGGGATGCTGCGATAAACTGTGCTATTAAGGAAAGCACGTCCGTTCCCGAGGCCTGTGCAGTAGCGGACTTACGATGCATTGCCGCCGGAAGCTCCGTGTACGTTGACTCCCGCACACTTCCTATGCGAACGTCCGGAGTCTGCAGGCCTCGAGTCCCCGGCTACCGACCCAGCGCTGTCAGATAATTCTCGATCCGACACCGTTTCTGTCGGCTGCTGGGATGCTGCGATAAGCTGTGCTATGTGCACAAGAATGTCCGGCGTCGAGACCTGCGGAGGCGCAGTCTATCGCTGCTTCGCCGAGGGCAGCTCCGCATCAGATGGCTCCCGCATACTTTTCCTATGCGAACGTCCGGAGTCCATCAGTCTCGAATCCCTGGCTGCCGGATGGTGTGACCTGTTCGCCGAAGAATCCTTGATCGGCGAAGCTGGTAATATATCGGCGGTCACGCAGCCAAGGTGCGGTCGTGTGCGCTGACGAGAAGAGGAAGCCTTAGCAGTCTCAGCGGACTGCCTATACAACGGAGCGTCCCGAGCGACGGACATATGCTCCGCTAGCGACACATTTTGTACCACAACATCTGGGGCCAGATGTTGTTGAACGAGAGAGGGGCCTCTCTCGCTTGCCGTCCGGATGGACCGGAATGAGCTATGAACCGGACTAAAAGGCTTCCTCCGTTCTCCCTCCGATCCGCCGTCACTGGGTGTGCATTAAGTTAATTTTATAGTGCTCGCATCACCCCAAAATTCCTTCTAGACCGCAACGGACGAACCCGGCTGCCGAACCATTCGGTGAATGGACGCTACACCGGGCGAGCTAGCGGACGTCAAAGGCCGTCGAACCTACTAGGGTCCTCTTAGGCAATTGGCGTATTACATGAGCACTTATCCGCTAGCCCTTCATTAATTGTGACGACGGAGGCACACTGTTGGAAGACATCACAGATACATCACCCTAATCTTGATCGTCTGAAATAGAAATTGATAAAGTAGAGTGACCCTGCGGGGAAAGGACCGGAGTGTCCAAATCCCCAACAACATACCGTGACATACGCTTCCCATATTGTCATCGAAATCATACGATACAGAACAGGAGTTAATGCGAGTACACTGACCACATATAGAATGATAATAAGGTCAGAGGAAGACTTCCTCTTAAAACAATTGATCAATATCCTTTCAATGTGAAAAGAAAACAAGTCCTGGTACTCGCACTAACCCCTGGCAATCAAAATACATAATAATAATATGATCCATTAATATAGAAAAAATAATTGAAATCAAAATATTTTGAAAAAATATTTTTTCAGAACAGCCCAAGTTTCTGAAAAGTAACGTTGAGCCCCAATGGATCCCAAGCCTAAGTGTGGACAAAAATTTTAAAAATATTTTAAACAATTTATTCAACACTTACGAACAATAATAATGTATCTAGTTATGATTAAAATAACATAAAGATATTATTTTTTAGAAATCCCCCCCTCACACAGAGGGCTGTTGTAAATGTAAACAATGAGTGTAAAAACACTAAAATAAGACTCCAGGCACCCAGGCCCGAAATCAGTTACCAAAAATACACTATCTGATGCAAAACAGAGACTTCCAGGGAAGAAACTGCAGAACATCAGATGGTAGATGCAGAACACAACCCCTAACCACCCGTAGGTGAAGACGTAAACATGGGGAAAGAACAGAATTCATTCTGTTATTCAGCTAAAACTCCCAAGAAATTTTAGTAATAATAATTACAGAAACTATGCCAAAAGCATGGGAGAATAGCAAGGGGGGACTTAAAGGACAGGGAGAGAGGAAAACACTTGAAAAAACAGTGTAACTAAATAATCAGAATGACAACAAAATGGCTGCTGCCTTGAAAATAGGTAACTTAACATAATTTCATTAAAAAATTTTAAGTTACAGCCCTGATAATATTCTGTCACACATTCTTTTCCTCTCCTCCTTCTCTATCCTCCTTAGAATCACCATTTCACTAATATTTATGTGTCTGGCATCATTTAAACTGAGATTTAAAAGCACAAAGATCAGTCAGATGTTAACTGATGAAGGGCCAAACTTAGAATGATAAATGGCGCCAATTTCGGAACGTCCTTGACACTGCGCATGCGCAGTAGGGGCGAAGTGTGGAGGGCCTTTCAGGACATGTTTTCTTTAGTTTTAGATGCAAATTTTGGGGATTGGGGGGCAAAATTTGTGTTTGGCCCTATATTTTAAGAGTTAGCACCAGCTATGTCTGGGTCATTGGTACAGTATAAAAATTTCCTCATTTTGAACTAAGTTATAATTCGGGCTACCACAGTGAGCCCAAATATGAACCCAGGGACTTGGCTTGAACAAACTTGAATCTCTCCCCCCTAAGCATAGTGCATACCCAATATCAGAAGATTCTGCCTGCTGGATCTTGAGAAGAAGATTTTCAAAGAAATTTGCCTGAAATGCACGAAGTTCAAATGTGGGCTCCTATACTGAGCCCAAATATAAACCCAGGGGGCCGATTTGAACAAACTTGAATCAGATCCACCCCACAATGTTGCATACCAAATATCAAAAGATTCTGCCTGCTGGATCTGGAGAAGAAGATTTTTTAAGAAATTTGCTTGAAATGCACTAAGTTTGAATTCAGGCTTCTATAGTGAGCCCAAATATGAATCCAGGGGGCCGATTTGAACAAACTTGAATCAGATCCACCCCACAATGTTGCATACCAAATATCAAAAGATTCTGCCTGCTGGATCTGGAGAAGAAGATTTTTTAAGAAATTTGCCTGAAATGCACTAAGTTCAAATTTGGGCTCCTATACTGAGCCCAAATATAAACCCAGGGGGTCGATTTGAACAAACTTGAATCAGATCCACCCCACAATGTTGCATACCAAATATCAAAAGATTCTGCCTGCTGGATCTGGAGAAGAAGATTTTTTAAGAAATTTGCTTGAAATGCACTAAGTTTGAATTCAGGCTTCTATAGTGAGCCCAAATATGAATCCAGGGGGCCGATTTGAACAAACTTGAATCAGATCCACCCCACAATGTTGCATACCAAATATCAAAAGATTCTGCCTGCTGGATCTGGAGAAGAAGATTTTTGAAGAAATTTGCCTGAAATGCACTAAGTTCAAATTTGGGCTCCTATACTGAGCCCAAATATAAACCCAGGGGGTCGATTTGAACAAACTTGAATCAGATCCACCCCACAATGTTGCTTACCAAATATGAAAAGATTCTGAAGCTGGATCTGGAGAAGAAGATTTTTTAAGAAATTTGCCCGAAATGCACTAAGTTCGAAATCAGGCTCCTATACTGAGCCCAAATATGAACCCAGGGGGCCGATTTGAACAAACTTGAATCAGATCCACCCTACAATGTTGCATACCAAATATCAAAAGATTCTGCCTGCTGGATCTGGAGAAGAAGATTTTTTAATGTTTTTCCCATTGCCTACAGTGTTAAAAAGTGCTGACTCAGCACTTTTTCAAAGTCCTGAAAAAAGTACCTTGTGATCAAACCGATAGGGATTTTTTTAACCATTCTATTCTACTGGATAAAAGTAAGCTTTATACAAAATAAGAATTCTCTGTGCCATGTAGTTTTGGAGATATAGCAGTTTTAAGGTTTTTCCTATTTTTAGCTCCCGAGGTTCCCATGGGGCAATGAGAAAATTTTTTTTTGCATCAATCAACTACTTATGACCCATTATCATCTCATATCAAATTTGGTTCAAATTGACCTCACGGTTCAGAAAGTTAAAAAATTTATAGTAATTTATATATTTTTTATACTTACCAATGACCCAGACATAGCTGGTGCTAACTCTTAAAATATAGGGCCAAACACAAATTTTGCCCCCCAATCCCCAAAATTTGCATCTAAAACTAAAGAAAACATGTCCTGAAAGGCCCTCCACACTTCACCCCCACTGCGCATGCGCAGTGTCAAGGACGTTCCGAAATTGGCGCCATTAATCATTCTAATAACCAGTGCCTGGTAAGCGCTATGTACTCAGCGGGGAGGCAAGAGTTCCCAACTCCTGGGAGGGCCATCCCCGTCTGGGTCATTGGTAAGTATAAAAAATATATAAATTACTATAAATTTTTTAACATTTTTATACTGTACCAATGACCCAGACACAGCTGAATAGTAAAAAGGCTGGAGGGCCAAGGACATAGAGCAAAATGGAAAACGCTCAATAAAATAAAATAGAGTCATCCCCTGTAGGGAAAAAGAAGTAATAGGCCTTACATGTATCTTTCTTATTTATGATAAATTAGAAAGATACACCTTCCAAAATTGAGCTTCATACATCCATGTACTCTATTAATATCCAATATAATCCTTATACTAATAATTTTTAAAGTAAGCCAATAAATAAAGTAAGTCTAGAGAATAGAGACTCTTATACTCCTAAAAGTGTCTGAGGATTGCATAATCATGTCCGTTGACATATGCAATATTCAAAAGCTATACTTTAAAAACTAAGACTTGAATGAATTTTAAAAACCTAAACTTCTCACTAAACAACCATCCCAATAACAGCTCAGAATTACTAACTCCGGAGGAGGTATCCCCTTGTTTTCATAGTAAAACAGGTGACCCAAGGGAACACCCTCCCCCCCCCCCTTTTTCTTGCCCTGGGTCAAATAGCCCAGAGCGAAGAGGGCAGCCGAACGGAGACACTGCCGAAACAGACAGCCTACCTAGCTATAGTAGCAACTGTTAAGTGAATGACATTCTGAGCAGTAGATAATAGACCTAACAATAGAGGCCTCCAGAAATGGACTCGATATTTCTGAGATAAAATTCATGAATGTGGATGGCTGAGCGCAATGAGCGGCCATCAAAAATCTATAATAGCGACACTATTAATGTAAGCCCAAGAAGTAGAAGAACTCTTACTTCATGAGCCGAAATCTTAAGCACAACTGCTAAGTCAATGATATACCATAAGCAGTACCGATAGTTAATAGAATCCATTAATAAAATGGAGCGTAACATCCTTCTACTAGACATCAAAGACAGAAGAAGCTTACGCCCATAGTAATAAACAGATATCTGTTTATAAATACATAAACTGTACCCGGAAAGAGTAAAGGCCTATGCCCATACGAAGACGGAAGGACCTTAAAATAATAGGTTCCGGATAATAGGAGCCTAACTCTTATGCAACAATCCAACCTAAATAGTAACGGAAATAGTGATTCCGAAACTACGAAAGTGAAAATCATCCATCGATAGTGCATGAAACTCACTGACTCTACAGTAAAAGAGAAACCAACAGAATTACTGTCTAAAAGGTCAGAATTTGAAAACTACTGTTTCCAGAGGCTCAAATGATTACTTAGCTAAATAAGAACCGAAGTTAAAATCCGTATAGGAATTTAATCTAAAGATTCTAAGTCTATTTATCAAAAAGTTACTAACTGACTTAGATAAAGAGACAAAAGACTCAATTGTAAACTATCGTAGAGTGCATAGGTATGAGGTAACATAAACCTATAACCTAAATAATAACAGGCTGCAGTAGATCTTGTGAAACAAGTATACTAAAAAATAGCAATGAGTAGTATGGAGGGATCAACAATATGAACATAAGGATCCCTACACTACGACGGAAGAGCCTCCACTTTAGCCGCATAGAATAGCAAAGAAGAGGATCTCCTATAGTAAGAAATCGCGTCCAAAGCTCGTCCAGTACAGTGCTTACAATGCAATACGGACCACACAACGGAATACATGAAGGTTGCGACCTTGCTGGTTGTGATAAAGATGACACGATTTACCCAGTGAAAAAAAAAAAAGATCCTCACATAGAGGAAGATTTCACGTTAAGACCCACAGTAGACAAGAGAGTAAATTACTCATGATCTCTGTGAAGATAGAGATGCTATCAACAGAAATGTATTGTGGTTGTTTATCTTAGCAATACCTGCTGAAACAACAGCGCCGGAGGATACGCGTATCCTATCATTTCGTCCTATAGATCAATAGAGCGTTAACAACATTAGCTCAGAGATCTGGACAAGCCAACACATACGTCTGCAATTGATTAGCAAGCTGTGTCATAAATAAATCATCATTGGGCGCTCCCATAGATAGCAAATCTGATTGAATACTTGTTTGTTGAGAGTCCATTCCGACAGCAACAAGCGACCCGTAAGAGAACGGAAGTCCAATAAAACAATCAGACGACCCGGAATATGACGGACCAAAACTGAATTTGGTGTACTATAACCAACCGACGGATTCTTTCCATTAAATTGAATAACGGAAACGAAAGAGTGCCTCCCTGGTTCCGGAGATACGCCACTACTGTCGAATTAAAGGACAGGAATTTGGGCATGCGTTTCTGAATAATGTTCATGCAATGACATAAAGCAAGCCTAAAAAACATTATTCCGCGGAAGAAAACTGATTGCTAAGAGACTGCGGAACCCAAAGACCCTGGCACTTCGAATCCGTAGGGATCAGTATTATATCCCAATCTGTTTGACTGGCAACCATCATAACAGCCACACTCGGGTCCGGCAACTGCAGTGGCACTCTCTGAGTCAACCACCGAATGTTTGCCCCAGTCTGAATCTCTTGTAACACTAGATAGACAAGAGAACGTGTAAATCGAGCAATTCATGGATTGCCGAAAAGTTGCCGTCGAAGAGAAGCTCCTCCGAGAACGAAGCGACTCTGAGAGAGTTCTTAACCTTACTATCCACACGTGTGGATGTAGCTAGGGCTGCGTCACGTCTAACTAACTCCAATCAGCCACTGAAGGGCGGAGTTATACGTGAACAAACTACTGCCCTCAAAAGAAATTACATTGAGAATAATATCCCGTAAATCTTTTCTTGAAGACGTAATGATAACGCCTCAGTAAGGCGGATTACGTATGATAAAGCGTCTAAGTTAAGTCTACTATACATAATGTCGTTCCCAACATTGAAATTGGAAAAGACATAAACGGCGAAAAAGAATATATGCAGTCTTTAATCACACCGTCTAGACGCATATGAACTCTCGGTATGCCCTGCTCTGCCAAAATAAACTATTCGTATAAATGATAAAATGTCCTCAATCTGCCGCCACTGGGTGAGTACTAAAGTAATTAAAGTGCTCGCATCACCCAAATCTCCTTCCTAGACCGCAACGGACGAACCCGGCAGCCGAACCATTCGATGAATGTACGCTACACCGGGTGAGCTAGCGAATGTCACTCCGTAGGCGATAGACATATTCAATGAGCACTTATTGCCGCTAACTCTTCATTAACTATGACGACAGAGGCACACTTTCGAAAGACATCTCCATAACTCTTCGAACAAGAAACCAGAAATGCTTGGTTAGCAAGCATAAAAAAATAATATATATATATAGTGTCGTTCAATAATTCGAAAGTTTGTGTGACATTATTGGACTATGTCGGAACTGAGGGACGATGTCCCTGAACCGAACCAAAAATTACTAAGTCCACCGACGCTATCAGTTTCTTATCCGGCATCGCAGCATTCTGGTCCGACGAAAGAAGCTGTAGAAGACCAAGTCAGATGACATACACAACAGCATATGTTGTTCCGAAAGGGAAAGCTCGAAATCCTCCGAATCCCTTTCGGTATCCCGTCGGACCGGATGAAACTTTCGGACGTCCGTACCCGCTTCCGCGGAGCGTCCCGACCCAGCATCGTCGGATAAAATATATGCGACAGATTCAGTTGATGCTGGGATGCTGCGATAAACTGTGCTATTAAGGAAAGCACGTCCGTTCCCGAGGCCTGTGCGTTAGCGGTCTTACGATGCATTGCCGCCGGAAGCTCCGTGTACGTTGACTCCCGCACACTTCCTATGCGAACATCCGGAGTCTGCAGGCCTCGTGTCCCTGGCTACCGGATGGTGTGACCTGGTCGCCGAAGAATCCTTGATCGGCGAAGCTGGTAATATATCGGCGGTCACGCAGCCAAGGTGCGGTCGTGTGCGCTGAGAAGAGGAAGCCTTAGCAGTCTCCGCGGACTGCCTATACAACGGAGCGTCCCGAGCGACGGACGTATGCTCCGCTTGCGACACATTTTGTACCACAACATCTGGGGCCAGATGTTGTTGAACGAGAGAGGGGCCTCTCTCGCTTGCCGTCCGGATGGACCGGAACGAGCTATGAACCGGACTAAAAGGCTTCCTCCGTTCTCCCTCCGATCCGCCGTCACTGGGTGTGCATTAGGTTAAATTATAGTGCTCGCATCACCCCAAAATTCCTTCTAGACCGCAACGGACAAACCCGGCTGCCGAACCATTCGGTGAATGGACGCTACACCGGGCGAGCTAGCGGACGTCAAAGGCCGTCGAACCTACTAGGGTCCTCTTAGGCAATTGGCGTATTTACATGAGCACTTTTCCGCTAGCCCTTCATTAATTGTGACAACGGAGGCACACTGTTGGAAGACATCACAGATACATCACCCTAATCTTGATCATCTGAAATAGAAATTGATAAAGTAGAGTGACCCTGCGGGGAAAGGACCGGAGAGTCCAAATCCCCAATAACATACCGTGACATACGCTTCCCATATTGTCATCGAAATCATACGATACAGAACAGGAGTTAATGCGAGTACACTGACCACATACAGAATGATAATAAAGTCAGAGGAAGACTTCCTCTTAAAACAATTGATCAATATCCTTTCAATGTGAAAAGAAAACAAGTCCTGGTACTCGCACTAATCCCTGGCAATCAAAATACATAATAATAATATGATCCATTAATATAGAAAAAATAATTGAAATCAAAATATTTTGAAAAAATATTTTTTCAGAACAGCCCAAGTTTCTGAAAAGTAACGTTGAGCCCCAATGGATCCCAAGCCTAAGTGTGGACAAAAATTTTTAAAAATATTTTAAACAATTTATTCAACACTTACGAACAATAATAATGTATCTAGTTATGATTAAAATAACCTCAAGATATTATTTTTTAGAAATCCCCCCCTCACACAGAGGGCTGTTGTAAATGTAAACAATGAGTGTAAAAACACTAAAATAAGACTCCAGGCACCCAGGCCCGAAATCAGTTACCAAAAATACACTATCTGATGCAAAACAGAGACTTCCAGGGAAGAAACTGCAGAACATCAGATGGTAGATGCAGAACACAACGCCTAACCACCCGTAGGTGAAGACGTAAACATGGGGAAAAGAACAGAATTCATTCTGTTATTCAGCTAAAACTCCCAAGAAAATTTAGTAATAATAATTACAAAAACTATGCCACAAGCATGGGAGAATAGCAAGGGGGACTTAAAGGACAGGGAGAGAGGAAAACACTTAAAAAAAACAGTGTAACTAAATAATCAGAATGACAACAAAATGGCTGCTGCCTTGAAAATAGGTAACTTAACACAATTTCATTAAAAAATTTTAAGTTACAGCCCTGATAATATTCTGTCACACATTTTTTTCCTCTCCTCCTTCTCTATCCTCCTTAGAATCACCATTTCACTAATATTTATGTGTCTGGCATCATTTAAACTGAGATTTATAAGCACAAAGATCAGTCAGATGTTAACTGATGAAGGGCCAAACTTAGAATGATTAATGGCGCCAATTTCGGAACGTCCTTGACACTGCGCATGCGCAGTGGGGGCGAAGTGTGGAGGGCCTTTCAGGACATGTTTTCTTTAGTTTTAGATGCAAATTTTGGGGATTGGGGGGCAAAATTTGTGTTTGGCCCTATATTTTAAGAGTTAGCACCAGCTATGTCTGGGTCATTGGTACAGTATAAAAATATAGAAATTTTAGGAGTGGCCAAAATTTTTGCCCCTCCCATAACAAAGGCGGATAATGCCCGACAAACTTCTCTTGAACAAACTTGATTCTAAACCTCAAAAGGACTCTGTATACCACATATCAAGTCTCTGCTACTGGTGGTTCATTAGAAGGAGATTTTCAAAAAATTTGGCCATTTTTTCCCCACACCTCTGCTCAATATGAAACCTAATTTGGATAAAAATCAAAATGCCCCTATATAACCACCACTTACATGAAATTTAATTAAAATGTGGCCACTGGTTTAGGAGAAAGAGGCTCAAACACCACCTTCATGCAGGACGACGGACGAAGAGTGATAAGAAAAGCTCACCCTGACTTTCAGTCAGGTGAGCTAAAAATAAAAAATTGGCATGATTCAAGCAGATATCTGCAAATAATGCTGCATCTGGTTCAAATTGATCAACAAATTCTCAACACAGAAAAATTTTGGCTCCTACCTGCTCTAGCCCAAATACTGACCGAGAAACTTCTTTGAACAAACTTCAATCTTCAACATGGAAGTAAGTGGCATACCAAATCTCAATGCATTGTGACTGGTGGTTTATGAATATTTTTAAAGGATTTTGAGGTTTTTGGGCACTATCCCAGTCAATCTTGCAATCTTGTTCAGCATCTTCTAATAAACAAACTTTGAAGAGTATCCCCCAATCTGATTTGTGCTGTGTTTATTTTAAATTTGCAACAGTGATTCCGAAGATGTGCAAAAGTTAACAACTGGTGACGGATGATGTGTGATGGATGCCAAATGATGGCAATGGTCCACCCTAACTTCCAGTCATGTGAGCTAAATATCCAGAATTCTAAATAAGTATTAAAAGCCTTTCAAACTCAGAGATTATATGATAAAAGTCCAGGTATTATTATATATCACGGCATGATTCGGAACAACAAGAAATATGCACCAGGAAAATAATACTCAAAAACAATTTAATACACATACCATCAGCTACACAACGGGGCTCGGACCCATTAAAATACTGCATTGTGTACCCATGACTGCAATTACAATGTGGTCTATTGTCAAATCGAACCTGACACTGCTGCTGACAGGTGCCCCACACTTTGCATGCATCGTATTCTGAAAGAAATAGAAAATAAAAATAAGAGATATGAGAAAGTTGGTCATGTGCAGTTGTAATGATATCAAATGTAGGGAATATCAGGTGCAACGTGTTATTTGTACAATCTGTGTAATGGCTAGAAGATTAAAACATCCCAAGCTGTACTGTCCGGTGAAAACATGGGGTGGTGCTTGGATTCTGATGTGGGTGGAGTGCTGATCCCTGACAAAGGGGGGGGGGGGAAGGAGGGGGGCTGGTGAGTCCTTGGAGCCACCGGGTCGACCATGGTTCGGCTCGTGGGAGAAATTTTTGTTTATTTGGGAAAAAGTCAGATTATCCGTGACTTTTGAGGTTTTGAGAGAGTCAAAACGAAATGCCAACAAGATTTATGGCTTGTGGAACTAGGGTGTCAAAAACAGATGTCATGGCGATTAGCCATAAAACTGTTTTTGATACTCCAGATCTACAAGCCACAAATTTAAAAAGTACGATATAATTCACAACAAAAACTAGATGTGCGTCAACCAGGGATTGTGTAGAAAATTTCTGATATTGGACTACAATAGAACTCTCCCAATGTAATTAACTCTGCCTATGCCACAGTGATTATATGCCCATCAGGTTATTCCTATTGTGCATGTGCATCAGGTCTTTGGGAGTATTATCTCTATTTCTATAGACGAATTTGGCCAATTTCCCTGCGGGGTGGAGGTAATGTTCTCCGATGCCCCCCTCCCATTTGAATAAAAACTCAACCATTAGTATGGTGGAAATATTTTTCAAAGGCTGTAGACTGCCTTGGAAATACATTGTGAGGTTTGTCCTACTGCAACCAACAATGGCCACCATCTTGATTCACTGATTGTCGACCCACCTGGAACATGTTATGAGGATAGGCATCTTGCAAACTACCACTGGCGTGAATCAGATTTTTTTGCATACAGTTTGAAGCAGTTAGCTAATGTCAGACTTTCAAAGTACAAACTATGCAAAATGCATTTTAAAGAAATACACCAAATTTTATTTTTTATTATACTTATCAAAGTAACAAAAGTCCTTTATCCTCTTCTTTTGGTTGGAAAAGTGGGCAGATTCAGAAGAATCCAAAAAAAACCCCTTAGGATACTACAAAATTGTCCAAAAAACAAAAAATGTAGCCAAGCCGGGTTTACCAGGGGCCAATTTGTGTTTGGTACACAGAACCTGGTAACCTGTATCCTGATGAGAACAATTACCTATTGTCCAATTCCCACCAAAACATGCACAAGTCATTTTTTTTAATTTCTAAAAAAAACAATTATGCATGTATACAAAAGAGTGGGGAGGAAAGCCGATATAATAAAGTACATTGCTGGGAGGGCACTAGTTTTTGTGTTATTTTGGTAAGTATAATAAAAAAAAAATAAAATTTGGTATAACAATCTTACCAAAGTAACACAAGTGCTGAATGAACAATAGATGGAGGGAGTATAATGCATATAGTGCCTGAATCATAGATATAGTGGATGTCATACAGCATGATAGGGAACTGATGCTACAATGACAATAAATCAGCATTTACTGAGGAAAAGAATCAGAAGGCAAATGATGAACAAACCAACAAACAATGAATAGAAAATTCAGAACACAATACAAAAGCAGACAGAATATTGACTGCATTTTATACAAATATACATACTCTATTCTATCCAAGAATGAGAAATAATTACTCTCTTAAGAAATTAAGCCGGCCTACATCTTAGTACCTGTTCCTCGAAACCATCTGAAAGGGAAATGGTCTAGAAATATAACCCAGATAAGACAAACAGACTTGGTACAGGATCAGCTGAAAATGATAAATTTATAGTAATTTGTATATTTTTATACTTACCAATGGCCCAGACTTAGCTGGTGCTAACTCCAAAATATCGAGGACCATACACAAATTTTGTCCCCCCCCCCCCCCCCCCCCCCCCCCCCACCAATCACCAAAATTTGTATGCAAAACCGAAAATTAGAAGTCTTATCTGGTCCTCCATACATTTACTCTCCGCACATGTGCAGATGCCAGGAAGTGACCGGAATTGGCGCCAACATCATTCTTTGTAAAAGAGAGTATTACATAATAATTCAGCTGGGAGGTATGAGTGCCCACTCATGGGAGGGCCATCCCCATATGGGCCATTGGTAAGTATAAAAATATACAAATTACTATAAATTTATCATATTTTTACACAACAACCAATGGCCCAGACTTAGCTGAATAGTAAAAAGGTGGAGGGCCTAGGACTTCCAAAATAGTTCCAATCCTGCAATCCATGATGAAAGGAACTTAGAATATTTAGGAATTGCATGTATGTCTCTCTATACAGTAATAGAGGAGACATAATCTAAATAAGGAGCCCAATTAAGTAATTCCTTATTGTAAGCATGAAGACAATGCTACTTAGGATGTAACAAGTTCCTAATTTTTAAGGCTAGTCCGGACTAAGCCCCAAATATTAGGATTGCGCATCAGAGAAAGCATGAAAATCCCCCACAACCATATGCCATACAATAACACTTCAGCTGTATGTAGGATATAATTACAGATAAAACAGCTTCCTTCATAGTTACATACCCTTTAAGCCAGAGAAGAGGTAAAAATTACCCCCTCCCCCCCCCCCTTTCTTTTGAAGGAATCTTCAAAACAAAGAGGGGAGAGCTCTAGAATCAATAAGAGCGGTGCCAAAAAACAATATAAATAATCGTCGAACAGGCACTCAGGTATTAATTCATGATTAATAAATGGTGCTTAATGCCAGAGGAACTCTCAATATATCTTCCCCGTTTTCCGTTAATCGGTAAAATTACGAAAGACGATGACAAGAAACCACCTTATTTCTTTCCACTGGAAAGTTGAATGTGGCGTCGTCTAAAAGGCCAAAGGCCTGCGACACCTGTCTATACTTGACCGGAAAAGACATTTCCTCCTCTTTTTCCAGATGAAGTCAGTGTCCAACAACGCTAGTAGTTTCTTGCAAGTAGTCGCAGCATTCTGATTCACTGAAACAAATTCATGAAAATTCTTCTCCATTAGTTATCATAACGGAAATGAATGGGTGCCGCCCTGGTTCCTGATGAATGCTACCACTATCGAGTTGTCCAACAATATCTGAACAAGCGTGTCCACATTGATGTAGCGCTAACAATATTGACATCATTCTTTGATGTTTTTGTGTTTCTCCAGGAACCGAGAGTCCCAAGACCCCTGCATTTCGAGTCTGTCGGACTCAGGGTCGTGCCCCAAACTAATGACTCATACCCGTCATAATCGTGAAAGCCGGATCTGGCAGTTGCAGCAGAACTCTTTGAGTTAAGCACTGAATATCTGCCCCTATATGGACCTTTTGTTTACTAGATCCGTTAAAACAATACTGGTCCTGAGCGAATGCATTTTCACACTCCAGTTCTGGGTAAAGAATAACTGGAGGGGATGTGTGCGTAAGAGACCCATCTAAACAGGATGCGTAGCCGCTCCGCACAACCCCCATCAGTCGCATAAAATTTCTCGCTGTTAATGCGTCTGATAGTAGACAAAAGCGAGCATAACAACTGACTAATTTCGTTCTGGATGATGGTAGACGAACCAGATTGTTGTGAGACATTACCAAGTTCATTATTCGAGTGACAGCCCAGGGTGCTATCTTCAAACCGAAGCACATCACTCGGAACTGAAATACTATCCCTTGGATGATGAACTGTAGGTATTTTCTGAACGCCAGATATACCAGGACATGAAAAAACGGATCCTTAGATCTATGCTTGTAGCATAGTCGATCACTCGAATGCTCGCTTTTACCAACTAAATGATAACCATAAATAAACTTTTAGAGCATTGATAAACTTGTTATCCAGCTCCAGTCTATTATCGGTCAGAACGAGCTCTATGGCTTCGGTACGAGTAACAGGTGACTCAAGAATGCTAGAGAATCTTGATTCTTGACGACCTCTATTACTTTCATTGTCAAGAGAACCTTTACCTCCAATTGGAGAGACTATTATGCAAGGATTTGATGGAAGCATTGTCCATCAAAGACATTAAGTTAGTTGTGGTTCTCTCGGAAAGATAGCTGTAGGCCGTCCGAGACCACACTTCTCGCCTACTGGTCTTCCGTAATAGTTATCCAGTTTGATGCAAATCTTGATAACCATCCATCAACCGCTAAGCAATAGAGGTCCTAATCCTCACTTGTAGTACCTGCGAGGCCAACGGAAGGAGAAACTACGTCTCCTTAGTGAAGAGCCTCGAGTCAACGGCTTAGGGGTGTCTGACCGGTAGCCTCGATGAGACCTAAGTCCCCTATCCGAGTCGCTGTATTGATGATCTCTGGAGTAATTATAGGAGGGTTACCTATACCCTCACGAGGAGTCCTTTTTAGACAACTTTCTGTCTAGGGCGTGCTCCCTTTCTCCTTTCTGCTATTGCGGGTCGAATAGACGCTGACTTAAGGAGCAGAGTATTGATGCTTTCTTTGTAGCTTGGTCATAAACCAATGAAAGCTTATCGTCAAAAACTTAGTGTCCAGAAACCAGAACGACCCGAAGAGAGTTTTTCACCTTGTCTTCTATTAAGGATGACGATGCAAGGGCTTCGTCATGTCTGATTAACTCCAAATTAGCAACTGTTAAGACACAGTTATATACGTGATAAATATAATAACAATGGAAAGGACTCTAAATGAGGTAGGAAGGTCCTCAAATTCCTTTCCATAGAGACATTGCGTCACAGTTCTTAAAGGTGATCTGCGTAAGACAGGGAGACTAAATTCACTCTGAATGAAGAAATGCCATCTCAATTGTGTCCAAGCGAATAGTGAATGACGAAGGTAAGGTCATAACTAGGTCCTTTAGCCTGCTCATTCAAATACAGAGGAACTCTCAATACACCTTCCCGTTTTCCGTTAATCGGTAAAATTACGAAAGATGATGACAAAAAACTGCCTTACTTCTTTCCACCGGAAAGTTGAATATGGCATCGGCTAAAAGGCCAAAGGCCTGCAACACCTGTCTATACATAACCGGAAAAGACATTTCCTCCTCTTTTTCTGGATGAAGTCAGCGTCCAACAACGCTAGCGGTTTCTTGCAAGTAGTCGCAGCACTCTGATTCGCTGAACAAATTCAGGGTAGTGTTGATGGATTAAATCCATCGCAACCATGTGTTGTTCCGAAAGGGAAGGGTAATCCCCCTCCATGTCCCTTTTATCATTCGACTGAATCAGTTGAAAATCACGGTTAGCGGAATCTGAACGCACAGATGACTGGACCGACCCAGCACTGTCCGACAGCTCAGGTTCTGAGATTGCCGTCAGCTGCTTCTGCACTTGCTGGGATGCTGTGATGAGCTGCACAATCTGCGACAGCAAATCCGTTACAGAGGCAGGAGGAGCAGCGGTCTTCTATTATGGCTGCCAGCTGCTCCCGGGACAGTGTGTCCGAGACAGCTCTTTTCTCCGGACGTCCCAATATATGATGCCTCGTCTCTTAGCTACTGAATAGTGCTACTTTCGAGCGGTCGCAGCATTCTGATTCTCAGGAGCGAACTCAGGGGAGTGTTGATGCATTAGATCCATCGCCATCCTGTGTTGTTCCAAAAGGGAAGGGTAATTCTCCTCCAAAAACCTTTCACCATCCGACTGAATCAGATTATACTCACAGTCATCAGCATCTGAATGCACAGATGACTGGACCGACCCAGCACCATCCAACAGCTCAGGTTCTGTGAGTGCCGTCGGCTGCTTCTGCACTTGCTGGGATGCAGCGATAAGCTGCGCAATCTGCAACAGCAAGTCCAGTTACGGAGACCTGAGGAGCAGCGGTCTTCTGTTGCTTGGCCGCCGGCTGCTCCTGGGACAGTGTGTCCGAGATGGCTCTTTTCTGCGGACGTCCCGATGAATGAGGCCTCGACTCTTTGGCTACTGTATGGTGTGACTTCTCTGACAAAGAGTGGACCTTCTCGGCGATGCAGGCTGGATATCAGAAGTCATGTAGCCAAGCTGAAGAAGCCATAACTATAGCCGACCCCAGCTGTGAACTGAACGGAGCGTCCCGGACTGGAGGCGTGGACATATGCTCCAACTGACGCAAGTTCCGAACCACAAGATCTGGCCCTAGATGTTATGAAAGAGAGAGGGGGCTCTCTCGCTCGCGGTCCTTCAGACCTCGCAAAGCTTCATGCTGAACTTGCAGGCTTCTTCCTCTCCGTCGTCGCAGGGTGAGCCTGTTATTATTTTATAGTGCTCGCTCTACCCTTTCTACTCTCCTCGACCGTAACAGACACACCAGGCATCACAGTACCCTTGGATGGTGTAACCGCTTCACCGGTCGAGCTAGCTGGCAACAGGGAGCTGAAACCATGCTGTGGTTTATTGCCCTGTCTAATATTTATGAGCACTTTAGCCGCTAGCTCTAATTGACTATCTAAATGCGACGACAGAAACACACTCTCTGATGGCGTCATGTAAACATCACCATGTTCTTGTTCCTCTGTAAATAGAAACTAAAAAATGAAAGTGTCAATGACACTGTAGCTCAACTTGTCAAGACAAAGACAAAGACATGTACATGTATAGTATGTGATACAGCAATGACAAACATCTAGGTAATGACCTGATAACAAAGGTACATATAAAGTATTGTAACGGTCTGTACATAAATACTGACCATTGCCTGTAACAAATGTATAGGTAAAGTATTGTAGAGGTGGGTGACAGTCAGATGCTAAACTAGAAAAGAAATCTTTGCGTCCCAGAATGGGTCTGACTGAACCACAAAATATTTGTTCTCATAGCACAGTGATAACAAAGGCACCCCAAAACACACTCATTCCTGTCCCAAGATGAAAACAAAGGTACCCAAGAAGTTTTGTGAAGATCAGTTCACAAATATGAGCTGTGTAGAAGTTGTGACAAAAAACTGATTGGACCTAATTTCGGTACAAAATGGCCACTGGCTGCCATCTTGAATTTTGGACCACACCCAGAAACACTCATTCTCGACCCAAGGTGATAACAAAGGTACCCAAGAAGTTTTGTGAAGATCGGTTCATAAATACAGCCTCTAGCCCGAGCCGTATTGACATGTGCACTTACAGTGTATAAGTAGCACTGAATAAATCAAAGTTCATCTAATTTGCATAATTTCTGCACGAGAAAAAAACCTGTACTATATGTGATGTATTCCATGTTACTAAACATTCATACAAAAATTTATTCAAATCAGAACTTTCATACAGAAGTTCTGTACAAAAAACTGATTGCACTAATTTTGGTACAAAATGGCTGCTGGTAGCCATCTTGAATTTTGGACCACACCCAAAAACACTCGTTCTCATCCCACGGTGATAACAAAGGTACCCAATAAGTTTCGTAAAGATCGGTTCATAAATACGGCCTCTAGCCTGAGCCGTATAGAAGTTGTGTACAAAAAACTGATTAGACCTAATTTCGGTACAAAATGGCCACTGGCAGCCATCTTGAATTTTGGACCGCACCCAGAAACACTCGTTCTCGTCCCAAGGTGATATCAAAGGTACCCAAGATGTTTTGTGAAGATCGGTTCATAAATACAGCCTCTAGCCCGAGCCGTATTGACATGTGCACTTACAGTGTATAAGTAGCACTGAATAAATCAAAGTTCATCTAATTTGCATAATTTCTGCACGAGAAAAAAACCCGTATTATATGTGATGTATCCCATGGTACTAAACATTCACACAAAAAATTATTCAAATCAGCACTTTCATATGGAAGTTCTGTGCAAAAATCTGATTGCACCAAATTTTGTACAAAATGGCTGCCATCGGCCATCTTGAATTTCGGACCACACCCAAAAACACTCGTTCTCGTCCCACGGTGATAACAAAGGTACCCAAGAAGTTTCGTAAAGA
Organism: Pictodentalium vernedei; assembly: GCA_031216915.1. Lineage (NCBI taxonomy): Eukaryota > Metazoa > Mollusca > Scaphopoda > Dentaliida > Dentaliidae > Pictodentalium > Pictodentalium vernedei. The sequence continues at coordinate 387,536,299 of CM062294.1, forward strand.
TCGGTTCATAAATACGGCCTCTAGCCCGAGCCGTATTGGCATTTGCACTTACGGTGCTGAAAGTAACACCAAAAAACATCAAAATTAGTCTAATTTGCACAATCTACGCACGAGAAAAAAACCCGTATTATATGTGATGTATCCCATGGTACTAAACATTCATACGAAAAATTATTCAAATCAGAGCTTTCATATGGAAGTTCTGTACAAAAAAAAAAATTTCTGCATCATCGGTACAAAATGGCTGCTGGCAGCCATCTTGAATTTTGGACTGCACCCCAAAACACTCGTTCTCATCCCACGGTCATAACAAAGGTACCCAAGAAGTTTCGTAAAGATTGGTTCATAAATACGGCCTCTAGCCCGAGCCATAGCAGCTTGGCACTTACAGCTCTGAAAGTAACACTAAATAAATCAAAGTCAGTCTAATTTGCATAATTTACGCACGAGAAAAAAACCCGTATTATATGTGATGTATCCCATGGTACTAAACATTTATACAAAACTTTATTCAAATCAGAACTTTCATACAGAAGTTCTGTACAAAAAACTGATTTTTGCATCATCGGTACAAAATGGCCTCTGGCAGCCATCTTGAATTTCGGACCACACCTAAAAACTCTCGTTCCCGTCCCAGGGTCATAACAAAGGTACACAAGAAGTTTCGTAAAGATCGGTTCATAAATACGACCTCTAGCCCGAGCCATAGCCAATTGTTGACGTACGGACAGACGGACAGATGGACAGACGGACGGATGGACAGACGGACGACGGGCCATGACAATAGCTCAAATTTGACTTCGTCAAAGTTGAGCTAACTAGAGCGACTTTATGGCGAGAGGCCCAGCGGTGGTCTCTCACTGCGAGAGGACTGGCAGTGGCCCCTCGCTAACAACATACTGTGACACCCATCTCCAACGTTTGTCATCCCATGTGACACATGTTGAGCAAGAATTAGTGGGAGTACATCGACTACAAGCAAGGCAACCAACATGTAACTCAGCAGAAAGACTTCCTCGCCCTGCTCATTGAGCAATATGCTTACATAATGAAGCAAACTAAGTCGATCGTACTCCCACCAACTCCACATTAAATAGTATAAAAAAGATACATAACAAAAAAACATTCAAAATATAAATCAAAAAAATTTTTCAAAATATTTCGACAAGAGCCCAAATTCCCAAAGGGAACGAAGTGCCCAAATGTATCCCGATAGAGCCCAAGTGTGGACAAAAATTATTTTTCTATCCAAAAATTAACTGCTACAGTACCGGAATATTTAATGTATCTTACAACAGACCTACCATATATATAAATAGGAAACTACATATATAAAAAGAGCATTGTTAATGTAAACAACGTCAGAATGAAAATTGGAAACGAGACCCCAGGCAACATGGCCCGAAGTCAGTAACAGATTTTTTAACTATCTGATGTAAGGCAAGATCTTCATCAGAAGAAAAAAACATACATTGGATGTATGATGCATGACCAAAACGCCAAAACACCCTAAGGGTGAGGACGCTACCTGGGGATATACAGAATAAACATTCTGTGTAACACGTTAAACTCCCAAGAAATTTT